>JANHMN010000003.1:67680291-67715772 GCA_030674055.1 Rhabdomys pumilio | reverse complement strand
CACGAATTTAGAACAATGAAGCTGGGTGTGTTTTCTGACATGTCCCAGACCTGCTCCCCACAGATTCTCCTGCCAGTCTCAGGAAGTGGCACCATATCTACCCAGGTGCTTCAAGCCATGCCCAGCAACAGTTCCTCTTCCTGCTCTAAGCTCTGCCAACCCACCCTGCATGTTAAACATAAAGTCTTCATCTCACGTATCTCTCCACCTCAGCCACTGTCTTAGTCTGGACTTCTATGGTAGCAATGGCTTTGCCTTTTCCCGAGTGATGGTCTTCAAGGCTGCATTTGGAACTGGGGTGGGGTGGGGGTGGGGGGACATCAGGTAGGGCTGGGAAACTAGCTCAGTTGGTTGAATTGCTTGTTGAGTCGATGTTAGGCCCTGAGTTTCATCACCAGCACCACATAAATTAGGATAGAGGTGTTCATCTGTAAGTCTACTTCAGGAGACCTCAGCTGGAAGGGCATCCTTCTCCTTTGTACTCTCTCTCTCTCTCTCTCTCTCTCTCTCCATATATATATGTGTGTGTGTGTGTGTGTGTTTATGTATATATATGGCTGTTTCATAGAGAGAGGGGGGAGTGGGAGAGGGAGGAGAAGGAGAGAGAGGAGAGGAAGGGAGGGAGGGGAAGGAGGACCTACATCATTTTTTGGCCAGCCCAGGAGGCCTGCTATGCTCTAGCTGCTGTGTTGTGTTACCCTGGGAGTTCTATCTGTCCCCTCACTGGCCTGGGGTCACACTGGCTCCCTGCTATCCCTTGAGATCTCCCTCTGGGCTGAGCTGCTCCAGGTCCCCCGGCATTCTCTGCTCTTTGTAGAATGCTCCCTCCAGCTTCAGACATGCCTTGCTCCGGAAATTCGTGTGGTGAGTTAGTCAGCCATGCCTTTTACCCCTCCAAAGAGGAACATCCCTTCTCAGCCTTCCTTAGTGAGGCGGCCACTCAGAATGAGCCTGCTTCTGTTCCTGGGGTCTGCCACATGGGTCGTTAGATTATGTAAGTATCAATTACTGGTTTATCTCCCCAGCTAGAATACAGGACTTGTCCCCACAGACAAGTGGATTCATCAAATGAATAAGTTCCTATGTGCCACTGCCACAGGGGACCTCTTTCGGTGGGTTCTCTTGTTGTTGTTGGGCGTCTGTGCCAGGAATTAGCTCATTAGATTTCCACAGGACTCTGGGAGGTGGCTACACGTAATTCCATTTTACAGATCAGGAATCTAAGGCTCAAAAAATCCAAGAAAGACCACACAGCTAGCAACAACAGGCAGAGCCCAGCTCTGACGCCAAGTCAGCCTGCTACCCAAGCTCACACGCTCAGCCGCCGCTGAGCCATGCTTGGGCATGAGAGACAGGCCCCAGTGCTGCCTGGCTCTCCTGGGCCTCTGCCAGAGTGTTCAGATAATTTTTCCCTCCAAATTTACCCACGCAGTTATCAGATTTCACTTATCAGCCCTTTCTGTTTTTACCCTTCTAGGCTCTGGCTTGTTCAGTGAGAACCCTAAGAATTGTTTTCCTTGTTTTTGCTTAGGGGCACAACCCAGGAGCCTCAGATCTCTCTCACCACAGGCAAAGGCCTTAACATTGAGCTACATACCTACTGCACACCATCTGCGTTCTAGCAACATAGGCAGTTTGGGATGGGGCCAGAGAGGGTATTTCACTGGTTATGCTAAAGCTCTTGTGTAATCAGGCTGACTGGCCTCGGCCCAGGTCTGCACTGGAGCAACTGCCATGCATAATGAAGACAAGAGTACTCAGACTTAAGGTGTTGGGCCTGTACACTTGAGATGCAAATTCTCCTGTTGATGAGGGCAATGAGCGGTGTGGTATTTAGGAAAGAATTCTTGTGGGTTAAATTTAGGGGCCTGAAAAAATTCCAAGCCCCAACTATTTTTTTGGCAAGTGTCACAGAGCACTTTCATCTGATGGAGAATGAAGGACTTTTTCCCTGTGCCTGGCTTTTCCACAATCTGTCCTGTGTGTGGCTCGTGCCAACGGCCCTGCCACCACTATGCTGCTCTCCTGGGTTTGTTATGTAGCCAACTGACCACTGGGAGTGAGGCCTTTGGGTACTGACAACGCAGGAGTGGGTGTACATAGCTCCTTCCTCCCTTCAGGGTCTCTTTAGGATCCTGTGGTTTTGTTTCTTTGTTTTTTAAAGCAAGGCTCTTGAACATTCTCTCCTCACATCTGGTGCTGAGGTTGTGTGTGGGGTGGGCATAAATGCTCTCTGGATTTCCCCTCTTGCTGGCCTTTCGTCACCTCTCCTCCCAGGCTATGTGGGCCCTTCCTCTGTGGGGGAACAGATGAAGTGACTGTGGGGGGGTTAGAGGGGTTCAGCGGGTTAATGACTTGTCCAAGGTCACTTATGTGGGACTTCCACTTGGCTTGTGCTCTTCTGTACCAGGAAGACTATCTCAAGCAAAACAGACCTAGGTATGTATGTTTCTTGGCTCTGCCTTTGCCAGGGCATGGTACAGGTGGGTATATCCCACACAGACCTTAATCTGTTAAATGGTTTGGGTCCCTTGACACTGACTCACTGGGTAGGTTTTTTTTTTTTTTAAGATGGATGACATGTGACCATAGTCAGCAGGGAGCCTGGCTTTGCACAGGTCTAGATAGTGGTACTATCAGAGTATGTCACTGGGCCCCTAGGCTGGGTATTAACGGATGCTGAAGAGATTAAGGGTTGAGTTGTGGCTTGGGCTTCTCGGCCATGCTGGCTTGGATGAAGCCATTATGGGCCTCAGACCCTCTGCCTCTACAACTGTGTCCTAAAAGACAGACCTTAGCCTTTCACCATAGACCACACCGGTCTGCTCCGGTGTGCCTAAAGCAAGGAAAACCGGACCAACCAAATCCTTCTAATGGCTCCAGGTGAAGAAGGCAGAAAAGTAATCTCAGTCCCTGAGGGCCATGGTGGCTACACAGCTGCACTTCACAGCTCACAGAGTTAAGGCACACACAGCCCATCTTGACACACTTTGTAGTGGGACACATCCCACCACCATCCACCTCATCTCTCCACCCAGCAAGGACCAAAGTCTGTTTAGAAAATAAACTCCAACAGCTCATCTAAAAGAAAATAACAAAACGAAACAAACTTTACTTGCATTTCGCCGTTAATAAATAATTTACAGTATGTACACGCAGTGGCGCCCCACACAGGTCGCAGACATGTAGACTCAGTGAGGGGTCCCCGCTTCCAAGCAGAACGTGATCAAACACAACCAAATAAAGTGCTTCAACTCTTTTACTTCCAACATAGGGATAACTAAAAACCCGCAGGGAGGAGGAGGGGTGGAGCTGACCCCTCCCAGCTACCCACGTGGTTTTGGCAGGGGTTGGGACCTCTGGGAGGGAGAGGCAGGTTCTGCAGCCTCCTGGCCAGTGTATGGAGAGGTCCCTGGGGAGCAGCAGAGGGCTGCTATAAACATTGAGTGGGGCTTGGGTAGGCTCTGCAGGGCCGCTGGCTGGGTGGCCCAGGGGGCTGGCTGCACCGCTGTGCTGGTCCCTTGGGGGCCTCTGGAACAGCAGCAGAGATGGGAATGGCTCTGGGCTCTGTGGATGGACTCTTGCCTCGAGCTGAAGGAAAGAAAGCTAGGCTCCCAGTGACAGGCCTCTGGCTATGGCCAGAGCGTTGAAAGAAGGTTCTAGTGGGAGGAGGACCTGCCAGGGTACGCGGTGCAGGAAGGTCTCTTACATGATGCTCCCCCCAATCCCCACAAAGAAATGCAGACAAGAGGGCTGGGGGCGGAGCTGCTGACCAGCAGCCAGGGAAGTCTAGGAGGCAAGTGAAGGAGCAGAGGACAGGGCAGGCCAGCTGGCCCTATCCACTGGGTCTGCTGCTCATGCTCTGAGGCCCCAGGGGCCCTCTTGGGAGGGAAGCTCTTATGTCTGCTGGCAGGGGCAGAGGTGAGGGTGAGGGGTAGAGTAGGGGTGGTGATAGCAGGAACCGGAGGATCACGTCTCTGTTGAAACATTCAGAACCAAGCACTTTGATTTCTTAAGTGCAATGGGAGAGGGGCAAAGGGTGGAGCCAGAGAGGGGGCTCTGAGCCCATGAGTGGTACCGCTTAGACCTCAGGCCAAATCACACCCTCCCTTCCAACTGTGGGGCTTTCTAGGCACCTGTCTGGAAACGGCACCTCGGATACATCCACAGTAGCTGGGTGCACAGGACAGTCTCTGTGTAGCACTGGGTAGGAAGGTACCAGGAGGACACAGCCTACTGGCTACAAGGTTACATCCATTTGCTAAAGATACTGAGCAGGGGACCCTCTGGGGGTATCATACTGCTAAGGGGGACCTGCCTGGGGACAGAACCATGTAGATGCTTCAGCCCTACTGACGTCAGGTCTTGCGGTGTCCCCATGGGCTTAGCGTGTGCGAGTGTGTTTGTGTAACAGTGTGTGCGCGTGTGTGTGGTAGGGCACGGAGGCCCCAGAGTGGGTGTGCAGCAGTCAGCCGGGCCTGTCTCAGTGCATTGGGAAGGTGTGGAAGGAGCCGACTTTCCCAGTGTCTCTCTGGTGGTGGGGGTGGGATTTCAGCTTAGGGGGCTCTGGTTCGCACATTCACACGGTGGGGTCGGGAGCTGCTCTCCCCTTCACACAACTCTACTGTCACAGAAACACAGCATCAATCACCACAACCTTGTCGCGTGCACTAATCGAGAGGGGAGAGCTGTCCCACGCGCCCTTAGCCCCAGCCGAAACATCTGACGATGGCTCTGAGGGCACCATGTTCAGGCCATCAGCCAGAGGCCACCTCTGCTGCTGAATGATCTGCAGAGAACACTGGGTCACAGGGAGCCTACCTGCTGGGCTGCACCCTGATGCTGACTTGGGTCCTCAGACAAATGAGAGGCCAGGGGCAGGAGCCCAAGGCTCGGGGCAGAGTCTATACTTTCCTCTGTATCCTACATGGTCAAATGTCTACCACAATACAGGCAGGAGGACCAGGAGTGTGAGGGTGCCAAGGAGCAAATGGGGGGCCAAGGGAAATGCTGCAGCGGCCACAGCACCCGGCAGCTCCCGAGTCCTTTCAAACAGGTGTAGCTTGTCCTTGTTGGAGTGAAGCATCTTGCCGTCCTCCAAAGCATAGTAGGCGGCCAGCGTGAAGTTCACATCGCCAGTTGTGAGGAGGTCGAAGACACAGGCCTGGTAGTACAGGTCTTCTACAGGCAGCTTCTCTTTGCACTTGGCCACAGCTGTCTCATATGGAAATGTCTCAGGGACCACAGGAGAGGGGCTGGCAGCTGCCGACTTACGAGGGCTCTCAGCGTTGGCACGGAAAGCCTGGAAGTCGATCTGCTGGTTGAGTGGGCAGCCCCGCAGGCAGAGGTAGAGGCCTTGGCTGTCACGGTCCTCCACAGCGTTGACTACCTCCTCGGGCATTCGGACGGCAAAGGTCAGGTAGCGGCCCACCTGGCGTACCACGATAGTGGTGCCGATGTACTTGGCCTGGATCTCCACGTGCTGGCCCGACACCTTCTCTGTGATCTTCAGGCTGTTGGCTCCATGTTTATCTCCTCCATTTTTGGAGCCGTCAGCAAAGGCAGATGGAAGTTCGTCCATCTCAGCTTGGTAGACCTTCTGGTCCACACACTCTTGGAAGTTCTTGAAGATGATGGTGAGCTAAGGGAAACGATACAGAGGAAAGTGGATTAGGATGTGGGGAGATATGCCTTAGAGATCTTAGGGAATTGGGAGGCACCCCAGGATGCTGTGAACCCTCCTTTCTCCATAATGGTCATAGTTCAATACCAACCACACTCTTGTACACTTAATACTTTTCTTCGTAACTTTCATATATATATATATGTGTGTGCGTATACATACATACATACATACATACATACATACATACATACATATGGAAATTACTTAGAAAAACTTTAGCTCACTACCATAATTAAAAAAGAATCAGCTCACTCAATATAGAGAAGTGAACCATAAAGATAAAATAAAAAATAAAATGAAAGTCTCCCATTAAAAAAAGAGGTCCTTAGTCCACTATGATCAGCCTGAAAACTGCTCCCTCATACATCAGACCCCAAATTATTCCGACTCATGAGTGCTACCTGATGTGGCAGAAGGGGCTTGCAAGCTATGACTGGCTTAAGGACCATGAGGTGAACATATCCTGGGTTACCTGTATGGGTCCCAGGACAATTTCCAGTGTCTGCAGAAATGAGAGGTAAAGGGAGACATGGCCGAGAGGACAAGGCAAAGTGACTAGGGCTGCCAGCAGCAGGAGCTAGCAAGTAGGGAAGGACGGCCCTGCTACACCTTCCTGATCTTGCGTGGAGCCTAGTAGAATGGAGGGCCGTAATGCCCAAAGAGATGAGTGGAAAGCCCAGGCAAGTGAGAGGACAGAGGTCATGACCCCAGTGCAATTTGGGTGGGAGCAGAGAGGTCATTTCCAAGTGGAGCCTACAGGGGAGGGTCTAGGCTGAGCCAGCAGTACCTGTCCTTAGAACCACAGACTCTCCCTGTGCTTGGCATTGCAGGTACTGCAGTTATTATTCTCCTGTGGCACTGCAAGGGTAGGTGACACCCCCAGTTTCACGGCTACTCGGAGCACTGCAGTAGCTTGCCGAGGGCCACATAGTCACAGAAGGCAGAGGTGTGTTGTTCTGGGTTTCTGACCTCTAAGGCAGTGAGTGGTTTTCAACCTGTGGATGACAACAACCCCTTTGGCAAACGTCTATCTCCAAAAATATTTACATTATGATTCATAACAGTATCAAAATTACAGTTGTGAAGTAGCAACAAGTAATTTTGTGGGTGTGTGGGGTGTCGGCACAACGTGGAGGAGCTATAGTAAAGGGTCATAGCATGAGGAGGGTTGGGAACCACTGCTTCCGGGTCTTGTGGCCACTAGTCCATAGGGAAGCGTCGGGATGGGGCTGAGTGTGAGGTTATGGTCTGTCATCCTGGGGGTGGTGTCTGGCTGTTTTCCAGAGAGGATGCGAAGATGGAGATATGAATAATTCTGTGGAAGGAATGGACACCTCCTAGCTAGCTGGTGGAGCTCCAGAGGGGGATACTGACTCCATTGTTACCCCAGTGGATTTGCCAACTTAACGGACCCAGGCTGCTGACAGCACAAGGAGCCTGGCTGAGGCTGGATGCTCTGCCTGGATGCTCAGGAGGTATGTGCAGCAGCAGAAAGCACCATGATAGCCTGAGAAGACTCACAGGGTCAACAGCCGAACTGCAAGGGTGAAGGAAGTCTCTGGCCTCACAAGCATAGGACCAGAAATCAGAATCACTGCTTGGATGGGATCAGAAGTAGGAGGGTAAAAGAGCCTGGGTTCAGAGATACAGAAGAGCCAGCCAGGAAGGCCAGATATGAGGCCTGGGGATGGCAGACAGTGACTAGCTGAATTTCCAAGTTGCCACAGCTGCAAAGAACCTAGGAGGCCCAGGTAAGCAGAGTGGCTGCCCGAGGGTAGGAGCCTACAGCTTGTGCCCACCTCAGGCTGAGCAGGCCAACAAGTGTTCAGTTTCAGGAGGGGTTCCTCGGCTCATCATTGTCTTGTTTTGTGGGTAACCCAGGTAGGTGGCACCCAGGGGCCCTGGGACCTGAGAAGACCTGGAGCCTTGTCTCCTCACTGTATCACACACTCACAGACAGGAGGGGTGAAAGGCATCGGTAATGCAGGCTACATGTGACTCTCAGGGGCTAGGGTATCCTGGCTTTTATTAAAAAATGGGTTTCTTCCTCCACAGAAATACTAAAAACCAAACCAACCCCACTCAAAACAAAACAAAAAAGCCAACCCCCCCCCTACTCCAACACCAAAACCTTTTTAGATTCAGGCCAGGCGATGGTGGTGCACACCTTTAATCCCAGAACTTGGGAGGCAGAGGCAGGCACACATCTAAATTTGAGGCTAGCTTGGTCTACAGAGCAAGTTCCAGGACAGCCAGGACTACACAGAGAAACCCTGTCTTGAAAAACAAACAAGCAAACAAATCAAAACAACGAAACACACACAGCCTGGGCTGGATCACACTATTTTCCTTCTTACTTTAAAGAATCAAGAACCTTCCCGTGGCTATGGCAGCTTGGGGTCAGGATGCCATGTGATGAGTGACCAGCCCCATTCATTCTATTGCTTTGTGGGAGAAAGGGCTGGGGAGGGGTAAGTCCCAGAGTGTGAGCCTAGTAGGCACTGGCCACACAGCTTTTTAAGAACAGGATTCTATTTCCTGCCTGCCTCCTTCCCTATGGCTCCCATTTCCAGTTTGCACTGGGATGTCAACAAAGGCTGGAGCCTTGTCGGGGCTGCAGATGCTTGGGCTGAATGAAAATGCAGCCACTCTGATTCCTGACCTATAAAAATGGCGACTTCATACGGAACAGAGGTGGCCCGGCCAGGGTGGTCTGGGAAGTGGGTGGTCCTGCCACTGGAGAGATGACAAGGTGAGGGACGCTGGTGCTCTTGTTTGGTGTACAAGGCCACACAGACTTGGGGAAGGGGGCTCCTGCTCTCCAAGTGTCAGCAGTCTCCTAGGAACAGGAAAGGCGGGTTTGGCTTGAACCCGCATCTCTCATGGAGACAGCCTCCTGGAAGGCTGACAGGCTGCCTGACTCCTTGGCACTTGTGCCAGGGACCACAAGTAACAACATGAAGGGGGCCTGTCGAAAGCCTGGCGGCCTGCTGCCAACCCACCATGGATGGATGACTTTCTGCCTTTGGTATCCTCTTTTTCAAAGGGGCCCCTGGATTTCTCAGTGCCCCTCCCCAATACACACACACACACACACACAAACACACACACACACACACACACACACACACACACACACTCACATAATGTGTAGGGGGTAGAGAGAGGGAGTGAGTAAGGGAGGGAGGGAGGAGAGAATGTTAATGATGTCATCTGAAGCCAAAGGCTGGGGGGGGATACAGGAGGGAGCAAGAGTTCATGACCCCTGAAGGTCACTGACCTGAGCAGATGAAATAAATAGTGTAACTGGTTTCTGAGTGCTGGGGGTGGGGGCGGGGGTAGGGGAGAGGAAACAAACAAGGGTGAAGAGGGTGGGGGAGGTAAAAGAGTTGATTTCCTACCCCCAGAGCCTCAGTTTCTTTGCCTGTAAAATGGGCACAACAGGCCAAACTGGGAGGAGGCCTTGGAGTGGGAAGCTGGCTGACAACTCTGCTCTTCTGTAGAAATTCCTATCTTGATTGTCCTTGAAAATAGAGGGAGGGACCAGGAGGGCTAATGGCAGTACCCTGAGAATGACCAAAGGTCCTGTGTGAGACCCTGTCTGCATGTGGCTTTTACAACAGTGGGTGGGCAAGGTTATCAGGTAGTGAGCTCAGGGTAAGGACCAGTTTGGGAGACTAGGCTGTTTCTGGGAAGTTGGGGGTTGGGGCTGCTGGAGCTAGAGTCTGTGCTCTGGTAGGAGAAGGTCCCCGAGACTCCACCACTTTGGGGATGAAAGTCTCTTACATTCCCTGTTTTCCTGGGCACTATGTTCTCCATGCCTTCACTGGGGACTCCCACTGTCATCAGGGGTCAGCTCAGTGGCAAACCCTACCAGTTCCCCGAGCAGAGCCAGGGCTAAAGGCCTCTTCCGAGCACCCTGGGTTGGGCTCTGTCTGCATGAACCAGAGAGCACACATACACTTGGGAGCAAGAGGCTTTAAGGACAGCAGAATGCCAAGACACTGGAAATTGGCCACTGAGGTAGCTCACCTGGGGACCACAGGGCTCCCAGTCTGGTCTGAGTTTTGAGTTTGGCTTGGCTACAGAAACCAATAGTGTCACTGTCTGGTCTCGAGCAGAGCCAAGCTGATGGGGTTTGAGAGTTTTCTGCCTGCTGTGATCAAAAGTCTGGGTCACAGAGGAAGGGCTGGTTTGCTCAAGCTCTGCCACTCAGCCCCATACCATTCTGGAAGTCTCCATGCTGGCCTGGGTGGGGAAGGCCTCCCATTCTTTCTCAGGCAGCTCTTTGGTGCCCAGAGCCTTGTATCGTAGTAGAGGGAGTGAAGGAATCACACAAACAAATCAACAATTAATCAATCCACTTGGTTGGTGGACAGCGTTACCACACTGAGGGCTGGGGTCTAGGTGGACCTCAGCTGTGCAGGTGTTTAAGGCCAGGCACACTGCCTCCAGTACACTGCAGTTCCAAGGTGGCAGAGGTCAGGCCTCCCTGGTCTGGTCTTATACAAGCTCTGTGTTGGGGCTCTGTTGTTACTGGTGATCACACCTCCCTCCATCAAGAGGAGCAGCAGCCACTTGGAGTCTCCATCCCTTTTGTATCCTCAAGTCTCCCCTTGTGCCTAGATGCCAGCCCTCTGGAGGCCACAGCATGGGGCAGGGAGGCTGGGTCCCTTCCAGAGCCATGTTTGTTGCTGCATTTAGAAGCCACGGCCTCAGGCTTCCAGGATTCATTTATCTTGGCTCTGGGGAAGGAGGGTGGTAAGCAGCTGAAAGGTGCAGGAGGGTGTTTGGATCCTTGCCTGAGGTACCCTTAAGTCTTCTGAGGGCCAGGGGAGGGAAGGGGTGGGGAAAGGGAGAGAGTGGCTCTGGCCATAGAAGTGCTGCCTGCTGGGCAGTGTGACCTGGTTCTATGAACCTGGTAGGGCAGCCATGGTGAAGACCCGTTTGTTTCCTACCCAGTAGGAGGGCCCAGAAAGAACTCCTTTGGTAGGTCAGGGCCACCAGAGCAGAAGGAAGTGGCGGCGATGGAGCATTTTTCTGGCTGCCAGGTCACCTCACTGTCCTCTTCTAGGGTGTGGCAGAGAGAGAAGGAACAGAAACAGCCTTGTGGGCCAGCCTGGCACTGCCTAACATGTGGTCTTCCAACACATTCCTCCTGGGGAAATAGACCTACTGTCTCCCAGGCAGCCTGGAAGCCCCGGGGGGCTATGGTGACAGTGCAGGCAACACATAGAGGCCAGCACTGAGGAGGCCAGACACATGCCCACTGTCTGACAACACTGTCCCCTCACCTTGATACCTTAGCTCCTGGCAAGTCTGAGGTCACTGGAGACCTTCCCCCTTCCCTAGCAGACATAAGCAGGGAATGGAGAACCTGGGTTAGTTAGGAGTATCCTCTTGCTTGGGAAATGAGTGCTGTCTGTGGCACTGACCAGTGAGCAGGGCTTGAGATCTGCCACCCAAACACCAGGCCCTCCTTGGAGGAGAAAATGAGAGGCCCTCAGTGGATTCTGTGGTAATAGAGAACACAGCAGGCTCAGGAGCTGTCCTGGCTGAGGATAAATCCTAGCTTGGTATTTCCCACCAACTGCATTTTGGGTGGGGAAGTCCCTTTGCCTCCTGGAACCTCCTGTTTGGTCAAAGGGAGCTACACTAGGCAGGCAGGGCTGGCTCCCAGGAGGAGGAATGAGAACTTCTAGAGAGCCTCTAGGGTCCTCTGTGAAGCAAGTCCATACTCCATCCCATCTCTTCCATTTCAAATGCTCAAGGCTCCCTCTCTGCCTCTCAGCACCCAGGGAAGTCAAGGAGGCACAGGGCAGGACTCTATGCAGCAGCTTCAGGTGCTCAGTCATTCCATCCCACAGCCGTGGCCTCGGACCTACATTAAAACGACTGCATGGCTGTATGCTTCTTTGTTTGTTTATTTTGAGACAAGGCCTCACATAGTTCAGGCTGCTCTCAAAGTCACTATGTGGGCAAGGATAGCCTTGAGCTAATGATCCTTCTGCTCTATTTCCTAAGACCTGGGACTACGGGGATGTGCCACCACGTGGAGTTTTATGTGGTGCTGGGCACTCCCTACTGAGGGCTTTAAAAAAAAATAACTCATGTCCAACCTCATCCCAGAGACACAGTGGTCAAACCAGACAGAAGGGGTATATGCGTCCTGGAGCTCGGGTGCAGAGAGCAGTACCGCCTCTAACAACTGCTGTATCTGCAAATGCGGCTGAAGAGGTAGGCAAGGCCACAGGTCCAGAGAGAAGAACACAGACCACAGACTCCTTTGATTATTTCTTTTTCTTTTTTGGTTTTTTGAGACACTGTTTCCCCGTGTAGCCCTGGCTGTCCTGGAACGAACTCACCTCTCCCTTTCTTTCTCTTTATCTTGCTCTCCCTCTCTCATCCCCCCCACCCCCTCTGTCTCTGTCTCCCCACAGACCAGCCTGGCCTTGAACTCAGATCTGCCTGCCTCTGCCTCAAAGGCATGCACCACCATCACCTGGCCAATGATTGGATTTTAACATGCTTCCGCCAAAACAGAGTCTGGGGATGAGACTATTCTAGAAGCTTGAGAATAAGTGTCTTGGAAGCATTTCTGAAATTTGTATATGTATATGTTTGTGTGTAAAGTGTACCTAAGTCCATGGATGTGTGGAGGCCAGAGGTCAATAAAGCTGTGTTCTTCAATTAATTCTCTGTTTTTTTTGAGACAGGGTCTCCTGTTGAACCTGGAGTTTGCCAATTCAGCTAGACTGGCTGGCCAGTGAGCCAGGGGCTTTCTGTCTCTGCCATCCCAACGCTGCGGCTACAGCACATGCTGCTGCATGGCTGTCCGTGTGAGTGCTGTTGTCCTACACTCAGTCCTCACTCTTGTGTGGCCAGCGCTTTATCGACTGGACTCTAAACACTATAGTTTTTAGAACTATAAGGCTAGCGGGAAATCCCCTTCACATCTTCACCTGTGCCGCTCTCACATTTGTACAAGCAGAAGCGCACATATCGGAAGCTAAGTTTCTCAAACACTTGTCCTTACTGTACCCAACCCATTCACAGGTATCGTTTTATATCTGTGCCGTGCTTGGCTATTCTTGTTCTAGTCTGCCTAATTAAAAAGTGTACGTGTTTAAGGCTGACCACTTGGGACTGGATAACCTGTCATTTCTGGAGAAGACTACTTCTCCAGCAGCTATTGATTGACTATATACACAAGCAACACTAAAGGGACTCAGTAGGGTATGTGTATGTACCACATAATATAAAACATGTATATATGTCATGGCAACCAAAGAAGAGACCGATACACTGAGAGGTAGGAAAGGACACATGGGTTGGAATGGGGACAGAAAGGGGTAGAAATGATGTAAATACAGTACTCATGTGTGGAGTAAACAAACAAGCAAATAAACCTATATATTTTATATGCTAGTTTCTGACACCAGAATAGGTTCTCATGACTCTCTCCTGAGCAGTGTCTGTTTAAGTCTGAGAAAAAAAAAAAATAGACACTAGAGGCAAAAATACGGGAGGGCATAATTGTAAGTTGGTTTATCTCCTGAATTTGCTTCTTCACTGACCACAGTGGTGCCAACAGTGACTGAATAATGTGACCCTGCAGGCTTGGCCCAGCCTTCCCACACCTCTTACCTTGCTGGTGGCGGTCGCGGCAGAGCCGGGCAGCACAGGTGTATTGGTGACTTGCACGTTCAGGTAATTATTGTCGATGAGAGGCCAAGCTCCTTGCACCTTGCACGTCTGGAAGTGGTCTGTGAAAGTCCTGAGGTGTGGGTCCCCAAAGAGGCCGCAGTGAGTGTAGTTGGGGGCAGCTGAGTGCTTGTGGAAACTCTTCTCATAGTGGCAGATCTCGGGGCTATCCGAGCGCTCCTGGCTGTCCCCAGCTGGCGGGAGTGTGCGCACTCGTGGCTGTGAGGTGGGGCCATCCTTGGAGCAGTTGTGCTGGCTCATGAGGTCCTCTATGCCATGGACAGCCGAGTGGTAAGCCAGGTCTCCCCGGCAGGTGCGGGCAGTCCGCCGCGTGCACAGGGCGTAGGTGCGCAGGGCCGCACAGAACTCCGGCACGTCGTCTGAGGCAGGGGCGTGGCTGCCTGAGGACGTGGCGCTCCAGAACTCAGAGTTGCACTTGAGGATCTTGCAGGGGGAGATGGCTACGGAGAAAAACACATGTGCCATCATGTTGAGACTCTCTCCTAAAGATCTCTCTGGGTGAGAGGGGCAGGGAGATGGGGCCACCTACAATACACTGATAAGTGAGCTGAGGAGTAACTTGCCCTTGTCTAGCCTTCCAGATTCTTCTGCATGGCCTGCTATGGAGAGGAGGGTCCAGACACACGGAAAAGATTGCAGAAAAGGGACAGCATTTGGTTTTAGCGGGATGGTGATCATTGAGCAATCATCCTTGGGCATAAAAAAAAAAAGCGCCAATACATAAGAAAGAAAACAAGACAAGATACTCTCTTATACGTCGTGGCTATCTCCAAGAATTCCAGAGAAAATGGCAAAAATTTGATAGGGATTTAGATAATACTGCCATTGTGAGACCCTGCAGCTCTCTACTTATTTATACTCATTTGAAATAAGAGATAACAGTAAGACCTACTGTGTGAATCTGCCGAATGTTAAGTGATTCAGCTCACACAGCTACAGGGCCAAGAGGCCCTGCTCAAACACAGCAGTTCTAAGTGTGGAAACAATCTTATCAACCAATACATTCCCAGTCCCTCCACCAGGTCAGAACAATAACACAATGCCTTGTTGACTTCAAAGATCTTTCCTGTGATACTGACGACCCCACCTACCACAGGTCTTGGACCTCACTCTCTGCAAGTCGCCTCTAGCTGAGCAGCTCCAAGGGCAGGGGACACTATCAAACTCGATCAATGTTGTTTGCTGTGGTAATTGTATCACACCACAGAGGAACTGGCTTCCTTGGTCATCTTTCTCCTGCCTGCAGTCTGGGAAGCTAACGGGAAAGAGCTGCCTTTGAACCGGCTTCCGTGTGGGAGCCAGAGAACATCTTTAGGGAGTTGGTTCTTGTGTTCTACCTTGTTGGAGCAACGTCTCTGGTTTGTCTCTGTCTGCTATGTTCCCTACCATGGCCAGCCCATGAGATTCTGGGGGAACTCCTCTCTCCGTCTTTACCTCCCATTCTCTGGTGGTACACTGGCATTACAGACCCGTGTGTGTGTGTGTGTGTGTGTGTGTGTGTGTGTGTGTGTGTGTGTGTGTGTGAGACTATGGGTTCTGGGGATTAAGCACTTCCCACTGAGCCATCTTGTTGGCGAACAAAAAGTTACAAGCCTTGAGCTCTTAGAGATGGCAATGCCTGAGAACTGATGCTCTATCTACATCTTATTCCTGGACACAAGCCACCTACCTGTCCCTGGTCTTTTAGATTCTTCCATACAATCTACAGTGACTATGAGCGGCCAGGCATGTATCCCTGCAGCTCGATGAAAGTTTCGATGCATGTCTCAAGATAAAGGAGCCAGAGGTCCAGCCAGAAGGCTGAGTGAGGCTCACAGCCTAATGCTGGCAAGGGAGCTATCTGAAGGGAAAGGGGTCTTGCTCCAGCTACTCCAGGCTAGGTCACTAATCTGGCTTATAACCTTGGAAAGTTCAGTTTGTTTCTCTGCTGTCTGATTCTCTTATAAAATCAACCTTCACATCAAAACAAGAAGTAAAATCTCTGAGGGCACTTTGATGGGAGCAGTCACTCGTCCCGGCAGGGTCCCTTGGTCTGCAGCATGTGCCTGCTGATCTCTCATGGGTCTCTGACCTACTTTGAGGATGGGGTGCTTACAACCTTTTCTTAAAGGTGCATGCCAGGTCACACACCTGAGTTGTGATGGTCTGAATGAGATTAGCCCCATAGGCTCATGTATTTGAGTGCTTTAGTCGATGTGACTGAAACTGTTTGGGAAGGATCAGGGGGTGTGGACTGTTTGGGAGTTGTGTCACTGGGAGATAGGCTTTGGGGTTTCAAAAACCTGTGGCAAGTCCAGTGTTTCTCCCCTCCCACACCCTGCCCACCCCCGGGGCCTGCTGCTTGTGGATCAGGGGGTAAAGCTCTCAGCTATTGCTCCAGCACCACGCCTGTCCATTTCCTGCCATGCTGATCATGAACCGACTCCTCGAAAACCGTGAGCAAGCCCTCACTTAAATGCTTTCTTTTGTAAGAGTTAACCTTGCTCATAGTTCTTCACAGCAATGGAACAGTAACTAAGACATGAGCACAGAGAAGTCAGCCTCCATCTTGAGACTTAGGCTTCGGGGCTCAGACTCGGGCATGCTTGCGATGCCACTGGTAAACCAGTTCCCTTCGGTTGGTCCCTGTTGAATTTGTTTTTTCTTTGGTTTGAGAAGTTATGACTTATTTGTTTGTGCATTGGGGAAAATATCTGATAGAAGACATCAGTTTCCCCACTTTTATAGCTTTATGTATATCGAAAAAGGCTGACTTGCAGACTAGAGCCAGACATGGCGGTACTGTTCACAATTTTAGTATCTGAGAGGCAGCAACAGGGGGGTTGGCAAGTTCTGGGACCATCAGGGTGAGAACCTGTCTCAAAACAATCAAAATATAACCGGTGAATCAGCCGAGGCCATTGGTCTGTTGGACAGCAGCCATGGAACACTATGAGACTTCCTAACATGGTCTCCCACTCAAAACATGTGCCCCTGGCATCCACAACCGGTAGCATCTGAGGGCCCAGCCTGTGTGGAGATGGAAAACCTTAAATATTTCCCATCCAGATGGAGGTGAAGAGAGGCAAAAAGGTATGTGGGAGCAGAGGCACAAAAGAACTGCAGCACGGGTGGCCCCATACCCTTCATCTTGGCTCCAATGGCCTCTGCTTACCCCATTCTTGGGAGCAGAATGCTGGCTTGCCACCCTGCTATCTCAGAATCACAGGAAGAGGTACTGAGAAAAACACCTCAGACTCAGACGCTGCCCTGACCAGAGCCTACATGGGTTCAGTTCACCTCATGCTCACCATGATGACAGGAACAAAGATGGAGGCCCTCTATCACCCATGAAAAAGTCCCTTCTCAAGCCTCTCGTCCTTCTAAGCTGGCTATCTCCAAATCAAGCTGCCTGCACATCTGTGGCTGACAGATGGCATCAGAGGCCACTCTTTGGGCACTCTTACACTAGGCATTGGTTCCCTACTCCTAGGGAAGCTAAGGGACCCTAAGTAAACATCTGTGTCTCATTCACTCCATTTCTCAGCCATGCTACTGCCCAGAACAGAGGAAACAGAGGGCTGAGGAGGACAGTGGTATGTGAAATGGCAGGCAGCAGAAGGAAGACACTGGGCTCCATTTCAGTTCTGATAGTTGTGAGGACCTGACTCTGCCTCAGTTTTTTTATCTGCAAAGATATGCTCCCATCATGCCTGAGACCCAGGGGCATACAATAAACAGAGTCCCCAGTCTAACAAAGTGACACAATGTTCTGAGGCTAGAAGTTGATCGTAGGAGACAGAAAGGGTACAGATGGCAGTCATCCTCCCTCTGTCCTCTACAGCAGATGGTCCAGCCCTGCCTCGACTAGGAGTTAGCTCTCTCTTCCTCTTCCCTGCTCCCAGAGGTCTGAGCTGTCATTTCAGAGCTCAGCGGATCCCCCTTTCCATCCTGGCTCACATCACCCCAACTGGGCAGTTCCTTCAGTCCACTGACCACTCACACTCAATTTGGACCACCCTAGGAGGGCCAACTGGATCACCCCAGGGGACCAACCATCCAAGGCACTGATGTTGTTAGCCTGTTAGTTTGCTGCCTCTTTTCCCACCTCTCCCTGCAAATCAGTCCCAATGCCTAACACAAGAGCATCTGGATTGAGGTCTCTGAGACATGACTAGGCTTATAGATGAGGTTATGAAGATAAAGCCCCATCATACTGTTACTCCCCTTACAAGGAACACCAGAACTTGTGTATCTCTCTCCCCACCTCGAGAAGATGCTAAAGTTGGCACCCACCAACTATCTCACCCACCCCATGTCCTTCCTGGGCCCCAGCCGCTGTCAATGGAGGCATCATCTGGCTAGGTATCAAAGGTCAAGGCAGATTTTGCTTCTCACACTCTGTTCCTCCAATCACATCATGAGAACCTGTTCCCAGGGTGACCCAGGCTTGGCATGATCCCCTTGGCTCTGCAGAAAGCCAGGGTATTGATCAAGAAGTGGCAAGTAAGCTCTTGCCTCTCTGCCTGGTGATTCCTGCCCCTCCTGCTTGGGTGACCTATGCCCCAGCCTGATTCAGGGCACCCATTAATGCCCCCTCCCCACTTCTTGGAGGATGGAATGGTCAGAAGGGCTGGCTGGCTCCTGAACTTGTCCAGTCTATTTTGTCCTTGCTAGGGAGCAAATGAAGAAACTTTGGATTCTGTGCAGGAAAAAAAAAAATGGAGGGCACTTGTAAGTTTTTCAATTAGACTCAGGGGAGACTGTCAGCAAACAAGTGACAGATTTGTGTTACAGGCTATACCTAGTTAGTCTCAGAAAAATGGGAGCCATGCTTAGGAGACATTTTGAGTTCGGGGCAGATATGCAGGGTCAGACCCACAGTTGTGTGACCTCCTTGAGCCACAGGCATGCAATGGGGGTGGGACAGGGCTAGAAGTACTGACTAAGCAAAGCCTGCAGAACTCAAAAAAAAAAAAAAAGAGGCTTCATGAAAGAGAATTTTGTGCTGTTAACTTTGTTCAGCTGTCATGAGCACTACTAATGTGACCTGAAAACTTATCATGCACCAGATGTGTGCACATTGTCTCTAATTCTGCGATGGTTCCAGGACTTATTCTTCCCCTCAACAGAGAGGCAAAAAGGTGCACACACCAGGCTTGAATGGCTTTTTCTTAGGTTCCTTGACACAGGCGGGGATGTAACCACAGCTCCCAGTTCCCAAACTGCAGTCTTCTCCACGCTCAAAAGCAAACTGCTTTCATCTCAGGCCCTCACTACTACCCTGGGGGCAGGACTTTTTTTTTTTTTTTTTTTTTTTTTTTTTTTAAAACCTTCATTTTACCAGTGGGAGGCCTCAGGGGGGTGGAGCTGCCCTGAGTCACAAAGCCACTCATGTGCCTTAGAGGAGCAGTGGTCTTGGGACTGCTTCTACACTTTTCTTTTTCTCTCTCCCTGTGGGGGTGTTGCAGGTGTGCGTGTGTGCGCGTGCGTGTTGTACAGAAGTTGATGTCAGGTGTTTTATCTTTTTTTTTTTTGAGACAAGGTCTCTCTCTGAACCTGGAGCTTGCGGTTAGGGCTGGACTGGTTAACCAGCAAGCCCTCAGGATCCAGAGCTGGGGTTAGAGTTGCGCTACAGTGCCTGACTGTTAAGCGGATGCTTGGGATCCAAGCTCAGGCTCTCAAGTTCACACAGCAAGCACTGCATCTGCTGAGGCATGTCCTCAGCCTCATTCCCAAGCTTTTCAGAAGACACTCACTACAAGCCTTTCTTCATGAAACCATCTGAGATGGTCAGTTCCCCAATGTCCCAAATGCTGCCGTCTGTGGCCCTGCCTGGTTCCGTTGTCACAGTACAAATTGATTCTGTGCCCCGTGACTCTAGCAGAAAGGCTTGTGGAGGGCTGTTGGACACAGATGCTGCTGAGAAATGACCGATCTCTGACTCTTGAGGATTCACTGTAGCCCGCCCCATAGCTCTGAGACCTTAAACTAGCCTTGTGGATCCTATCCTCACTGGAGCTTCAGAAAAAGGCTGAACTCTTCCCCTGTGGAGCTCGGAGCTCAGAGCAAGCCAACGGCTTTCAAGACAGTTTGCAAGATGATACTGACAGTGATAAGTTGGGGCCAGGAGTGACTGTGCCCAGTGAGTTCCCTCTGCTACTTCTTCAGATGGTAATTTGACTCTGCGGGCTGTCAGTCTTAAGTGATATACACACGGCTGTCATTCCTTAAGGACCTTGGGGAGGGACCTCAAAGATGCCAAGGCTGGACTGTGCTCACAGGTAGTAAGCCGAGAGGGCCCTGCCCTCTCCTCTATAGAGGCTTCACCCTGCACCCCGTGTGCACTGCACTAAATCACCAACTGCAGGCTGCTTAGAGGTCAGGAACTTAGAGGCAACGGGTCCTGGCATCAAAAGCAAAAGCTGCAGGGTCCCCTATCAGAAGTCCCAGAAGGCTGGTTATTTTATGTGCTATATGTTTTTCTTTTCTTTTCCTTCCTTCCCTTTCTTTTATTCTTAAAGGAAGGGATTCCAGGTAGTAAACTGGGCCTTCTGAGGCCAGGGTTCATACACACACTGCCCCAGTATGTAACACATCTTACAGCAGTTTGTACAAACAAGGGAGAGCCAGCCTTTCTGAGCAAGTCCTGAATGCTTTCTGCTTGGCAGAAAGATGTTCACTGCTTGCTCCACAGCGGCAGGTTACTGCTTTTTCTCTGGGTATTACGCACAAAAGAGTGGTGCTCACCTCACCTGGTGGACAATATGCCCAGAGTGGACATGATTAGAAGTTCAAACATTTTCCTATTTCTTTTTTTAAATTTTTTTTTACATATGTGCGTATTATGCAAACAGGTTGTGTGTGCATGCGTATATCCCTCAACACATATGTGGAGGTTTGCGAACAGCCTGTAGGAGTCAGTCTCCCTACAGTGGGACTCTAACTCAGGTGGTTAGTACTGGTGGCAATACTAAGCCTCTTCAACCTTCTGAACCATTCAGCAGCCTCCTTTTTCTACTTCTCATCATTCTGGGGCCAAGGAAGCTTCTGGGGTCCCCATTTGGCTCTCACTACCCGGCAAATTGCCTCTTGGCAATCTTTATTGATACCCTTGTGCCTCTATCCAGATGAAACATCCCAGCATGTGTAAGGCCAGGCCTGCCTAAGCAGAGTGTGTTCTGAGAACAGCATTCACACAGCGAGTGTCTTTTGAGATTTCAGATGTCTTGTGCATGCCCCCCTGTCCCCTCCCTCTGTATCCAACCCTGTCTGGTGGAAATCTGGGATTTCCATGTATCCATGTATCCAGGGCTCAGGGAGCATGTATTTGCTCATAGCTAGCCACTCACATTTTAAAGACAGAGCTCCACAGTGCCACACGGCTCAGGCTCAGATATCATTATTTTTCTGTGGATGGCAACCCCTCTGGGAGGCAGAAAGGCAAAGCAAGATCTCAGAATACTAAATTGATGGGCACGATAAAAAAAATATCTTCACGCTAGAACAGCAACAGCTCCGTTTGTTCTCAAGTCCTCCTTTGAGCTGTTAATCAAGCCCAATCTTTCGGAATAATAGCCTGCGTATTACCACCCTGTTTGCATGACAAAGCATCCCAATAAAACTTATTTTGCTGGGGCCCAGAGGGGGTGTGAAGGATCAACCCTGAGAAAGGAGTCTTAGGAATTCCATGAGGCGCTCCAGGGGCCAAGAGTCCACGAATAAAGACAATGTAATTTGCCACCAAGAAAAGCCCAATAGACCAATAAATTACCCTCGTGCAAAGGGATTAGATCAGGTTTCAGAGGCCTAGGGGAGGGGCAGGGTAAGACGGAGGGAGGCGGCCATGCCTTCTCTTAAAGAGGTAAGGGTCGCTTAGAACACAAGCTCCAGGGGAAAGATGTTTTCAACTCTGCTTGCACAGTGACTGTACGAACTGATTTACTTATCAGAGCTCTGGATCCTGATGTGTGCTGGGACTGTGATGGGCGCTGTTCTCGGAACACACTCTGTGCTTAGGCGGGCTAGCCTTACAAACGCTGGGATGTTTCATCTGAGTCTGGATGGAGGCAGGACGGTATCAGCGAAGATTGTCAAGAGGCAGATATTGCCCAACTTCAAATCACTGCCCTTTGCTGGCGGAACAGGAATCCTTTAACACCCCCAGCCCCCACGCTTGCTAATCGGCTGTCATCCTGATAAGATTCTGCCACCAGGGGGCACTTGATGAAAAAGGGAAGGTGTCCCTGGAGTCCCCATTGCTGGTCTTCCCACCGGGGCCCTTCTCTCCTCCGGCCTCTAGCTTCTTTGCACGTGAGTGGCTCTGAGTAAGCACAGCAAGCTCCTTCAGATCCTTTGTCACTCTGGCCTCTGACGTGGAATCTGTGTCCTGCTGTGTACCTTGGTGGAATCCCTAGGTCTTTTGGAGCCTACTAAGCTTATGGTTCCCAAGTTTAGCTCCCTCGGTGGAACCGCCCGAGGGAGGGGGAGGAGAGTTCCCTTTCCTGGCAAGCGGAGGAATGAAGCGCCAGCCTGATGATCTCAGCCGGTGAAGAGCTCCGGCAGAAAGCCCCAGCGGCAGCACCGGGCACCGGCGGCGCTCTATTTAGTGAGCAGTGTAACTTAAGAGGCAACAGCTTCAATTAGGACACAGGCGGGTGGAAGAAAGGAGAGGAAGCTTCTCTAAAGTCTGCCTTCCTCAGGGAGAGGCCAACCCTCAAGTCTGAAGTCTCCATGTTCCTTTCCTCACTGCCCACCTAGTCCTGGAAGCAGACCCTATTTAAAAACTCTGGTCATCACCCTGAAGGAGGTGGGGAAAGGGCACTAAGGAGGAGAGCCAACCAGGGATGGGGCCCACTGAGTATGAGCCCCATGCCCGTGTCTCCCGCAGATTCTGGTCCCACAGTAATGAATCTTGGTGTACGTGGGGATGGAATGGGGGAGGTCTGGGACAAGAACAGATGCCCGAGGCTCTCTGTTGGCGTCACTGCTGCAGGAATTTCACTCAATCATCCTGGTGTAAACACCCAGGTGTTTGGCCCCAGATACTGAGAGGGACACACCCAGCAGACTGGATTTTTTGCCAGGTGCTGCACAGCCTACCTCTCTTAACCTATCACTACAGCCAGAAGGGATCGCCGCTCCTGTGTGACATTCCAGGGCCAGGCAGCCTAAGGGCCCCAGAACTGCCATTTCATGACAAGGTATTTCCCACCCATTAGCTCTACTGGGAGTTGTCCACAAGTCACTCAGAGTCTCGTCAGCAGGACAAGGCTGGGAGCAAAAGGGAGCTTTGGGGAAAACCTCAGGTGACTTGAGAAGAGAAGGCAGACATGTTGGGGAGCTGGAGGGTGAACTCACTGCCTATCTAGCGTGGGCACAAAGTGGCTGAGTGCCACTCCTAGAGTTGGGGCAGGACAGTACTGCCTCCTCTGTCACACCCAGCCAAGGCTGCCCTGCCTCAGCCTCCACACATGCCAAGTTGTTGCAAGCACCCTTGATGACTGCCAAGGAGAAGGGCACACCTCAGGTTTCCAAACAGGTCACCCTTCCCCAGCTCCCACAGGAGCCGTGTGGAAACAACTCCTGGGCAAGCAGAGTGGCGTGGAAACCATGACTTCGCCTCTAGTGAGAGGCCATAGGCAGTCTGTGAATGGAAGGCTGAGAGCATGCCCAGCATGCCCGGCATGCCCGGGTAACAGGGGCCCCCATAGGGGTCAAACAAAGGGAGAAGGATTTCATCCCAAGAACATCCTGCTTTGGGGAGAAATAGAACAACCCAGGCAGGCAGGGGAGGGTCAGTTGTAAGGGAGGTAATAAAGGTTTTCCCAGGACAATGACTCTGCAGGTGAGAGCTCTGGGGTTTCTGGTTGGAAGCATGACCCCTGTTTCTGACTCGGGGTTCACACCTGAGGTGACAGCTTTACAGGCAGACTTTGCTTCCAGCAATCTAGGCTTTTCTGCTCAGCTGCAGGTCAAAGCAGGTCAAAACCCCATTGAGGAGAAGAAAAGAAAAAAGAAACAAAAACTCACTGATGAGGTGCACTGTCTCCATCCCTGCAGGTGCTGGAAGGGCACATGCCAGGCTGGTACCTAAGTGGGAAGCACAACAATGGACTCCTTTCTACGTGGGATGGGCTTCAGAGTCAGCCCTATAGTAAGTGTCTAGGTGTCTTAGCATGAGTGAGACAGGGCCCAACATGTCATCAGTGAACTGCTGCCAGTGTGTCTCTCCCTGACCTGTGACAGGGAATGACAAAGGACAGGAAAGGCCTTCGGAGGCTGAGAAAGCACTGCAATGCATTGTGGGAACCGGGAGGCCACTCTTCATTCAGCTGCCCAGTGTCATAGCTCAAAGTTCTTTCTTGTCCCAGCATTCCCTTGCCCCAACCCGCATCTTTAGGCTCACCCGCTCAACAGCAGAACTTGAACAGACTACACAACAAATTTAACAACCGTGTTTATCCAAAATCTGGAAAGGGCAGGAGTCTGGCATCTGCCATTGGGCACTGCTTGGTAACTGGCTGTGTGTAACGCCATGCAAATTATCCTCAAGCTCTGCCTCATCAGGAACGATGGTTCCTGAGGACTCAGTTTAATTAAAGGAGCGACTGGCAGCTCCTGGTACTCTGTGACCATGCAATCCACTGAAGAACCCTTAAAATTATTATCCTCCTCTAAGCAGCCATATCGGGGAAAGCGTGAATGTAATTATTTTTTGAAGGATACTTTTAAATGCTAACTAGGAGTTGTCTGTGAGAGGACGGATTCTTTTGAGTGTTTTTTTTTTTTTAAATCCGTTTTAGTCTTTGACTTTTTAAAATGTCTACTGCTTTTATAATCAGAAACAATATTTGGGGGAGATATCGGGTGTCTGGGGGAAACTTTGTGGTCTTTGTCCTTTGAACAATAGCCAGAATCAAAAGAGATTTTTAAAAATCCCAAAGCCCTAATGGCTTTGTACCTTCCAGGACTATGATGAAGATGCTTCGGGGTGTGGGGTGGAGGAGGAGAGAAGAGCAGAAAATAGGCTCCCACCCTTAACATACAGACTTAGAGACTGAAAAGACAGAAACCCAAGACCCATGAGTCCATGGAGCCAGAGGGATGCTCAGTCCTGCGAAGCGAAGGTTGACAGGTGCCTTGGGAACCAAAAGTCTGAATGAACCACAGTAGGTTATACTGAATTTGCAATTTGATCAAGTAGGCAGGGGGAGGAGGTGAATATTCAACTCAGAGCTGGGTGGTGCAAGACAGGGCACATAGCATCCCATGGGGAAAGGGGATAGGATACAAAGAGGAGAGGGCTGGAATGTGCTAGATCCTTTGGGAATGAGGTTTGGGCTAGCAATCAGAGAGCCCCCTCCTGGATGCTGCAAACAAGGGCCTCAAGGTTCTGAGTGTAGCCCATCAGAGCAGGACACCGGCAGCCCCAGCGGCTACAATGTGGCAACAGAACAGAAAAGGAAAGGCAGAGGACTCCCAGCTCTAGGTGACAGGATGATGCGGAGGACATTTTGCAGGGAAGATTTCATGTTCCTGGGCAGAGGGGTCCCAGACCCAGGTGGGGAGGGGATGCAACTATGGAGGCCACATCCTGGTGTGGCCTGGGACCCAGGAGACATGTGGGCAGTCCTGACTTTCAGTTTTAAAACTTGGAAAATCTTGAGCAAACTGGTGAGTGGGCCATTTGAGGAAAATAGGACCTTCAGAGTACATCTCAGCCCAGTGACAAAATAGTCAGGCACTAAGCTGGTACTCAATTCAAACCTGAAGCTGGTAAACAGCCCCTGAATCGTCTGCGAGATGCCAGAATCTTTAGCAGGAACTGCAGTCCCTCTCAACACATCAACAGGTCCTCAATCTTACTCATCTGCCTCTGCAGGACGCCAGAGTCTCCACCTCCCCATCTCAAGCCTTATTTGTGACACTGGGTTACATCCTTTCCTGGTCCACTTTCTCTCTAGACAATCCCTCTTCTGGGCGGCAGGGTGACTACTAGCAATTCTCCCAACCTTGCATAGGGCCCCCTTCCCCCAGAAAACACGAGAACTTTCCCCTTTCTCTCCAGTTCACCCTCGGAGCCTAAGGGGCCATGGGAACTCTAGGAGTTGATATCTGTATTATCTGCCTCTTATATCCTGGCTGCTACTCACCTACCTGCCTCTTGTAACTGAACATACTTTTCTCCCCTCTTCTGCAGGCTTTCCCCCTACCCCCACAAATCACAGGCTAAAATCTAATCCTCAAAGCAATGGTATTATGAACAGGATCCAGGACTTTTGGAAGTGTTTATATCATGGGAGTAGAGCCCTCATGGAATGGAGCCCAGAGAGCCCGCTTTCCATCCCTTCGGCCGTGGAGGGACCTGGTAACAAGGCACAAGACACAAGGACTAGAAAGCTCTTCTCACCAGATTCTCTGCTGGCTGGTTCCTTGGTCTCTGATTTTCTAGTCTCCACAGCTATAATCAACAAATTTCTCTTGTTTGTAACCTTCAAAATCTATGGTATTTTGTGATAGCAACAGAAACTCTCCTTTTGGGACCCAAAGTCCAACTAAGAGGCACAACAACTACATATAAGAAGCAGGTTACAAGTTACACATTCTTAAATAGCAGTACTGACAGAAACGTCTCATCTCTATGGCCATCCACATATACTTGAGAGAACCTTAGTTTCTCTAAGCCTCAGTTTCCCCACTTGAAGACTAATACTTCTACAACAGGTACGGTGGTTCAAAAGCATAAGGGAGGAGCTAAAGAGCTGGTGGAGCAGCTAAGAGTACTTGCTGCTCCTGCACAGGACCGGGATTCAGTTCCCAGCACCCACACAGGACAGTTCACAAAACCAAGTACTCCTGTTCTCGTGGCTCTCGTGTTCTCTGCTGGCCTCTTTGGGCACTGCATATATGTGGCGCATATGCAAACATGCAGATATACATGCATACACATAAATAAAAGTAAATGAACATTAAAAAAAAAACTATTAGAGAAAGAAACAAGAAAGGGAGGCTGCATTGAAGCTCCCTCAGAACTAGCCCTTCAAATGAAGCATGCATCAGGCCCCCCTCCCCCACGCCTTGGATGGGTTTCTCTTAGAAGTCTGTTTGAATAAGTCACAATGGTCTCACAGCTTAAAATGTATCTATTTACTGTGTACTGAAGAGGATGCTATTTGTGGAAAACTCTTCTCAGAAGTTTTTTCCGGCCTCTCCTCCTGCCCCCTCCCCCTCTCCTCACCCCGTAGATGCAACTACTGCCCAGTCCTCTATTCCTAGAACAGTATTCACCCCTCCAGCCCTTCTCTCTTCAACAGGCTGAAGGCTTCCATCAGAAGGCTATACTGAGGCAGGGACTCGGGAAGTCAGCCATTGATGTTGAGTAAGTACGCGTAAACACTCAAAATACACAAACACTCTCAGTCAGGCAAAGTGAAGGCATCTTTCTCCACATAACTATGTCCAATTTAATTTGCACCCCTGTTTACTGCTGGCAGCCATTCAAAGTAGGCGAGCTCTGAACAAACCTAGGCTTTCACAGGGCTGTTCCACCAGTGTCCACCTGTTTTTTGGGGGGTGAGGCCATGGCTTTCTCTTTGTCCTGAATGTCCACTCACTGTCTACTGGAACCACAGGCTTTCTGACCTTTATTCTGGGGTATCTTGTTT
The DNA here is from genome assembly GCA_030674055.1 of Rhabdomys pumilio. NCBI lineage: Eukaryota > Metazoa > Chordata > Mammalia > Rodentia > Muridae > Rhabdomys > Rhabdomys pumilio. Next base: position 67,688,715 of record JANHMN010000003.1, on the reverse strand, counting down.
GCTGGACCAACATGTCAGAGCATGACCATCCATCTCTGCTGTGGAAATTACACATCTAGCTCTTCCCCATGTCGGAAACTGTCTTTTTGATCCAGGTTTCCTGAGCACTCACATTCCTGAAGGCCTCAGTGTATTTGGTTGTTGGTGATCGGCAGCTCAGTTTTCACAAAGGTGGGCAGTTTTGACTAGATGCAACTGTCAAAGGCCTCCGAGAAGGAGAAACCCTAGCCAGTTGGCAAGACACAACTCAGCTATCAGCTGCATCTGCCAGGATTTAGTTACCAGCCTTGAAGCCAAAAAGAAATGGGTTTCTTGGACACGAAAGTGGCGGAATTTGAGTTGTGAATTATATAACCCATCAGTGCGCCTCAGACTATGCTGCTGATAATTTAAGATGAAGAAAAGTTTTTAAGACAAAGAAATGAACGGGAAATATCACGCCCTCCCCACCCCTAACCCCACCTAGGCCTTGCAAGCTCCTTCCTTTCCTTCCAGCCTCAGAGATTAATAAGTGCTACAGCTTTAAGAGCAAGAGGTGTTTTTTTTAAGAGCCCTGGGAGCCCCCCTTCTCAATTTCAGCTCAGAGCTGAGATCACATCCCCCAATGCAGCCAAAGGACAAAAGCCATTTATCAACCCATCTGAGAAAACCTCCAACGGGCTGGATCTTTATTCAGAGCAAACCAAGAAGAATACAAGTGCAAGCTGCTGCTTCTTTGAAATTCTTTTTACTTTCCAATGTTTATTATTTTAACTCTTGGGAAGGAATAAGATCAGTTTTTTAAAATAGAACATTTAGATGAGTGGTTCTCAACACGTGGGTCTCCACCCCTCTGGGGGTCCAGCGGTCCTTCCACAGGGGTGGCCTAAGACCATCAGGAAACACAGACACCTACATCACAATTCATAACAGTAGCGAAATTATGATTATGAGGTAGCAGCAAAAGTAATCTTATGGTTGGGGGAATCACCCACAGTACGAGGAACCGTATTAAAGTATTAAACTTTCCATTAGGAAAGATGAGAACCACTGATTTAGATGAAGAAATATGGGTCTCAAAACCAGGAGAGTTGTGGGAGGAGGTTATCCCTCCTGCTGGAACCACTGTGGGGTTTTGGTATTTCAATGGCTTACTGAGTACGAGGGCTCTTGGAAGATGCTGACACCCTTACCCTTTTCTGGTCCTGAGCAGGGATCTATCTCTTCAGGAGAGAGCTTCAGAAAAATAGTTTTGAAAGTCTAGGATGCTCCTGGGGTTGGCAGCTGCTGAGGGAGCTGTGATGCTTTGGTTAGGAAGGCACTGGGGACACTGCAGCCCTGAGACAAGAGGGTAAACTGACCCTTACTCCAGTAGTGCTTGTTGTCTCTGTTGTGTGCTCTCTGAGAATGCCAACTTGCAACCAGGCCTAGCCTGGACTGACTGCCCTGTTCTGTCAGTTCCTTGAAACCCAGTTGGCTGAAGAGGAAATCAAAACAACTCAATCCCCGTCCTAACTCAAGTTCTTGCTTGCAAATCTCAGCTGCGCAGAGGCAGCACAACCACATCTGGCCGCGCTTTGAATCAGGCTGGAGTTTTTGCTCAAAGATACTTCAGAACCCCACAACACAATGGAAACGACCAGGAGATCCCGCCTTACACGGAGGACCATTTGGTCATGACGCTGTTTATTTGTATTTTAAAAAGAGAAAAACGCGTGAAGAGCGTTTAACTGGCCTTTTCTGACTCTGAGCAACATGAAATAAAAATGAAATAAAAGTTTTACGAAACATTATAAAGAAAACAGACCGGGGATTTAAGCTTCGCTCACTCCCCCTCCCCCCCCCCCCCAAGGGGAAAAAAGTAAAGAAACCGGAGCGTTTGGGAAGGAACAAACGCTTCTCTGTGGAGTTGGGCTCCCTTCCCCCAACAAAAACAAGAGGTCCGGGCTCGGAGGAATTTGAAAGCAGCGATCTGCCAAAAACATTGTGAAAAACTATGGGGGATTCATTGGAAACAGATGGGCTTTTTCAGCTTTAATTCTGAAATTCTCTCGCTTTCTGGCACAATAAAAACAAACAGGGGGGCGACGCAGAATGTTATCAAACAGGAATTAGCACGTCTGAGCCTGTGTCCGTGGGCTTTCCCGCGTGGGCCAGCGTGGGGGCGGGACGGGGCGGTCAGGGACTCGTCTGGGACCTCCCCAGCGCCCCCAGCTCCACCCCTGGGCTACCAACAGGTTTTGCAAACTGGTGGGCGAGGAGCTGGAGAAAGTGCTCCTGGTGCCGAGTCCGAGCCTCCTTTGGAGCACCCGAGAGGCGTTCAGGGAACCCGATTTCTCCTCCTAGGGAGATGGGGACTGAAAGGATCCCAGGTGCTGCAGATCTCCCCACCCGCTCCTGCCCTTCGGAGCTCAGACAGGGGTTCCCTCACCTTCAGGTTTCCACTAACATCCATCTCTCCCTCCACAGGGCTCGGGACAAAGACTCGTAGAAATAGCAATCTGGCTGAATTGGGGCCCCGACTGGCGCAGGGAGGCCCGGGAGCGAGACCGGTCGGCTGTTCCCCCCGACCAAGGAGCTGTGCCTTACCTGCGGGGAAGCTGCAGAGAAGGAAGGCGAGGGTCGGCCACAATCCCAGGGCTGAACGTCCTGCCCCTCTCCCCATGCCCATCCATCCAGCTCGGCCTGTTACCACTAGCCTCTCCCTGGAAGAAGTTTAGAAGAAAAGAAGGGAGAAAAAAAATCAATCACGCTGCGGAGAAGAGGCAGCCTAGCTCCGCCGGTGGGAGCAGCGAGCCGGGAGGCCCGGTCCACCTCCGCCACAGGCGCCCCGTGCCCACCCCCACTCCACCCCCGCCCCGCCGCCCGGCCCCGCCCTCGCCATCCATCATTCGGTTCCCCGCCAATGTCCCAGCGGCCCTGCACCCCGCCGCCGCGCGCCCCGCCCTCCCGAGCTCGGGTTTCATCCTGGCGGGCGGGAGGGAGTGAGGAGAGGCGGGCCAGGCGGCCGGGCCGGTGGCCAAGGGACCTGGGGATCCAGGGGCCCGCGAGTGCTGGGCAGGTCCTCGGCTGCGATCTAACCGCCACTCCCCACTCACCCAGGTGGCTCAGGACAGGAGGATCTCAGAGAGCTCCTTCATCCTCCCCCTTCAACATTCCATTCAAGTAGAAAGAGCTTGCAGACAAACTCCAGCCTCCCTTTGCCACCAGACTACCGCCCCAAAGTCCCCACCAACACCCCTTGGCTCATTTCCCCATTACAGATGTCTCGCCCGTGCAGAAGACTGAGAAGCCTTCTCCGGAGTTGTCGGACTCTGGGGCGGATGACCCACTGCCACAGCTGTGCTTTAAGGATCACGCGCGCCTTGGTCCTGGACCACCCAATTGGACTCTGCCGGGATCCCCTCCAGCACCATCTCTAAGCACCCGGTCGCTGCGCAAAAACTCGGCCCTGCCGCAACTGAGCTCGCTCACGAAGTGTGATCTTGCGAGCCTAAAGCTGCTTCCAGGGACACAGCTACCAACCAGAGATACGACGGTCCTTGAGGCGCGCAGGGCCGAGGCCGCTGGTGTTCAGGAAGAAGCTATATCCCTAAGGTTCCTCTTGGAAAGGCTTCAGGGGGGTAATTTCCCCCATTGGTCTCTTATTTTTCCAGGAGAGAAATGTCTCCACCCGAAGGTTTTCTAGGCCCTACAGCTCTTCTGCCTTTTTGGTATTTAAGGGACTGGCAAGTTCCGCTGAGCAACATCTTCTGGGTGATACAAATATGCCAGCGCGAGTGTTTTCAGTCAAATGGATTCCTCCGCCCCCCCCCCCCCCCCCCCCCCAAGCCTGCCCATCTGGCTCTTTGGGGGGAAAAATTCTGGGTTTTGATCCAATTTCTCTTAAGAGCTATCACAGTCTTCACTTGCAGGCCACACAAGCTGCAGGGCTACGACTGCATTTAGTACTCTGCTGTGGGAGAGACGACTAGGGAGAAGAAGGCGGGGGCGGGACTTCTGCCTTGAAGTCACGTGGTGGCTCAGACAGGCAGCAAGGCAGCACAACTTCAGAATCTGGCTTTCTGAAGCAGGTAAGTGGAGACTAATTCCTCAGCCACCTGTGCAGCCAGAGGCTGCAGTTTCCTTTGGTCGAAAGCTCTTGGTGGCAGCTGTTGTCCCTTCCAGTTCGGCTACCCCGGTATTCCTCTCAAATATTTAGGTCTCAGACTACCAGGCTCTCCCTACTTATTGTTCCCTTGAACTGGAGCTTCCAAGAGCAGTATAGGGTTTGTCTAGTGAGAGTTCACTGGCCTGACCAGCCAAACCCAACAATTGTGTGGAATCACAGCCAGCAGCCTGCTGGAGGAGCAGCCCTGCATACTGAGGCAGGCACACAGCCAGACTGCTCAGAGACCTGGTGTGGCCTTTCCCCTCCTTAGCTCGAGCAATTAACTCCATTTGCTGGAAGATGCCTTTCAGGAGCTCATTCTAAACCTTTGCATAAGGAGGGATCTCAGCCACTTTCCCAGCAGCTCAGGACACTGCATTTCCAGTGAGAACCCTGTGGCTTTCAGAAGGCTGGAAGGTGCCGACAGGAAGGCGGGCTCCTCTAGCCCTGCCCTAGGCCCAGTGGCAGCAGGAATTTCCATCTTAACACCTGTTTCTTCATGTAAGAGGGCCAGTCCATTATTGTCACTTAAGATCACAACTGAATACAATTTGGGAGGGACATCAGGCCTTGAGATTCCCCTCACCTCCAGCTAGGGTTAGGATGCTGTCTTGAGAGGAGACTTGATTACAACATGTGTATGTATGCTTATGCATATATACATGTGTGTGTGTATGCACATGTATGTATCTGTGACTATGTGCACATGTGTGCAGGTGCTGACAAAGGCCAGAAGAAGGTGTCGAATCCCCTACGAGTTGGAATTACAGGAAATTGTGAACCTCCCTACATGGGTGCCAGAAACCAAACTCTAGTCATCTGTAAGAGTAGCAAGCATTCTTAAGCCCTGAGAAATCCCTCCAGGCTGGGACCCAACTTTTTATTTTTCTAGCTTTGACTTTGGAGTTTCCTATGTATTTTGATCATATTCAATCCCCCATTCCCTCGCCCCTTTCCTTACCTATCCAAATTTACGTCTATCTCTCTAAAACCCTTCAAGACCAATCTGTGTTGCCCAAATATAAATCTTCTTGGGTATGTAGGCTTTCACTGGTTAGTTTATCAGAGGAAACTGTTTTTCCTCTCAATAGCTAACCATCTGCTCCATGACTGTCTGTTCAGGATGAACTCTGAACTGTCTTGGGGGATAAAGATATAAGGCAATTCTTGCTGTGGTATAGAGATAACATGTTCTCCAACTGTCCCCAGGGAAGGCTTTAGGAGGAGGGTCCTGGTGATCCTTATATTCTTGGGACATGTTTTCAAGGGGGATTCTGAAACCCCGACCCTTTTCTTTTTCTTCTTTGCTTCCTGGCCATGAAGTAAGCCATCAACGGTGCCGTATGCTCCGCACCATTGCCCTTCTACATGCCCTCCAGAGGCCCAAAGCCATGGGCCCACCTGGTCAGTCTGGAAACTCTCTGGAAACTCCCAAACCATGAGTCAAGACAAGCTATTTTCTTTCAACACCAGTCTTTCATGTCCTTTGTCCTGTGCTTCCTGTCATATCTCCCAACCCTCTCTCCCTCCTTGCAGAGACACTCTACCTTCTGGCAAGTCACCATGAGCCCCACCTGTAGTTTCAGCAGTGCCTTCCAAACAGAGTCCTTTTCTGCTCTGCCCCTTTCTCAGTCACAGACACCCTGAAGGAAGCCTCACTGCATGGAGCAGGGAGACCTCAGGTCAGTGACGTTCCACAGACCCTCCTGGCTTCCATAGTCTTGCCTCACATGTGTATGAATGTGTATCTTACATGCATGTGATTGTAGGTGCCTGCAGAGGTCAGAGTTGTTGGAGTCCCTGGGCCTGGAGTAACAGTTGGTTATGAGCTAAGTGACATGGATATTCTGGGTACAGAACTTGGGTCCTCTGGAAGAGAAATACACACTCTTAACCACTAAGCCATCTCTCCAGCCCCTTGATTCGTTCTTAAACCGTCTGTGCTGGTTTACATTTTCAGTTAAAACAGGTTCCATGATCATCCTTGTGTAGAGGAGGAAACTGTGACTGAGTGATCAGAAATATTCACCCAAGCAGGGCATAGCAGTGCAGGCCTTTAATCCCAGGACTCAGTGGGGAGAACGGCAGGCAGATCTCTGTGAGTTCTTCGAGGTCAGCCTGGTCTACAAAGTGAGTCCCAGGACAACCAAAGTTAGTGAGATACTGTTCCCTCCTCCCCAAATCTTCCCTGAGATAGCTGCTATCGGGGAACCCCTCATTGTGTTCTTCCTATTTTGAGACAGGCCATCAAGCATAGCCAGGTGTGTTTTGGATCTAATACAGGCTGAGCTCAGAGGTGACCTGAGGGGAAGGTGGGTATTACTACCGTTGGGGCTGAGGCTATTTACAGAGATGCTATACTGTTTTCACTGAAGTTGAATTTAACTGAGAAGCTTTTCCGTGCTCATGGAGATCTTCACCATGTGATGGCCCACCACAGGTCTCCCTTGGTTCTACTGGGCAACACAATTACTTGTTCTAGCTAGGGCAGATCTTCATTTGGCTCCCTATAGTCTTGGTTTAGATTTCTCTCACTTATACAAACAGAGCCCTGGTAGTGAATGGTCCAAGGTTAATTAGTCCTAGGCAGTTTGTCAACCTTAAAATGGGAATGTTAACCTCTCAGTTATGAATCTGATAACATTTCTGGAATGTTCTATGCTTTTGGTCTACTCTGAAAAAATAGGAGAGGGGACAGGGGAAGACAGTTCAGTTGGTAAAGCCCCTGTCTTGCAAACATGAAGACAAGAGTCGATTACTTGCCTAGTCTGAGTGTGATCCCAGAAACTCACATGTTTGCAGGCAAACACACTCAGGGCTTACTGTATCTTGAGGAATTGGGTCGGTTTGGTTCACTTTATAACTCCAAGTGCTAACCTAACCTTTTCCATTTTGCCCATCCTCTATGCTATCTCAAGGGCTACTCTGGGTCTGGCTAACTTGGAGTTGAAGCGGTCTTTGTTCCAGTCCTCCACGACCTTCAAATTTGTCCAGGCTTTGAACCTATCACCTCTTTGCCTTCATCTCCCCACACTAAGGCTCTAAAGGAACAAAGCAGGGCAGCCACTTGTGAAAGATGCTCTCTGGGGTGATTAAAGGTTGCTCAGCTTTCTACAGCCTTGCGATATTTTTCTGCAGTGGAAGGACATAAACTTAGGAACGCATGTTTTGGCTTGGTGTCCAGTACCACTTCTGATACAATGTTAGCAGTTTCTGAGCATCTGGCCCTGAATGGCCTTTAACTAACAAACTGCAAAGACCCCTCAGGATCCTCCTATGTGACTACAACAGCCTGGGTTTGGGGTATGTTATTGTAAACGCATTAATTTGGGCCTGTGCCTGCAAAGCTTCCTCTGTATTTTCTCTCTCAGCCTTAAGCTCGCACAGTAGTTAATCAGCACTTGTTTGCGACTTCCACAGTCCCTGCATCTCACGTGCAGGCTGGAAGCATCTGACCTTTCTTTCTTCAGATAATCTATGTAAATTTAATACACAATTTACATAGTGCACAATCAATCCTGGGGGATTCCCCACTGTTCCTACTTCCTCATCCAGAAAAGTACTGGCTTATCCTATTTTTGTTCCTTGCCTCTGGGGAAATTTTTTTTTTTTTTTTTTTTTTTGTTTTTTTTGGTTTTGGGTATCTGTGTTTTCTTTGTGTCCTTGGAACTCATTCTGTAGACCAGGCTGGCCTCAAACTCAGAAATCTGCCTGCCTCTGCCTCCCAATGCTAGGATTAAAGGCGTGTGCCCCCACTGCCTGGTTACCTCTGAGGAATTCTAATCATTGACAATTCCCTTCTCCCGACTCTGGAGTCAACAAACTCTTGTACGTGACCTTCTGGATGGAACCTTGTAGGATGGGATTTTGAAGGTAATGGAATTTATCCCCAGGTTTCTTCCTTGCCTTTAGACTTGTTTGCCTTTCTCTAATTAAACTGTCCAGTTTCACGTTCTCCTTATAGAAGCTGGTGTGCTTCATCAGATAACCGACACTTTACAATGTGCTTAGCGATAGTAATTTAGTGCACATTCTATCAGAGTGACCACTAAAGGGGACCACTACACAGACAGGCTCCCTTTGTGGGTGTGAGACAGTACGTGCACAAGAGTCAAGTGCAAGGACAGTTGTCTTGGTCATGAGGACATCACTGCCATCCTTCCTTGTCATCACTGTCTTCTTCCCTACAGTAGACGGTAGGCTAGGCGGCCATGGAACTTCTTCTCCATGGTCACTGCAGTAACAGGTTAGGAGAGGGCCTCTCCTCACCTATTTGCTCCCAAAGCATTTGTAAG
>JANHMN010000003.1:67636141-67667825 GCA_030674055.1 Rhabdomys pumilio | reverse complement strand
ATTCCTATCCCCAATTCTCAAATCTCAGGCGTTGCTTTCCCCAGCTCTGACATCAATCTGTAATTACACCTTTATTTGTGGCCTTCTCATCATACTTAAGTGATCAGGAACCACTCCTTGGGGCCATCACACCATCCTCAGCACCCAGGAGAGCCTGGTGTATAGCAGAAGCACAATAATTGTTATCATTTGGGTCATTTTCTACCCCACCTCGTTTCAAAAATGTTCTTTGGACGTGCCCAACATTTCACAATATAGACCTCATTTTCAAAAGTTAGAAAGTAGCTGGTAGGTTTTTCTCATTTTTGGGGTGCAAACAGCCCACTTTCTAGACCAAGAGGGATTGATGTCAGCTGGACCTTGGGTGGGTCCGCGGAGGCAGCCAGAGTTGTTTACCTTGATGAACGTGGCCGGTGAAGACAAGGAATATTAATGCCACTCATTCCATACTCAGTTGCCACGGAGCTCTCTGCACAGGCAATTGAAATACGCCCACACTCACCGGCTTAAATAAGGCCATGGGGTGTATTGAGTGTGTCAATAACAATGTGCATGGTGTCAAAAACAATCTAGAAACATTCCTAATCTAAAACTCCAGGGAACTTTTGTTTTTCTTTTAACCCTGAATTCCTTAGGAACAGGAAATAGGCTAATTTGTTTTTAAGACTCTTTTGTTTGTTTGAATACAGCGGTAGCAAACTAGGTCCCGGAAGTCACAGGTATATCTATAGCAGGCTTTTCTCCTCCTCCCCCTCCCCCTCCTCCCTCTTTGGTTTATCTGTGTAACCTCGGCTGTCCTGGATTTTGCTTTATGCATCAGGCTAGCCTCGAACGCAGAGATTTGCATATTTCTGCCTCCTGAGTGCTAGGATTAAAGGCGTGTGCCACCACACCCGACCCCAGTTTCTCTTCTGATTTGTAGAAGGAGAGTTAAAAATCTGGCTTCATAGAAAGACAGCTGAGGCTTCTATCCTTTCCCGGTCACTCTTTCCTTCCTTTTGTGAGAAGAAATGCTTGCTCGCAGCGGAGAGGTCGGTCGCTTGGCTGCCAGTTGCTGCAGCGGTTAGGTGAGAGAAGAGTCAATAGCTGGCGAGAAGTGTCCGGCATTGGCGCAACCGGGAGGCGGCTCCCTGAACACCACGCCCGCGGGCGGGAAAGCTGGCAGAGCTCCCGGGGTGTGGAGCAATTTGCTGTTTCTGTCTGTTGCAAATGAGTGGTGGCACCTGCTGGGGGAGAAGGCAACCTCGGGAAGTGAATTCAAGATGAGTAGGGGAAAGATTCCTTCTTGCCTGATTGACAAAACAGGCACATAGCGAGGCTGTCTCTTCCGGATTGGAGTACCCCTCTTAGCCTATCTTTTTTATAAATTCAAGTTCAGAGTTGTGAAAGTGTAGCTCGGGACTCAGAGTACCGAGTCAGAACCCTGCCAAAACCCCAGGGAAGAGAGCCACTCAGGCTCACCCGTGGCCTTAGTGACACCAGGGAACAGGTGCTGGGAACTTGCCCTACTGGACGGATGTCTCTACAGGGGTTTTGTGTTAAACACTTATTTCACCATCAGGCCCGGGACTGGACCCTGCATGGAAATCCTGATTGCAAAACAGTCTTTGCCCTTAGGCATCTGTAGTGTAGCTGGAAAATAAGAGTAAAGGGATTTTTCTGAGGAGTGTCAGGCTCCGCCTCCATCAGGTAGTCCTCCTCCCCTTCAATAAAATAGTCCCAGTAAAATCTGCATCTGCAAATGCTACTCTAGGTCAGCCTGCTGGCCTTTCCCTCCAACCAGTGAAGCTGTGATCTGCTAAAAGAGGCAAATGTGGAAGGGAGGGACATAGCGGCATTATCTGACATCTTCAGCTAGATTTTATCGCGGCAAGCAGCTGTGGGGTGTGTTGGGTTTGCGGGTCAGTGGAATGAGGAACGTGCAGGCTGTATGCCAGAAAATCACACGAAGGGGAGATGTTTTAACCAGGTCAAAGGTGGCAAGAAACAACTGAGTTTCAAATGATTTACATCAGGTCTAAAAATGGACGCCGAGATAGTAATTATATTAAGTTAGTTTATGGGGACTGCCGGGATAGCTCAGCAGGTTAGAAGTGATTGCTGCGGGAGCTTTCTGCCAGGCCTGAAACCTGAATTCAGTCTTCGAGTTCAATTCCTGGGACCCACAGGATGGAAGGAGAAAACTGACTACAGCAAGTTGTCCTTTGTCCGCCATCGTTGCCGAAAGCTGAGCAAAAGAGAAGGGAGTTGACTTGGAAAAGACTAGAAGTGGATGAATGGAACTTGGTTTGCAGAGGCAAGAGGCAGAAGACCAGTCAGGAGACGCTGTACTACTGGCATGTTATCAGAAGCATGTTCCAGGTGCTAAAAGGAAGAAGGAGCTGCCCAAATGTTTTGCAGAATTGAGAAATGATGAAATACCAAAGAGGCAGAAGAGAGATGGGTAGATAATTCTGTGGTAGAGTGCTTGCCTAGCTAGCAAGCACAAGGCCCTGGATTTAATCCCTACAAACACTACAAAGGATAAAAACATACAGAAGCCATACAGTTTTGCTCTGAAGGGCTGAAAAAGAGGGAACTTGGAGAGAGAGAAAGAGAGAGAGAGAAAGAGAGAGAAAGAGAGAGAGAGGGAGAGAGAGCGAGCGAGCTAGCTATCATCAATGATAATCAGAGTCTGATGTCAGGGCACCCCCAAACCATCCTTTGAAAGCCATTTAGTTTTCTATACCTGATAATATGTGTGAATGTTTAATCTAAAAACCCAAGGTCTGTGCCCATGGGTTTGAGTCAGTGGGTAAATATGCTGTGTTAGCTGGCAGACTGAATCCTGTTCCTGCAGCCCTTGTGAAAAGCTGGATGCAGGGGCCACATCTGTTGCGGAGTACTTGTGAGATGGGAGGTGGAGACAGGAGAATTGCCTGGAAGCTTGCAGGCCAGCTAGCCTGGAGTCCACAGCACAGGAGATATCTTGTTTCATAAACAAGGTAGAAGGAGAGAACTGACTCTAAAAGTTGTCTTCTGACCTTCTCATGCATGCTCTGTCACATGGATGGCTGACATTTTCATATATGCACAACACACACACACACACACACACACACACACACACACAAAGTTAGGAAAGAAAAGAAGACCAAGTTAATTCATCAAGGTCACTGTCAGCATTTCAGCCCTGTTTGCTATGTATGGTAGAATGGAGATCAAAGCAAAATGAGAATTTTGGCTTCTTAAATAACTCAATTGTAGTCCTAGGAACAGAAAACAACCATATTTCTTTATTAATATTTTCCCTTTTTCTTCATGACTTTAAGACAGAAGAATAAAGGGACTTGGAAGTGAACCTTCCTGGGAAGCTGACTGACTTAGACATGAGAATAGTTGGAGGGTTTGGACAGCCGCAGCTGCAGACCAGTTGGGATGTGGTCAGTGAACACATCCTCCCGGCCCACAATAGCACCCACAGAAGCCAGGCCATGACAGTCTAGAGGCCTTGGGACCAGCTGGCGGGCCACATTCTCTTTGTGGTGATCTGGGAGGTGGAGAAGCCTGCTGGCTGCTTCCTCTTCCTCCTACTCCTCTCCTTCCTCCTCCTCTTCCTTTTTTTCTTTTTTTATGGCTTCTTCTTCTTCCTCCTTCCTCTTCCCCTTCTTTTTCTTTTGTCTTCTTCCTCCTCCTCTTCTTCTTTTCTTTCTTTTCTGTCCTCTTCATCTTCTTCCTTCTCCTCCTCCTTTCTCCTCCTTTCCTCTGGAGGCAGGGAGGGGATCCATCTTGGACTTTGTTTTGCAATCATTTACTGAGTTCCTCCCCTGCCAGCACAACCAGTGTCTGTAATAGATGTTGCCTATGCCTGTGTGCCCGTTCTATGAGATAAGAACGAGTAGTTGTATTTTATAGGAAACAGGTTCTAAAGTGAACTAGCAGTCAGGATTCATATTCATGTCTACCCAAGTCCAAAGCCAATGCATTTTTATACCAATCTTGTAACCTTTTGTTTGGTTGGTTTGGTTTTCCTAATTCCAAACCTTTCTTGTTAGGCTCAGGGACAGAAATATTACACACCTTGCGTCTCAGGGAGTCAGCATGAACCTCTACTTTCTATAGTGTGGCCAAAGCTAGAGAAGTATGAATAGTGTGTTGTCACCTGCTGTGAAATGCATCCATGTTTGTGGGTGAGCACCACTGTGCCCTGTGGGCTCTGAGGACTCTTAGTCATGTGAGCCACAGGGAAGCTCAGAGCGACACTGTATTTCATTAAGCCTTCTGATGAGTGTCCCAAGAGTGACGGAGTTGTACCTGTTTCCTGGGCTCTTATGTTGGTTACTAAACTTCGGCTCCTTTGGGAGGGAGCCCAAAGTAGAATTTATTGAGTAAAAATAAATCCTACTTCACATAGGGAGACCTTCGTTTCCAGTGAAGACTAGCTAAAGCTTCCCTTAGGAAAGCATCAAAAATTGAATGTAGATTACAGAACACACAAGTTTAGCCATGGATAGATACTGGGGGGCACAGACTTGTCCCCCATTTATGATGACAGAGAGGGTTTTAGGCTGTTAAGACTTATTATCAAGAGATACTCCTTGAGGTGTTCAGTATGTATGTATGTATGTATGTATGTATGTATGTATGTATATATGAATGGATTTGTTACGTAGCTCAGTTGGCCTTGAACTCTCCATATTCTTGAGTGCTGGGGTTACATGTCTGTGTCATCGTTCCTGGCTTCAATTATTTTATGACAAAAATATGACTAGTATTTAGAATGTATTGGGTGATATTTGGTTAGGGAAAAGCTGGACTGCTATAAAGACTTAAATAATAAAATTTATTCGTTGCAATCCAGGGTGAGGGTTTTTTTTTTTTTTTTTTTTTTTTTTTTGGTTGACAGGAGGTTGTGCCTTGTGTGGTCATTCAGATTCCTGCCAGTCATTGTTTGGCTCAGTCTCTCTCTCCCAAAGCCCTTTTGTAATATAAATAGTTGGAGCTGGAGTGCAGCATGCCTGGGTTGCAGATACAAGCAGGACAAAGCATGTGGAGGAGGCCCCGCCCTGTGCCCTGTTTGGATCATTGTGGCTTCTCATATGCCCCCATCTAGCTGCAAGGGAAGCTGGGAAATCCATATTGCTTGTCAGTCGCCAGTCTGTTTCTATGCAACATGGACCTAAGATTGTGGTTGCCCCTAGCCATATTTGGTTGGCAACTTAAAGTTGAGTGCATCTTTGTTTGATTTTTGTTTTTGTTTTCTTTGGGTCTCTCGACATAGCCTTGGCTGTCCTGTAACTTACTATGTAGACCAGGATGGTCTTGGATTCACAGAGATCCACCTGCTTCTGCCTCCTGAGTGCTAGGATTAAAGACATGCAACACTAAGGCCAGTTCATGAATGCATTTTATTAATCTAACATGGCCCAGAAGGAATGCACTGGCTCTGGACCCATGGGACCTGAGTTTGAATCTGTGTTCTGTCTCTCACACTGGAGAAGATACATTTTCTTTATGCCGCCCCACCCCCACTCCGTTTGCTTCAACTGCTGTGTGCTCCTTCAACAGCTGCTGGGAGGCTTGGCAACACCATAGCTGCTTGATATCATTATTCCAAGTTGGAGTAAATGAAAATGACCCTAAATTAGCTTGAAGAACTGGAACTTTTGTTTGAGACCCAAACCATCTTATAGAAGCTACAGACAGGACATCTAGATGAATTTGGGGAAAGCCTGGAATTAGAGTTGGAAACATTTGACAGAGACAGAATGAAAGAGGGGGAACCCCCTGTCACTGTACCCAATCAATGTTACTCAAATGATCCCGGTGTTGGTGGTGGCGGCAGAGGTTGTGGCATGCTCCTGCTATCTGCCCCAATGTTTTATATTCCCGAATGAGAGACACACACTCAGCCTTTATATTTTGATATGCCTAAAACAGCTCAATGGCTGGGCTACTTCCTAAGCTCCATGTGGCTAATCTAACCCCCTTCGATATTCCTGACTATTATTATTTATTATTATTTAGTTATTACTAATTAAAATTTATATTCCATCTTTGCTGCCCTAGGTCCAGTCATGCAGCCTTCTCTAGTCAAATTCTCCTGACTCCTACATGGCAGCTATGTTCTACGTCCCACGCCTCTGGTGTGGCGTCTTGGTTCTCTTTCTTCCAGCCTGGAGGCTCTCTCTTCCTTCCTTCTTTCTCAGTTCCTTGCCTGGGAATCTTAAAAGCCCTGCCTCTATCTCCCTGTTCAGCCATTGGCTGCCTGCAACCTTATTTACCAATCAAAACCAACTGGGAGCAGGGTTCCCTCAGTGTTTTATGTTTGGATTCTTGTACAATTTTGGGGACACAAATACAAGCAACATTAGATCAAACTCATAACAAACCCCAGGAACCATCCATGTATCACCAGATACTGTTGGTACTGACTTTAAAAATTAGTGTACTTCTTGCTCTAATGTTTCCTCTTCTGAAAAATCTCCAGACAGATGCTACTTTCAATGTAAGGATCTCTATGTTACCGGGATTATAATGGGTCCTTTATCTGGTAGGGAAAGTCACTTTTGCAGAACCCCCAAATTCACTTCTTCAACACCCAGCCAACACACTAGTCCTTTGCTTCTTGGGGGCTTTATACCTCATCATTCTGATGGAGAACAGGACTGCCAAGTTCAAGAGAGTTGTGGTTGGCATGACTATAGACAGTTGCTTGTTTGCAGCCCTTAAGATTTTAAAATTGCATTGGCTAAGATCTTCCGGTACACACAACAGCTGCACCCACCTCTCTAGCCTCTAGAGACAAAGCACAAGAAAGAAGCCAGCCACTTAGCCTTGGCTTTGACACATGGAAGGGGCCTGTGATCCTGGGACCTGAGTGAATTCCCAAAGGGAAATACCAGGAGGAAGTTCGGGTCACATGCGCACCCCCCACCCCACCCCCACCCCTCGCCCCAGCTTCTTCAGACTAGGTTCATTTCAGGAACTGCCTGATCCTCCAGGGAAACTACTTAAGGGGCCTGCTTTACACAGCGGAAGTTAGCTTTCTTGTTTTTAAATAAGCAGGATCCGGATATTGGATTTTTTAATTTTAGAAAACACAAAAATAAAGCAAAATATAAATATAAATTAAAAAAAAAAAGCTTCTCTATTTTCCTAGTTGTGGAAAAAACCAAAACCAAAACAACCCCCTCCCACCAAATACCTAGCATGGAGTCTGGAAGCCAAGATCTGAAGAACAGGCAATCAGTGGCTGCGGAGCTAGCCCTGCGCATCCCGTTTGCACTCCTGAGCCATCCATCGGTCATCCCCATCCTCAATGCTGAAGAGTTTTGAGGGGCTATAAGGAGATACAAGGTCACTTTCATAATCCTGGGAGAAAAACGCCTCGATTTGCAGTAAGATCTCAGACTGGACCTGTGGCTTTGCTGTTACTCAGGATCAGTGACTGTGATTCAGGCGATAAAACAGGGCAAGCTGGCTTTTGCTCATTAACCTTCCTTTCGTACCTCGAAGGATAACCTCAATTTCTTTGGGATTATACTGGAGCAGCCGATTTATGAAACGCCAGCGGCAAGGCTGGAGTCTGCACTTTCTGGGTTTTGGCTGGACTTGCCTGTGGGCCGCTCTGCATATTAAAAGGTCTGGGCAGGCTGTATGCTTTGTGTTCCCTGCTGTAGTTTGCAAGGAGGACTCTGGTTCGGGTATCTATCTGCTGCTCTCTCCATGGTTGGGCTGGCTGGCTCCCTTTGCATCTGGTGTAATGGTGTAGGTACTGCTGTTGTGTGCTGGGTGACAGGAAAGCCTTGGAAAATGTGTTTTAAAATCATGAGTGTTGCAAAGTCCCATAGCTGTGGGACTAGAGACCTGTGGAAACTCCGTCCCAGATGACAATGCACCAGGGAGAGCCAGGACCCAAGGGATGAATTCTGGGGCCAAGGGTACATCCTCAGCCCTTTGGGCTTCCGCAGTGTGTGGGCGGAGGGAGAGAGTCTCACATTTAAAGGGAAGGCTCCCAGCCACCTGTGGCAGGAATATGGACGCCTAGGGGCAGGGCAGGAACTTCTCTAAAGGAAAGCAAGCCAGTGGTGGCCTTCTGCCCAATAATACCCAGGGGACCAGAGAGCCAATACTGCTGAGCTACCAAGAGCTCGCTCCCCAGGAAGGCCAGCTAGCCGCCGGAAGTCAAAACCGCTTCTGAAGGACTAAACATTTTGGATATTTTCACATCAAATTTCATTTTCATTATCCTATGGAAAAATAATAACAGTGGGGGAAAAATTAAAATGTAAAAATCTTAAAATGAGTTCGTGAAATGAAACCTCATCACCATCACCTGAATAAACGGTGCCTAGGTGTGAGATGTGTGCCGTGAGCTATATGAACGCGTGTGTGCCTGTTGGATGCCTAGGCTCTGGGTATTCGAGGCCTACAGATAGATTCCAGTGGGCTGGAGTATAAAACAGCAGGGGCAGAAAGAGCAGAGCTTTCAAATGTATAGCCTCAGCTTAAGGACAGTTTTGAAAGCCCAGATCCAAAAGCTTATGGGTTGTATGGATGGCTTACAGGCAAAGTGAAGTATTTTGAGAAATTCTTCTTTGAGTTAGAAACTGTGAATTTACTTCAGATCCCTCTGTCTTTCTTCACAGTGATTCTCAGTCCTTCTGTCTCTCTGCCAGCTTTCCAGATGATTCTGGAACCCTGCCATCTATCCCACCCTGCCTCTTTGCTCTCATGCCCTGCCTCAGGCCCACTGTGGCCTTTGTCAGAGACCCTTTAAATCCCCTTCTCATAGCAACTTTTCAGAGTTCTCACTGGCCTAGCACGTGTCCCAGGGCTCCACAGCAGGCTCTTGGACACCAATAGCCACTAGGAAAATGCAAAGCAAAACCATATCGAGGTGCCCACACACTATCAGAGTGACTGAACTAAAAACAAAGACAATACGAAATGCTTGCAATGATGTGAGTGACCTAGAAAACTCAGATAAACGTGGTGGCACTGTAAAAATGGTCCAACCACTCTGGAAGACAGTTTATGCTTCCTTTCTCCTCAATCTCTGCCTTCTCCTCCTCCTCCTCCTCCTCTTCCTCCTCCTCCTTCTTCTTCTTTGTGTGTGTGTGTGTGTGTGTGTGTGTGTGTGTGTGTGTGTGCATGTATGTGTGAATTGAGAAATTTGTGCATACATAGGATTTATCTTGGTCACAGTCAGTCAGTCCTTCCTCTAACTCCTTTCGGATCCTCTCCCCATATCGCCATATTCACCCCCCCTTCCCTCCCCCCCCATAGGTGTATGTGTGTATGTATGGGTATGGCTGTGTACATGTGTGTGTGTCCATGCATGTAAAAGCCAGCAAACAATGTTGCCCATTGTCCATCTTGTTTTTTGAGACAGGGTCTTTCATTGACCTGGAAGTCTCTAAATAGGCTAGGTTGGCTATGGTGCCCCACTCTTTCGCCTATCTCCCCTTCCCTTCCTTAACTCTGGTATTACAAGCATGTGCCGCCATGCCAAGTGATCTTTCCCTTTAAATTTTATGTGGGTTTTGATGCACCAGACTCTGGTCCATATGATTGCAACATAAGGATTTTATAAATTGAGCTGTCCCCTCGACTTTATTAATCATTTTTCTTTTATTGAGGCAAAACGTATATAGAATAACATTTACCATCACAATCATTTTTAAGCCCCAGTTATGTGGCATGAGGTATATTTTTTTGGAGTTGGAGGACAAGGTCTCCCCCATGTAGCTCTGGTTAGCCTCAGACTGTACAGAACAGACTGGCCTTGAGTTTGTGATAATACTTTTGTGTCTTCCCCAGTTGAAACTTTGTACCCATAAGTACCAACTTTCTAGTCTCCTTTCTTCATGGTCATTTCAAAACCAAAGCTCTTTCTGAGGCCCTGGTCACCGAGAGGGCAAACTCTCTTCATGCACACGAGCTGTGGTACTGTCCCCTTGCTGGCTCTCCTGTGACACGCAGAATCCCTCTGATTTAGGTATCGGGCCTGGGAAGGGGTTTAGGAAAGGGTCCTAGGAAAGCACTCTGGTTTTGGTTGAAGTGTTTGAATTCTATAAAACTAAGATATGTGACCAGGATGGAGGGCCACCTTGAGCATTTCTCCCCTTATCTCCCCCTTATCTTCTTCCTGTTGCTGCTGTATCATGATTTCTTTTTAGTTTTGCCAAGATTGGAACTTTGTTTAGTGAGTATATTGTGATGGTGTCTGCCTATAAGGAAATTGTTGGAGCCTTACGACATACGAAGACATGTCAAGAACTGGAAAGATATTTTCAAAGACTTGGAAAAAAGCCTGAACATAAACGAGAGGCAAAAGACATATTGAAAAAGTCGATGAAGCTTGAATATTCATACTTTTGGAACTTGGAAACAGTTTAGAACATTTGAATAAAAGAAGTGAGAAATTGCAGACTCTAATTTGGATGTAGATGAAAGTGAAGCTATTTTGTCTTTGTTAAATTTGTTTCTTGAAGAATGAGGCTGAGGTGGAATCTTCCTGGAACTCAGGAATGAGAAGCCAACACAGGCAACATGGCAAGACACTGTTCCTTAAGGAAGAATAAAACTCAGTAGAGTAAAGCAAACTGAGTGGACTATGAGTGAACAAAACAGAAGTCAGTGAATTTATTTCAACAATAAAAACTGTAATTGGCCTCCTGTGGTGGTGGATGCTTGTAATCCCAGCAACCTGGGAGGCTGAGGCAGGAGGATTACTATGAATTTGAGGCCAGTCTGGTCTCAGAGTTCTAGGAAGACAGGGCTATATAGCAAACCCCTATCAAAAAAGAAAACAAACCAAAAAACTCTGTAAGAAAAACTATATTATAAGAAAGGCATTTGACTTGAGACAGAAGTGATGAGTAAGCCCTTGAGTATTTTGATTGCCCAGTTAACTAAGGGGAGTGAATCATGTGGACAGTTTGTGAAAAGATTTCAGTTTTTTTAATGATTTGCCCCCAAATCCTGATATTAGTAACATGACCACACGTCCTTTTTGTTTGTTTGTTTTGTTTTTACTTTTTTGAGACAAGGTTTCTCCTTGTAACCCTCCCAGTTGTGGAACTCACTTAGTAGAGCAGGCCAGCCTTGAACTCAGGGATCTGTCTGCCTCTGCCTCCTGAGTGCTGGGATTAAAGCCGAGTACCATCCATCACCTCCCAGCTATGATGACTACATTTCTACTACACACAGCCATGAAGGCATCAACAGCAACTGACCAATGTGTTTTATTAGTTTAAAGACTAGTCACTGCAAAAGAAACTGAGGTTCCCTGAAATATTATAGTGTTTATAGAACTGTGACGGTTTCTCAGTCTTGACAGTTGCCTTGAACATTTGCACCTCCACGTTGGAAATTAGTCAGAAAGTGGGGAAAAAAATCAGTTAAGAATAAAAAACAAACTTCCATCTACCCCATTAGAGAAAGGGCTGAATTATCCCTCCCCTCTCTGTTACCCTCCCTCTCTCTTCCTTTCTCTCTCCCCCGGCCACCGTGTGTGTGTGTGTGTGTGTGTGTGTGTGTGTGTGTGTGTGTGTGCGCGCGCGTGTGTCTGTGTGTATGTGTGTGTGTAGAAGACATTACTTTGTTATGGACCCAGGCACTGTAAAGGTTGTTGAGGCAGCTAATCCACACAAAGATTAGATGGTTCTTCTGGATGGTAAAACATTTGTCGCAAACTCTTTAAAGTATAAATTTTCCTTATTCTAAGCAAGTATTCATTTTCATATCAAAATTTCCAAATTCTTGAATTTATTAGCCTCAAGTTTGCCAGACTCTGAATCTACTGATGCCCTACTCTGTTTTGACCTGTCTTGCCCTGTTTGTCTTAGGCATGCTCTGAGACACCTGTGTGATATCACCACTCCCAATCATCAAAACACACAACCAAGAAGACCTGCTGGTTCATGCTCTCATCTTCCCCCAGAGTTGGCCTGCTGTGTCAGGAGCCAGGCAGTGGGCATTTGAGTGCCAGGGATCTTGTCTTATACTCAATGACACTAATAAAATTATTTATGTTTTCATTATTTTTTTGTCCATAAAAGAAGGCTGACTATACATACCTTACAGCATCCTTGAGAGGCTGAAGCAACTTACAAACGATGAGACAATGCCTGGTAGTATTTCCAGCAAGCCTTACATATGTTAAATACTCAATAAAGCTTGAGTTAAGGAGTTTGCAGTCCTGTTGGAAAGAAAGGTCTCAGGTATGTCAGACAGGGGCTTCCAAATCAAGGCCATGCATCCTTCTCAAACTGTGTGATTTGGTGGAGATAAAATAGCATTTTTTATTACCTAGAGTGAACTTTCAACGAAGCTCACTAACTGTTCTCTTGATAAGTGTTTGGAGTGTTGCTCGATTCCCTGTTTCTTCAAATGCTTTCTGCAAGCACACAGAATGCAAATAGCAACAGCACGGTGGCTCTAGACCTTGTGATCATAAGTTCATAGTCGTCATGCGGTTGACAGTCGTCAGCCTATGACATCTTTCTCTCCCCTTTAACAGTACGTGTACTATTGCTACAAATGTCTAGATTTTTGAGGGATGTATGTACTTGTGATTTTTTTTAACACATCAGTTTGGCTTGCCTACGATGACCACTTGGAATAAACACTAAGGTGGAAGTGGTTGCGAAGGCTTCAGGGTGACTGGCAATGGTACTCATTTGCCTTAGAGCACAACAGAGCAGATCACCCTTTACAGCTTGGTTGAATCTTCTAAGACTGGGGTGTCCCAAAGAGTTCTGTCTTCTGTCTAAGCTGGCAGACCGCCCAGCCTAACACAGTTTTGAACTTTCCAGCCCGACAATTTTATATGCCAGTGTCTCAGAAATAAATCCCTAGGTACAAGAATGTGTACATATCACTCAGTCTTCACAGACAAAGGTTACCAATAGCTGAGGATGTTCTAGTTGCCATATTTATCCTACTAAATAGTGTGGCATTTGCATGAAACCTACGCACATTTTCATAGATTTGAAAATCTCACTGAGATGACTTTGTTTCTGATACAGTGTGAATAATACTCTGTGGGTGGATGCGTTGCTGGGGGAAACTGGTAAGAAAAATCTGTGTGTGTTATTATGGTGATACCTGAGCATTTCTAGGCTGCAACAGTTGAATTTACAGGCATGGAACCCATGAAAAATGGAGAGCCAACTTCTGCTTCTCTAGAAAACCCTGTCTAGACAGTATTCCAATCACTCAACTGGGGGCTGGAGAGATGGCTCAGAGGTTAAGAACACTTACTGCTCTTCCAGAGATCCTGAGTTCGACTCCCAGCAACCACATGGTGGCTCACAACCATCTGTAATGGGATCTGATGCCCTCTTCTGATGTGTCTGAAAACAGCTATAGTGTACTCATATACATTAAATAAATAAATAAATAAATATCACTCAGCTGGAAACCTACGAGGGAGGAGGCATGTGTTCATGCCTTCATCTCTTCAGTGGGAACTTACTGAGATAAACACCAGGAAGGAGGCAGGACAAGGCTTGTAAAATGCCACCGGAACATAATGGACTCATCTTGTTCACTGAAAATATCTGGTAGGCATTTTGTGAGTGGCAAGGTAGTGAGTGTCCTTGAACCTCAAAGACATACCCAAAACTTGGTTAGACAGAGTTCCTTTTGTGTCTAAACCTCAGTGGTTACATGATGGGAAGATGGGCAGACTGTTCCCCCGCAGTCCAGTCTTCTTCCCCTGCTTTCTCCACAGCTGAAATCTCAAGTTTTAAGCCTTTTAAATTTGTGGGATGCTTCTACTTGCCCCCGGGGGTAGGATGGGCTTAGACACCTTGTGACTGCTTTGGAAGTGAAGGGGAAGGGAAGAAGAGCCAGAAGGAAAAAGATGAGGTCAGAGCATGCCTCAACAGAGAGCTTTGATGGTAAGTCTTGCCTCCAGCCTTGTGACTATGGACTGGCCACAGGCAAGTCACGCAACTTCTCTGAACTCTCTCTTGTCACCTGCAAAAGATAGCCTCTTTCCTTGAAGGGTTGGCAAAAGGAGCCAATGAGATCCTGCACAGAAACACCAAAAATGCGTTTTAAAGGAAGTACACTTGAAGGACAGATGATTCACTGCATGCCAGAGGGTAATTCTAGAACTTTCTCCATTGTTCCTAAATGTATTCTTCCCTTAAAGACAGTAGGACGCTTACCAACCTTTTAGAAACACACACACACACACACACACACACACACACACACACACACACTGATTGTTTCCCAGATGTGGGAAGTACTACTCCAGGCACAAATAAACTAATATTCCATTTCTAAAATTATCTCTGTGTAAGATTCATTTCTCTCTGTCTCTGTCTTCTCTCTCTCTCTAGCCTCCCTTCTTTCCTTATTTTCTTTTTTATATTTTAATACAGGCTGTCACAAAGTTGTTCCAGCCAGCCTTGAATTCACTCGGTAGCCCCTCAGGGCTTTAAACTTGTGATCTTCCTGCCTTAGCCTCTGGAGGAGCAGCTAGGATTACAGGTGTGCACTGCCAGGCCCAGGCTCAGGCGCAGATCTTTTTTCTTATCAGATGCCAATCAACTCCCCAGGACAGCTGCTAGGGGCGTCACCGGAACAGAGCAGCCCAAACTCTGAGTGAAGGAGCAAAGCCTTTGGGGTCAGAGATGAGCTGGAGTCTTCCTGCACAGTCTCAGCTCCCTTACTGCCTACCAGGAAATCACGCTTGCCTTACTCACACTTTCAGATTCGTGCAAAGTGGATGCTCTTCTCACTTTTATCGTCCTGAGTCCAACTCTTATTGACTCAGATGTTAAATCAACCTCTCTCTGATCACTGAGGACTTCGAGTAACCATGGCCTTCTTTCCAGCACTGGCCATGTTTGTCTGTTTGGATAGGGATGTGATGGGAAGTGGAGAGGCCTCAACATCCCTTGAAGGACCATACTGTAGAAGTACAGGAGGCAGAACAGTCCCCACAATTGCTGGTGACATTGCCCCTCTCTTGCCAGCTCATGCTCTCCACTAGCCCCTGCCACCTTGCAGGGTAGAAGCAGAGTTTTTTTTTTTTGTTTGTTTTGTTTTTTTTTTTTTGGAGGGGGGGCGGGATAAGACCCAGAATCGACTCAGGTTTCTGAGGCTAGGTATTCCCATCAGTCAGATGACACAGGCACCTGTCCAGTACCAAGCTGTCACCCACTCCCACAGCCAAGACAGTTAGGGGCTTTTCATTCTTCCATCCTTGGAGGGTTAGAGGGAACTAGAGCCCAAAGCTTTCACCTGGGACACAAAAGGCAGCCATGGTGAAGCTGAAAGGTCAAGAAGAAGAAAAGGGCAGACTCCAGGGACCTGCTGCTCTCCAGCTGCCATCTGCTGCAAGCTGGGATCCCAACCATATCTTCCTGTGAGAAGTTTTGCGCCCCCGCCCCAGCCCCGGAGATGCTGTCCTTGAATCAAGAGTGGTTCAAGGACCCTAATCGACCATCTCTTGTGTATGTGTTCCCTAATTGCTATATTAATCTGTTATTTGCTTTTTCCCCTTTGTGGTTTATGGATGGTATGGACTGTGGGAGGGTACACTCACGGCCACATACACCTCTGCTCACTCTCAGAGGCAGGGATAGTTCTGCCTGATCTGAATCAAGTGCAAGAGAAGTTCATTTTGTTTACTTTTGACAGGTGCTGGGGGCCAACAGAGTAAAAATACATCTGGAAACCAGGAGCTTACTAAGGGAGAAGAAAGAAGAAAATAGAAAATCAAATAGGACTTCTCATTCAGAAAGGATCTCCGAAGAAGGGTGTGGTATAACAGTTCCCTTTTCCCCAGCATCCCATCTCACAGTGAAGTGCCTTAAACAGGAAGGTAAACAACTCAAAACAGTTTCAGGAAGTCCCTGAAACTGACTAGATTTTCTAGGCCCCTCCCTACCAGAGTAAGCAAGAGCTACAATACCTCTCAGACAAGGCAAGTCGAAAAGGAAAAAAGACTCTGATGCTAGACCAGCTACCTGCAAGAAGTCCAAACAGTGAAGCTGCCTGGAAGAGGCTCAGGCTAACTGAGGCCCCTGGGAAGAACACTCTCCAGCCTGATGACTTGACTGCAGGCTGTGTAGTGTGCTTCAGGTTCCCAACTTTGTGAGCCGACATCTGTGCTGAAGTGGGCCTTGGTGATGCAGCCAGCTTTTAAGTCATTTCTGGTCCTGTAAATAATCTCTCACCCATACTCCTGTAAGTAGCCCCAATAATACTCACTTTTCACCAAATTGGACTTTGGTGATATCCATACTTTGGTGTATTGTGGGTTCCCCATCTGGCATAAGTAGACTTGTGTTAGTTCCAGGAGGCAGTTGCTGACACAGAGGGCTTGGAAGGAGTGGTCACCTTGAAAGGGAAATAGTAGGCACTAGTAAAAATAATGACAGTAAGCAAAAGTAGGCTAGGTGCAGGGATCTTTTTGAGTAGTTTAGGTAGCCATAGAAGGGACAGCCTAAAGAAAACAGCAGAGTGTTTAGGATTCCTCCTAAAGGATTTGCACAGCGCCAATGAAAACATGGTTTTGTGATTGCTGGTTGCTATGAGACGGCGGTCAGAGAGGGGCTGCAGTGAATGGGGGATTCCTTTTCACTGAGCACATTTCTGAATCTTAACAGTTCCGGCCTTTGACTTTAGAAAAAAACAATGAACAGGGCCAGAGAGATGGCTTAGTAGGTAGAGACGCATGCCACCAAGCCCGATGAGCTGAGTTCGATCCCAGGCCCCACCCGTGATAAAAGGAGAAATTGACTTCTCCAAATTGTTGTCTGATCCCTACATGTATGTTATGGTGTGCAAACATGCACAAATACTGCACACACATATGCAAATACATAAGTGTAAAAAGAATATTTTAAAAAGAAAAAAAATAGCCAATGAATAAATTCATGAATAAAGAAATGGGAGTAGATTCAGAAGAGTTTATTGTAGTGAGTAAAAATATATCACAAAAATATATCAGAAATGCTTACATTGGGAGAGGATTATTTTCCTGGGTTATAATGTTTTGTTAAGCCCTACAGAGATTTCAAACGTGGTCATTTTGGCTGCACCACATGAAATTACTATATTCGAGATCAGCGATGGCAGGGTTATTGATTTCACTTTGCTTACTTTGGGGTTTCTCAGCATTGGCATGGGTGACATTTTCATAATCCCTTACTGTACTGTGGGCGAGCTCTGTGTAAGACGCTTTAGCCTACACTCTGGACTCTACACACTAGAAGCAGTGACATGTCCCCGGCAGTGATAATCTTCATTTTTTTTTTTTAAATGTCTTTAGCAGTCCTGGCAACATACTCTATGGAGCTGAGTATAAAATAAAAACACAGGCCTCTCATACAAGCATTTATTAAGACTTTCAAGACAGAAAGCTGGGTTTGCGGTAAAGCCCTTGCCTGACATTTCAGGACTATGCATCCAGCTTAGGGAGCGGCTCAGAGAGTGCTTGCTTTCTGATAGCATAGTTATTATCCCTAGACCCAGGTAAAAAGCCAGATGTGGTGACACATCTGTAATGTCAGCACTGCCAGTTCAGGACTGGAGGCAGAGATCATCTTATGCTTTTAAGCCTCCATACCCTTTAGAGTCATAGAGCAATTTAAGGGGGGGGGGATAAAGAATAAAAAATTGCAGGGAATCTAAACTACACATGTACACGCACACGTATACAAGCACTCACACACGTGCACAGGGTGTTAACTGACAGAAGGTTAGGATGGCAGCCATATCTGGCCTGCCACCTGTTTTGGTAAATAAAGCTTTTCTGGAACACAGCCATACTTTGTTGACATACTGGCAGGGGCTGCTTTTGTGTCGTAACAACATTAATTGAGACGTTGCTCCAGAGACGGTGCAGCCCAGGAAACCTAAACTATTTACTGTCTGGTCCTTTACAGCTAAGTTTGCCAGTGCTGTTCTGGATGATTGAGTTTTCCCGTCTGTGGTGGTAGAAGATGTGGGGTTGGCTAGAACCCTCTGGGTGTGTGGGTCTCTCATCCTTCTTATCCATACAGCTACAGGAGTTAGAGTTCTTGGTGGGAGGTAAGAACTTACTGGAGCACAGGAGAGAACAATGTATCAGAACGGTGAGGGGCTGGGAGCTCACAGAATCAACAGTGGCTCAATGCATCAAGTAAATACGGAGGAGGAGGAGGAGGAGGAGGAGGAGGAGGAGGAGGAGGAGGAAACATGCATTGGGCTCTTCTGTCCGGTTGGTGCCCAGAATATTATCTGGATGGAAAGCATTTGAGTGTTAAGAGATTTTTCTGGGTTGGACGAAAGGTATAGTGCATAGTAATTTTCCTGTTATTCAGACAGGCTCGCTTCATTCTTAGTATCCTTCTAAACTTTACTGTTTTTCATTAAAAAAAAAAAAAAACACTACTTAGAGGAAGTGTTTGAAAGCAGCTGAAAGGAAGGAGGTTTGATGGCAACTCAAGTCGTGTTGCATGAGTAACAATAATTATTATGATGATAGTTTCCTCCCTAAGCCTTCTCAGTGGGTAATATTTGCAAATTAAACACACTATAAAATATTCAGCCCCTTGCTACAAACACCAGTAATTTGCATAATCCCCCTGCATGGGCTTTGGAGTGAACTATTCCCTAATTAATTATTTAATTCCCATCTGTACAGTGTGAACAAGCTAATGAAATTCCATCAGGCTGAGAAAAGCTGAGCACCCCCCCCCCCACACCTCAGAGAAGGGTCCTGGTTTCCCTAGGCATGGGTCCTTCCAGCCATGGGTCACTTCCCAACGCACCCAGGACTAATTGTAGATCTGGCTGGTTACAGAAAATGCTCTGACCTTCTTGTAACCCAGGATTCCATGGGGCTGGCTTCAGCACCACACCACACACAGCTGGGCTACAGAGGACTCACCAGTTGCGTGTCTAATATGGCTTTATAAGGAGATTTTCAAAGCTGTCCTAGGTTTGGTTTATGGACAGTCCCTAAGGCTCCTGGCTATTCCCTTATTACTTCATCTTTGGGTCCATTCTTCTTCTTCTTCTTCTTTTTTTTCCATGTGGCAAAACATTAATTTTATTCTCTAGTCATTTATCAAGGAGTTCAAAAACCATTTTAATTTTTTCCTTATTTCAACGTTTTGGATAAACCAATGATACCCCCTTGGCTGCCCTGGGAATATAGGCCCAGGGCGCTTATAGAAAGGGTGGGTAAGTGTGCTGGGTGAGAAGGAACGCAACATTGGTGGTTAGGAGCAGTGGGGAGCCTCAGGGCATAGCTGCAGCACAGAAGTCAGTGTTCTATGGGCCACACAGGTGGTTCTTGTTTAGGGTTAGTGTCTCAAATTAAAAACACAGTAATGGGGTTGGGGATCTAGCTCAGTGAGTGGTAGAGCGGTTGCCTAGCAAAGCACAAGGCCCTGGGTTCGATCCTCAGCTCTGAAAAAAAGAAAGAAAGAAAGAAAGAAAGAAAGAAAGACAAAAAAAACACAGTAACGAAGGGCTGGGCCAACAGCTCAGGCAGCAAAGTGCTTGCTTTGCAAGGAGGAGGGCCCAAATTTAATTTCCACAAACCATGCAAAAATAAATGAATGAAGAAAAGAAGGAAGGAAGGAAGGAAGGAAGGAAAGAAGGAAGAAAGGAAGGAAGGTGGGTGTGGTGGCATGTGCCTGTAATCCTAGCCCTGGAAGGTAGAGACAGGCAGATACTTGGGACTCACTGACTGGCTGGTCTAGACTATTGGTAGAGTTCCCAGCCAACGGAATACCTTGTCTCAGGAAAAAAAAAAAAAAGACAGTATCTGAGGAATGGCACCCAAGGTTGACTGGCCTCCACCTGTATACACACACACACACACGCACACACACACACACACAGAGAGAGAGAGAGACACAGAGAGAGAGACAGAGAGACAGAGAGAGAGAGAGAGAGAGAGAGAGAGAGAGAGAGAGAGGGAGGGAGGCACAGAGACATATGTTGAGGTGTCTTTGAATGAATGAACCAATGAGATTTATTACTCTAATTGCTGCAGACTGAGCTCTTAAGGTCCTGTGGGTGTGTCCAGATTCACTCTTCACATACATCCCCTGAGATCTTCTGTTAGGATGCACTCTGATTCAGTGGGTGTGGTGTGGGCCAGATTCCCACCATGCGAGTTAACTCATAGCTGTTGCTATTGTGTGGTATGGAGAGGTTGGGAGAGCTGTCTATGAATATGGTAGAAATCTAAGTCACAAATGGTGAATGTCACAGCGCTGTGCTCATGTGTACGTCTCCAAATTTGAATGAAGGAGTAGAAGAAAGGAGACTTTATACTCTCTGTCTTTGAATCAGTGTGTGTGTGTGTGTGTGTGTGTGTGTGTGTGTGTGTACGTATGTACGTATGTACACATGGAATCCAGAGGTTAATCTCTGGTCATTTCTCAGGTACTATCCACCTTGTTTGTTTGTATGTATGTTTATTTTGATTTTGGATGGTTACAGGGTAGACTCTGTAACACAGAGGACTGAGTGTGTAATGGAGATGTGGCAGGAGTGGTGAGTGAACGGGTCAGCCTCGTGGGTAAGGTGCTCAAATCGGGCTTCATGGAGTTGCTGAGCTGAGACTTGGAGGAAAAATTGCACTTTGCCAAGAGTCTCAGATGATAGAAAGATGCTAATTAGTGCACACAGGCTCCTCAGAGGGTCTGCTGGGCAAGGACTCCTGGACTGTAGATTGTTTCTGTGGCTGTGGGACAGGAGGCCTTGAGCCAGACTGTTGGGCAACCCTCCAGTGCCTGGTGGATGCTGACAGCAGAGCCTGGTTTGGCAAGTTCACTCTGCAAGGCTGATGACTCCCCGATGAGCCTCCTTTGTGACTGGTGAGAAAGGAAGCAGAGCTAATAGGACCTTGAGGAGCAAGTTCCAGTCATGAGTTAGTATGGCAGTCAAGATAGAGTTAAAGACAAGCTTGTGGCCCTTTCCATCTGGAACCATTGCTCAGCATTGATGACTGGAGAGAATAATGTAATCTGATTGTTCCATTGGGTCATTTCTGGGAATAGGAAGACGTTTTTCCAAAACTGGAAGTCTGTGTGCATTGAGTGAGAATTTCAGGGCTTGGTCCTGTATCCTCCGTTGGCTTGTCTGAAGGATTCCCATTTCCAGGCTCCCTGTACCACAGTGGATGAGTAACCAGTGTAACCACTATGATAGGGGACTTGCTTCTTTTCTACATTGGACTATGTTGGGGTTGAAGATGCATCTGAAGCTCCACACAGCTGCTGCTCACTGCCTCGAGCTCCGAAAACATCTTCTGGTGAAGGAATGCTAAGAATTTCCCCTTTCCATCATGTCAGCTCATCTGGCCTGGGCCTGGCCAGTCCCCTGGGACTCCAGTGGATACAGCTGGAGAAGGGTGGGGTTCGGGTCACTGAGCAGGGAGCCTGGGGACCTCTTGTCCTGCTCAAAGACCACAGTGGAGCAAGCTTGACCAATGTCAATGATTCCCAGGTGGGACAGTGATGGATCCAAGCCTGGGAAGTCAGGGGGTGGGAGACAGGCAAAGGGAAGTGCCACTGTGTGCCTGAATCCCAGGACCAAACCCAAACCTCTACATTCTTCAGTGTTCACTACTAGGCTGGGACAACTCCAAGATAAAGAAGTCATTGCTGCCGGGCAGTGGTGGCACACGCCTGTAATCCCAGCACATGGGAAGTAGAGGCAGGCGGATTTCTGAGTTCGAGGCCAGCCTGGTCTACAGAGTGAGTTCCAGGACAGCCAGGGCTATACAGAGAAACCCTGTCTTGAAAAACGAAAACAAAACAAAAGAAGTCATTGCTGTTGGGAGGACCATGTTTGAGAGCCGGTTCAGAGGATGGTTTAAGATACTTATTTGTATGATGTATATATGGAGGCCAGAGGTCAACCTTAGGTAGGTACCCTCTGCATCCTTTTGTTCTGAGATGGGATCTCTCAGTGATACCTTCAGGTTGCTGATTAGCTTGGCCTGCCAGCCCCATGTATCCTCCTTTCTGCGTTCCTGAGTTACAGACAAGTGCCACTATGTCTGTTTTTATTGTTCATTTTCTTTTGTTTCTACGTGGATGTTGGGGATTCGACTCAAGTCCTCATACTTGTGTGGACAATGCTTTGGGAACAGCATTAACTCCAGCCCCCACCCCCTTTTTGTCTTACTAGAAGAAACAATATTCTGAACGCAAAAATCAAGCACAGGATCTTGCAAGTAACTCTCGTGAGGGAGTGAAGCCCATGGCATGTTGGGGTCATGGTGACTCTGTCACTTCAAGACTCTATTGTTAGCAGGCTAAAAATCTAAATAAGACTATTGGAAGCTACTGGGTTGCACTTTGGTAGGTAATTTGAGAGGTTTTCATTGCTGAGACATGGCCAGGGGGAAAGTAATGTGGGGCAGCGTGGGCCGTGGCTGGGAGGCCTTGGTATGTGAAGGTTGTTTGCAGGAGCTAGTTAGTCTATGTGGCAAAATGTCAGCTGGCCAGTTTAATGTCAGCTAGAATAAGACCACTTAAAACATTGAATCCAAAGGTGCAGGATATGACAGGTCACTAGATCTATGACTTATGTCAATGCTGACCAGGGAAAGCACATCCAGAGAGAGCTGGGGTAGAGTTTGGGTTGCTGGGTGCTGAGGTGCCTCAGGTGACATTCATGAGCTGTTCAGCAGATGACTAGATCAGACTAGCCTTATGATAAGATGAGAAGATTCTCTTTAGAATTCTGTAGCTCTAGCACCGGTAGATTACAGCTGTATGCATAGAACTCTCCTCTATAGTGTGAGCCACATTGCCCCTGTGCAGAAAACTCACAGACAGTTACCTGCCTCTGCCTCCCAAGTGCTGGGATTAAAGGTTTGTGCC
Organism: Rhabdomys pumilio; assembly: GCA_030674055.1. Classification (NCBI taxonomy): domain Eukaryota; kingdom Metazoa; phylum Chordata; class Mammalia; order Rodentia; family Muridae; genus Rhabdomys; species Rhabdomys pumilio. The sequence continues at coordinate 67,644,978 of JANHMN010000003.1, read as the reverse complement.
ACCACTGCCCAGCCATATGGACTTCCTAGGGAAAGATGACTGGTTGCCTTCGAAAACTGGTGGTTTTGAAATCTGAGACTCATGTTTCTGAGTCTCATGTTCCTTCATCCTTAAGACCCAGGTGTGATTTTGGCATGGTAACATGACCGAAACAACTGTAGACGAAATTGTAGATAAAAGTAAAGCCTATTGCTCTGGTTTTAAACATAAGGCTTTGGAAACTGGCCCAGCAGATACAAGTGTGTGGGTGGGTGGGTTCCTTTCTTTGTTGTTTGTTCTTTGTTCTTGCACCTTGCACTGAGGTGTATGCATGAGAGGACTGGGCTGTCTTCTGAGGTGTACCGAGAATAGTACCTTCCCGGAGCTGGTTAATCTTCATTGTCAACTGGAGTGGATTTAGAACCATCATGGAAATACATCTAGAGGTGTCCATGAGAATAGTTCCAGGAGGGTTTAACTGAACAGGGAAGATCCACTCTAACACAGACAGCACTATCACATGGGCTGGGGACCCAGACTGAATAAAAAGAAGAAAGCAATAATAATAATAAAAAAAAAGTATCAGCATCTGGATCTACTTCCTGGTTCTGAACACACTGTGACCAGCTGCCTCATGTTCCTGCCACTATGCCTTTCCTGCCACGGGGAACCGAGTCTCTTCTTTAAAGCTGAGCCTGAGTAAACTCTGCATCCCTCAAGATGCTTTTGTTGGCTGTTTTTGTTACAGCAAGGAGAAAGTAACAGGTACTGGAAGAACACTGGAGACATCAGAAGCAGCGAATCTTACAGTGTGGGGAAATGGCTGTCCCCTGCCTGCAATGGGTCAGCGAGGCACTTTTCTGCCAAGCTGGGCTAATGACTTGCTGGACAGGTCAGAGGAAGGTAGACATTGCCAGGTGCCCTGTTCTTTCCTTTCCGTGTGGTATTGCTTGTTGGTACCCATTCTGATCTTCTTTTAGGTGGTGGACTTTCCTACTCTCTAGGATATAACGAACCTATCATGCAGTCATTACGTGACTTAGTTCTCATGACGATTTGCATGCTCTGACTCGTGGTGCTTTCTTTCCAAGGAGCCTATCTTAATCTCCCCCTGTCCCGCCATGACCACTTTCCACCATATCTCATTACATGGAAAGTTTCCTTAAGAAAACAGTTGTATTTACTAATGTTCATTTCATTGGGACAAAAATCACAATCTTGAAATCTCAATTTTTTTTTAAAGAAAATTCACTTGGAAAAACAAGCCCTCTTGGGTGCAGCTTTATTAATTTGCCCTAACTGCAGCCCCTAATTGAGGAATCCTTGTTTCAAATCATGAGTTTCATGGTCGTCAGAGGGTGTTTAAATACTCTTGCTACACATGCTGTTAGGTAGATTAAAGACACTTAGGATTCTGGTGTTTATGAATGTGAGTGGGGGAAACCAGGAAGCCTGGCTTCAGAGACTTGCCCCAGATGTTTGATGAACCTTGGCATCCTCAGCTGGAGAGCTGGCAGATGGGCAAGCGTTGAGAAATAGCAGACTAGTGGGAACAAACACCTTTGAGGCAAACCCAGTGGGAACTGGGCTGCATGGGCAACCTCGTCATGAGTATAGATCTGTGCTGGCCTGTGCATTATTTACCCAGCTGGGCCCATTACCACTTCAATCATTTAAGGCAATTTATTACTGGGATAACCTGACTGATTCTAATCAATAACTGAGAAGCTGAGAATCCAATTTAAATGGCATGAGGGCCCCAGCTGATCCTCCTGTGCTAAAACAATCCTTCCTTCCTTCCTTCCTCCCACCCTCCCTCCCTCCCTCCCTCCCTTCCCTAACCCTTCTCATCCCTGAAGTATCTGCAGGTATGTCTAGTGAAGAGTCCTCGGGGCGCTCGTCATCCAGCCCTGGAATGCACTTGGAAGGTTGCATTCACTGTTTGCTGTTCACAGTGAGGTCCACAGATTGGCTGTTTCTACCCAGCTTCGGCATAAGATACACCATATAGACCAGTGGGTCTTAACCTTCCTGATGCTGCAACCCTCTAATGCAAGTTCCTCATGGTGTGCTAACCCCCAACTACAAAATTATTTCATTGCTATTCCATAACTGTAATTCTGCTCGTGTTAATGAGTCATAATATAAATACTTGATACCGAGATATCTGATATGCGACTCCTGTGAAAGGGTCGTTTGACCCTCTCCCCAAAGCTAGACTTTATTAGCAATGTAAAGTTTCCAGACTGGTTAAATTAGGAACTCTGGGCTAATCCCAGAAAAGCTGTGATCTCACAAACCTACCAAGTGATTCCTAAGGCAGCTCAAGCTCGAGATGGGCTGGATTTGAGCAGGAATAAGTATCAGAGTCATAACTGAAAATCAAGCAGCGTTCAGTTTTAATATCTATCAAGGCTGCTTTTGTTGCAGCTCCCAGCATCATGAGCAGCTAGTTACACTTCTCCGTCATGAGTGCAAACCACACCGCCACGTCTTCCAGCATCTTCTCCGTATCCATCAATGGCATGCTCCGTCCCTCCGGCTCTTCTCCATGCAAACATGCCGCTGTCTCACATCCTCCAGGAAAGGCTTTGTTTTTGTGCGCATATTGCAAATGGCAGAACCGACAAGAGTAGCATTTATTGCAGAGCATGTATACTTCATTTGATCATATCTTCCAAATGACCAACTCTGACATCCCTTCCAGTCCCCAAAGAGATTGGAAGGAGTTCAGTACATTGGGTTTTCTGAGCAGTTCTTGATTATTCTCTGCTCTCTTGTGACAGGGAAGTGGCTCTTACTTCAATAATGGAATCAATACTCAGCTTCGTTTTTCATCATTTGGAATTAGGCAGCATCTGTGACCAGCCCAACTGTGTACAACAAGAACAGCTGCTTCAGGTACTTGAAAAATATCGGCTTTGGTGAAATTTACCTCATGTACTACTGTGCAGCTCAATGATGTTTTTAGTATGTCTCCATTTAGTATGAGGCAGCTATTTTTTTTGATCAGTTTTTAAATGTTTCCCATCATTCCCGACATTACAATTCTCCTTTCCCCTGTAGCCCCAAGCATCTAAGAATCTACCTTCTGTCTTTATGAATTTGTTGATTGTAAATATGAACTATATTGCATAAAAATGGAATCATACCTTATGTGGACTGCTGTAACTGGCTTATTTAGTGCAGCGTGTTCTTGGGGTGGGGGTCATCTTTGCTATGGTGTGTACAGGGCTTCTATTTTTTTATATGGTACAACCCAGGCATGGCATCTCACTCTCTCTTGACCTCTGTGGCGCTTCTCCTAGTGTGTCTTACTTCTGGATTCTGTACATAGTTTGAAATTGACAGTTATTTTCAATTTCAACATCTTTTCTGGCTTGCCAATCACTCTTTCTGCTTTCCTTCCCACTTTGTCCACATCCCCATGCCATATAGAGGAAGCAGCCTCGGGCATAGGGAATGGTAAGCAGTCTCAATGTTAGTGCTAGGTTCACCACTTGAGAAGCAGATTTAGTAGGTAATTTTCTTTACCTCTGTCCTTGTAAACCCTCAGGAGCTTTTCTCATAGCACAAGAGAAAATGACCAGTAACGCTTGAGTTGCCCCCACCACAAGAAGTGTCTGCCAGCATTAGAGCAGCTCTTGTCAGTACCTCCTTAAGTTGTGAATTGAGAAGGGACATTGGGAGACACATTGTGTGAGCCATGAGTGAGGGTCTTTACTGTGTTCTTCTTGTCTGACTTCTTCAACTTTATGGAAGAATTAATTTCTCTTCTTCTCTCTTCCCCCTTCCCCTTTGATGGGGTCTCTCTGCATAGCCCTGACTGTCCTGGAGCTTACTATGTAGAACAGGCCAGCCTTGAACTCACAGAGATCCACCTGCATCTATCTCCAAGCACTGTGATAAAGGTATGTGCTACAAGGGCCAGTCTTAAAAGAATTTCTTTTCTTCTTTTCCTTTCTTTTTTCTTCCTTTCGATTTATTTATTTATTTATTTATTTATTTATTTATTTATTTATTGTATGTGAGTACACTGTAGCTGTCTTCAGACACACCAGAAGAGAGCACTGGATCCCATTGTGGATGGTTGTGAACCACCATGTGGTTGCTGGAAATTGCACTCAGGACCTCTGGAAGAGCAGTCAGTGCTCTTAACCACTGAGTCATCTCTCCAGCCCTAAAAGGATTTCTTGATGTGAGCACTTGTGGACTTTTCTAAGCACATGTTCCTCTACTGTCCCTAGCATTGCATAGACTTAAGAACGTGAGCCTCAGAATGAATTGGCTTCTAACAGAGGGTGAAAAGGCCACAGTCACATCATTCATACAGGAGGACATGGAGGCTTCAATATGTGTGCCTCACGACCTGTCTGAGGTCTTGAAGGGTGCTGGCTTGGAACAGGGCTGGGAGAGGGGGGGACTGGTCCTCCTGTTATATGGTCATCCCTGTTTCAAAGTACAGGAAATCTGAGATTTGTTGAGGATATTGATACAGCTCCTTCAAAATCCTTTCACATTTCCATTTGGAAGCAAGCCTGTCTCTTGAATGGAAACTCCGGGGTCATTGCATTGCCTGGTTCCTTGCTGGTATAACACACACTATCATACTTCAACCAATACCTCTAAGGCTATTTCTGCTTCTAGCTCAGGCTCTCCCTCCCAGCCTGAGCTTCTGACATATGTGACTGGTTGCTCTCTTCATGTCAGTAGTTGGGCATCTCAGCTGTAAAATATCCAGCTCAGAACTAAAAAATGATTATTGTTCCTACTCATCTCTTTCCATCTCAGAAATAGCATGCATTCTGGTGACTGCTCAAGTAGACAAGCAAGGAGACATCTTGATGCTTTTCCTTCTCGTTTCTTCTATGTGGCACCCTCTGGTACACTCCAAGGATTAGCATAACTCCATGCCAACCTGCCACCCAAGAAGCCACTACTGGGTTGCTCTCCTGTGCTGAATCTATTACACCACCCCGACTTGATCTCTCGGCTCCTATCACTGCTCCAATACCAGTGCTTTCACCATCTGCCAGATGGCACAAACAAAATATAAATCAGATGACATCATTTGCCAACTCAAAAGCCCTCGGTGACTTTAGGTTGCCCCTGGAATCAAAGCCAAATTTAGCTGACTTTGAGGCACTTCACAGACTTTTCCGTTGTGGATCACGCTGACACACTGTAATATAAGGGGACAGGACTAGTCTGTCTTATCTACCTCTTTCACAAAACCTTGCACATAGTAGGAGCTGCCACAGAGTAGTAGCTGTTAGTTGACTGAATCAGTAGATTGCTGGTTCCTTTCTTACTCGTTGCTTTGCTTGACTTTTTGACTCTGGAACTGTCTGCCACTGGCTGTGGGTTCCAGGGCTGTGAATGAAGGCTGCTCACCCACAGTGATCCCTGTGAAGGGTGCATAAAAACGAGCACCTTAATAAAGGTATGCATTTTATGAGACCTTCCCATAAAGCACTACTTGGTGGGTTACAGTTTGTTGAGTAGGATTGATTCTTCCCTTTCACGCCTGTGTCTTTTCATGTGGAGAACTGCCATCTGAGTCAGTGGAGCCCCAGGGGCTTGAGGGCCTTCGCCCCTCCTAGTATTTCATCCAGGGGTCATGTGGAGGATTTTGAAGCTCTCCGTCCTGCGGATTACTTCCAGGTGGAGTGACCTACTAAGAATGAAAAAGGCTGTCACAGTCAGGAGCCAGTAACGTTTTTGCATGTGAGAAGAAGAGCAGGCATTAAACCACCAAGTGTTCCCCGCTAATGAGATAGAAGAAAAGAGCCCACTCTTAAAAGCCAGAGGATGCCTTTGGTGGCTAGCTTAGGCAGCAGCCTCTGAGACTCATAAATACCTAGTCTGTTTCCTGGGTGACCACAGATAATGCACTGAGCAGAGGGTATGGGGGTGGGTTCTCTGGGTTGCCCTGGGGTACTGAGGGAGTTTGTACCACTCTTCTCTCCTTTCAAGGGTAGGTTCCCTTTGCATAACTTTTGAGGCATCTTCCTTTAGACTAGAAATGGTAACTTCCCATTGGTTTTGCCTGTGCACCACGACCCACATTTTCAGAGGTCATTTTGAAGGTCATTAGAGGAATATGGGAGACATGACTAACAAGGTTGGAAATGGACACTCGTTTGCTGAGCTTTTGGCTTTCTGAAAGCTGATCATGTGGGGATTCAGCTAGGGGTAATACTTGGAGTTCATATTTCTAAGAAATGACGACAACCCTATACAGAAGGATTCTGAGGCAAGAGAAGAATGTAGCCTTAGAGGAATGTTCAAGCTCCAGGAGGTGTAGAAGATGGGGCATAATGGTGAAGGTAAGGAACAGAGCCTGGGAAGGTGTTCCCCTTCTCGGTAACAGAGAACCAACGAGCTGACAGTCGCTGGAATGTCCAGAGGCACTGTGTGTACCTGGCTGCCTGTGATGTTAGGTTTAGAAAGTAGACTTGACTCTGGAAGATCACAGTCAGGAGGTGGAGGCTTATGTTGTAGTCAAGTCCATGGCTATGAAGTGGCAGTAGGATTTGGGGTGGGGATGGGAGACCAGGCTGTAGTCTCAGTGCTGCTGCAGGATGCAGGAGTGGCGTAGAATACAGAGATGGAGCATGCAGTGGTACTGGAGCGGAGGGATGATTTTCATGAGTATGATTCGAACACATGGGAGTGTTGAGTCAATGGATTGAGCTAAGAGACAGAGTTAATTGAGCAGGTTTTGGAGGAAAATACGGGGCTCTGTTTTGAACACACTGATTTGGAGGAGTCTGTGGGTTGTCTGAGAATATCATGATTCAGTCGGGTTCAATGACATTGTCACATTTAGATGTATGTGCAGACTTGGAAGCCATTAGCTCTAGGGCAGGAATTAATTTCACAGTGGATGAGAATGCTCTGAGAGATGACAGCAGTGGACACTGGGCCCCGTTAGCTAGCAGTCAGCATTCAGGAGTCTCACATTCAGCTTCATGATAATGTTGAAAGAGGAGAGCCAAACTGGCTGTGGTGGCACACACCTGTGAGCCCAGCCCTTGGAGGGCACAGGGGGGGAGGGTCCTGAGTTTGAGGACATTGTGGGCTCTATAGCAAAACCCTATCGCAAAGAATTAAAACAGAAAAACAAAAAAGAAAGAAAAAATAATAAAAGGAGCTGAATTCCTTGGCTTGGCTCAAAAATAATGCTTTGCATACTTGAGTGTTAGATGAACTTTACCTGGGGAGTTGATCAAATGTCTGTTTATCCCAGATAGGACAGCAAGACAGACCTCAGAAGCCATTCTCCCTATGTCTTGTATGAACCAATGACTTTCTGAGAGTTACTCATAGGAGCATAGTAACTGGGGAGTAGCCACACCACTGAAGAGACTCTTCCCTTCAACTGCCTATAAATCCTCAGGGAGGGGCAGGATTTCACGAACTGTTCTTCTACCCTGCTAACTCATGATGGAATGATAATAGCTTGGTATTTCAGGGGTGAACGCAGCCTGTTGAAAGTTCAGGTGGGCAAGAGCCAGGCCATACCTAGAGAACAGCATTCCTGAACACTGGGCTGGCAGAGGCAGCTTCTTGAAAGAAATGGAGCGGGGAAGTTTGCATTTAGTGAATTGTGGGTATTTGTGAGGTGAACAGATACCTAAGCTATGAGGTCTTAGTGACTAAATCTTGGGCTACTTGGACCCAGGTCATCTGAAGCAAAGAGATATATTGAGAGGGAACGTGTATTTGCATTGGAATCCAGCCGGGGTCTACTTTCCTTCCTGTGGTCATAACTATACTGTTCTATTTGGATGGAGGCAGGTGGCTGAACATACAGAGAGGCATTGATGAACTGTCAATATTGTCAGCCCACCAGCTTAGGCATCCCCACTGGCTCACATTGCAGAGTTCCTTTCTGTAAGGATGGGTATAGCTGTCTGGCAAACTTGGACATCAGATGCTGAAAAGAAGCATGCCAAAGAGGTTTCCTTTTTTATTTTGGTTTCATTTACTTCCTCTCTCTCTTTGTTTCTTTCCTTCTTTATTTTTCTTTTTTCTTTTTTGAAACGGGGTTTCTCTGTGTAGACTTGACTGTCCTGGAACTCACTCTGTAGACGGGGTGTCTTAGTTAGGGTTTTACTGCTGTGAACAGACACCATGACCAAGGTAAATCTTATAAAGAACAACATTTAATTGGGTTGGGTTACGGGTTCAGAGGCTCAGTCCATTATCATCAAAATGGGACCATGGATGGCAGCATCTAGGCAGGCATGATGGAGGCAGAGCTGAGAGTTCTCCATCTTCATCTGGAGGCTGCTAGTGGAAGACTGCTTCCAGGCAGCTAGGATAAGGGTCTTAAGCCCACACCCACAGAGACATACCTACTCCAATAAGACCACACCTCCTAATAGTGCCACTCCCTGGGCCAAGCATATATAAGTTATCACACCGGGGTAACCTCAAACTCAGAGATCTGCCTGTCTCTGTGTCCTGAGTGCTGAGATGAAAGGCTAGCACAACGGTCCCTACTCGTTTTTCTTCTTTAGGTCATCTCGGCTGATTCATACTGAGAAGTTGGCAGGGTGGCACTGGTGACTGCAAAAGAAGTGTGAAGAAAGACCTCAGATACATCTGACAGCAGCCTTTGGTGGATAAAAGGGCTCAGGAGATCCTAGATGTCCCAACAGGCATGGGCCCTGGGACAGGGTGCTGGGGACATCAGACTGATAAAGCTGTTTGGGGGAAGAGAGGCAAGATGTATTCTAAAAGGAATTGTTGAACATGCATCCTAAGGTTAAAGCAAGATTAGGGCTACTTCAGATACTGGAAGGATTATCTGCAAACTAGATTAAAACTAGATCAAGCCAAAGGGGGGG
>JANHMN010000003.1:67570732-67636041 GCA_030674055.1 Rhabdomys pumilio | reverse complement strand
TTTTTTTTTTTTTTTTTTTTTTTTTTTTTTTTTTTTTTTTTTGGAGTGGAGTCATTTTTGGACAGGCTTTTCCTACCCAGCGGGAACCAGCACACTGGTTTGCAATAGCTATGGCTTCTTTCATATTACTTAGCAGCATCATTTGAAAGAAAGTCTGGTTTAAAGCCTCAGAATTGAATTTCACTTGTGTTGGCTAAGTTTTCTATCTCCTACTGTTTGGAATGGTGATCTTTTGAGAAAGAGGAGAACCAGGAGACAACAATCACTATCGCCACAGAGAAGGATGCTCTGATGGACTTACTTGGCTTGGGTTGGGTGTGTCTACCTGTGGAGATGGAGAGATGAAATAGTCTTTAACCAAATGACATGGAATGGGAACAGGGCTGAGAGCAGGCTGTTCTCTCAAGGAATATTAGATTCTGGGTGAGTCGAATCTATAAAAGCAAAACGATAAATCTTGCAACAGGGGAAGGAAAGACTTGGCACTTTGTCAGCCTCTCATCACACTGTAATTCTGCTCTGTCTCTCTTTACAACATGTCTCTAATATCCTATAGAGTATGGGCTACTAAGGCTAGGTGGGGCCTCTGAGTATCTGCTGACTGTTAGGGTTCAGTATGGGACCCAGGATTCAGATTGAGTGCCTGAGCATTTCCTGCGATCAAGACCTGAGCATAATGATTGACATGAGGATGGTGGATTTGAGTCCATATGCCAGAGTCACATGACCTGGTGGTGGTCACTCAGGATGGAGGTAACTACTGAGAAGGGGATCTGGATAGCTCCACCTAGTTTCCACCAGAGTCACATGCTATATCTGTTTTGCACAATAGCCTTCCTCTTAGAGAATTAGCTGAGTGACTTCATGCCTTAAACTATCCTCAGGCTAAGGATGGTGGGAAGTCTGGGTCTTAGAAGGCACATTTGGGATAAATGAGAAGAAGCATGATTCATCTCAAAGAAGAAGGCCACATCTAGGATATCTCCCTGTGTTATGACAGGCCCAGCTCTGAGCTGACTCCTGTAGGAGTGGCTATTTGTAAAAAGAGATGGGTCAGGAGAGAGGCCTATACTGTTACTCCCTAGAGGCAGGCGGGAATGGAGAGTTGTTTGCAGTGCTACCCATGACCAGACTGGAGGGCAGACTCTCTAAGTGATCTCAGAAGGCTTCAGGGATTTGACAGGAGCCATGATTCCATACCACATATATGGAGAAGGGTGAGAGTTGAGACGTCATGCCTCATTATGCTTCATTGGCATCCTCTCGGCACACAGTGGACACTCGTCCAATACATGATTTATTATCGTCCCCTTGTTGCATGGTTATGCATGATGGGTGAGGTTCTCAGGTTCCTGTGAACAACCTCTCACCCATGCCCCTGTAAGGATCCCTAATCAAATGGAATTGGTCACACACACACACACACACACACACACACACACACACACACACTGAGGACTGGTTAGGAAGAAGAAAGGGGGTGGGGTAAGATAAGAAAGGATACTGGGGGCAAATATGATCAAAGTACAATCAATACAGGTATGATGATAATGCCGTAATGAGACCCGTTATTATGTATGCTACCGTATACCATTAAAAACGTTAACAAAGAACTTTCAAGTCATCAAATAAAAAACTAGATTGACACAGTTGAACATCTCAATTGGTATTAGGAGATATGCTGAGATAACTTTGTGAAGGATATATTATTTTTGGAACCTCCAAATGACAAAATAAAGCCACAGTTCTAATCTTCCTGGAAATACTGGCTAGGTAGCTGTCAGTTAGTCATCCGTGGCTGCAGTAACACTCTGTGCCTGGGAAGCCAGCGTCTCAGTGGGTGTCACAGCCTTCCACTCTGTTCATAGTCTCAGGTCTGAGAGGCAGTTTAGATTCTGCTGATGTGTGCTTTGCTCATCTGGCCTTGTCTGGAACTACAGGGTCCCAGGGCTCAGGTTGAGGCTGGCCAGCTTCTTGAGTCTTGGTGGCGTGGGGGTCAGCTGTTATGCAAGAGAAAATCCAGTTCAGGGTCTTTGGGTGATTAGATAGCTCTCTTTGGGCCAAGTGCAAACCACACAGTCATAGTTGCTGAACTACTCTTCTTGTATCTGCCGACACAGCAGTGGTTAAAGCAGATCACATGGTCTGGATCAATCAAAGAGCAGGTCCTCTGGTGTTTCTGCTCATTCACACTGCAAAGCGTTACACTGAGTGTAGTGTCAAATTTTACAATCTGGTGATGGACTAGGTCACTCATGGGGTGATTGAAGTGGAAACATAAGGGTTTTTGGAGAATCAGCTGTTTCGGATGGTGTTTTGCTGGGGAAAACACAGTAAGAAGTGTTTTCCTGAAGTGGACAGAGGTGAAAGACTAAGGCAGACTCGTGAAGGAGCATTTCACTGAGGCAGACACAGGAGAGAGGATGTTCTGCTAAAACATGTGAAAGGACACGTGATGAAGAATTCTTTGCTAACAACACGCATGTATTGGTCTGCCTTCCATTGCATAGCTGAGCTGCATTTGTTGGGATTCCATGGACTTGGGCTGATTTGATGCAAGACCTGTGCTGAGGCTAGGCACATGGAGGACATGTGATGTCTACAGAGTGACACAGAAAGAGAGAGCTTGACTTGCTGGTATAGCTAGCTGTGCAATGCTTGTGGTTCTCAAATCTTCCTCATCTTCCCTTCCCCAAGAGAGGCACAGCCGAGAACTTCTGGCATTCCTCTGTGTCCTTCCTGCTGACTTGAGCCGAGGTTGAAGCCTGGCTGTCTTTGCTAGGTAGTGCCACCACTGCTGATCTGTGTCATTGATGTTGCTAACCCAACTAACCTGACTGTACCAAACTAGACTGCTGGTGTACCCTTGAGGTGTTTGTGAGTGAATCGAGCTGCCGCTGCTGACCTGTGAACTGAACTGTGGATTTCCAGACAACACAAATGGGAGTTGCTCCAAAGAACCTTTCTAAATAGGTTTCCTTTCTTCTCCACTGCCTCTGGTGGGTGGTGGGCTACAAGAGAGGTTAAAGCATTTTAAGAGCCATCATTAAAATTAGGATTTGAAAAAAATTAAACTTACAGGCAGTTACTCCAGAGAGCAAAGAATTACATAGTGTAAATGTACAACTTTTGCAATTGATCATTATGTTTAAAATAATAAAATGTAATTGTAAAGCATTTTTATACGCATTGAGATTTATTATTGGATCCCAGAAATTCATTTGATAATGCTGATATTTAATTTTGTTCTCTGTTTCAGCTGAATATTGATCAAAAGAAATTAAGACAACTCTTGACCCAACTTGTGGTTGACTGTATATTGATCTCTCTCTCTCTCTCTCTCTGTCTGTCTGTCTCTTCCTCCCTTGCTCTCATTCTCTCTCCCTTGTTCCCTCACCACGCAACAGAGTCTTATATAGTTCAGTCTGGCCTTGAACTCACTACATACCCGAAGACAACTTCAAGCTTCTGATCCTCCTATCTTCATGTCCCAGAGCTGGGATTCCAGGTCTACTCCACCATGCTTAGTTTATGCAGTGCTGGCGATTGAACCCATGTAAACATTCCTGATCCTCTTGATCTCATCTGCCAAGTGCTGAGATTGTAGGCATGCACCTCCATTCCAGCCTCTCTCTATGTATATTTGAACAGGCAGAAAGCTCTCTGACTTGCAAGAGACAAACTCTGTCGGTTAAACATATCTGAAGATAGAAATGCATGGCATATACCTACTCTCTAGAACATTCTTGCTGCATACCATAGCACACTGTAGGGTGTAATTACTTTTTCTCCTAAGCAATATTACTGACTGGCCAGAGACTTAAACGGATTATCGACTCTGCTCCCAACTCCCTCATGAACTGTGCCCTTTGACCCTGCTGTCCCCTCTTTGCCTTTATGGGCTGCATGCTCAATACCTCAGGACATCTCCTTCCTTTACAGGTCTTCTCAGAGAGTTTCTCCTTTCCAGGTGATCCCTGAACACTGGGACTCTAGGATCATCACCCACTCCAGACTTCTCTGCTGGGCCTGTGGCATGGAAGCCACCTACCTCAACAAGCATCTCTGTTTCCTGTCATGTTTCTTTTATATGCCAGCCAGGTACTATAGGGATTGGTAGCACAGTGATCTGGCCACCACAGTGCCCTCTGTGTTAGATGTGTTGGTCTTCATGCTTCCCTCACACCTGGGGTTTCTTTCCTCTCCTCTGCAGAGGTGGCAGTCTACCCATTCTGACTCATGTCAGCCATGTCCAACCTGTGCCTATGTGGTGGCCAGGGCCACTGCCATACCAGCAAATAGAGCGGGTGCGGGACCTTGTTCTAGCCTCGGATACTGTTCCCCGCCCTGTAGCATTGCAGCCCGACGGACTGCCTTTAGACCAGGGCTTTTACTTAAGATGCATGCTATGTGATCTGGGCTGGGGATTTAGCTCAGGTGGTAGAATGCTTGCTTAGCTCGTGTGAAGCACTGGGTTCGATATTTCAGCACCACATAAACTCAGCATGACGGCCGGCCCATATGCCCAGTGTTTGGGAGGCAGAGACAGGGCTCTCTGGAGCTACATGGTCAGCAAGACTAGCTGTCCTGGTGTGCCCTGGATTCATGTGAGAGAGCAGTTGGGAAAGCTCACGTGCATGTACACACGTGTGCCTAGATACATGCAAACAGGCATACATAATGCATGCACAGTATATAAACACATACAGAAATGCATGTTATTGGGGCAACAGTCTCATAGATTCTGTCTGGGTTCAGGAATATGTGTCTTCGGTGTCCTCTTCAGGAGACTTGTTGGTTTATTGTTTGGAGACCTGATGCTTTGCACTGTGTAACAAAGTGAAGAATTTTCATGCCAGCCAGCCTGGCAAATCTCCTGACATGTTTCTTACCTGTCTGTTCCTCTTCCGTCTCTCTGATCAGATCCATATGGCAGTCTACCTAAGTTAACCAGTCCATGCATAGTTGGAAGAAATGCACACAAGGGGTCTTCCTTGAACACATTCAGGTGGTTTGTCTTTAGTATTCTCAATATATCCTGGTAAGGAATTTGCCTATAAAGAAACTGGACCTCAGAAGGGTTAGCATACTGTCCTGTTCCCTTGGGTAGGAAAGCTTCACAGGGAGGAGGAGGAGGACTCATGGGCATGCGTACTTCCTCCAGCCTCTGGTTCTCAGCTTGGACAGGTTCCTAGGGTTGATGGATTGCAGCATGCCCCTGAGCTGGGCCTCTGAGAGACAGCTTGTGCACTGCATCTAATGAGTGCTCGCTCCTGAGCCAGCTGGAGACAAAACCTCTCAGAAGATCTGCAAGGCCAGTGAAGGAAGGTTTTATTTCCCTCTGTATATTTTCACCCAGTGGGCTCCTGTAGGAAGACTGGAGCTAAATTTATTTTTTTATTTTTATTTTTTAAAAATCCTGATTGTGAAGCAGAGAATATTTTTAGCAAATCTGAAAGCTTTGGAGACAAATCTCGTTTGTCAGGTCGCTGCTCAGAGCAGGCACTCACTCAGTAAACCTTTGTTAGATGCGTTGGCTGGTCCTCATTGAGGGAGTCGGGTGATGAAGATGTCAGGCAAGCAAGATGTCAGGCGAGCTGACCGTAAACTATCATCTTTATGACTCCATAAAGTGGACCTTGGGCAATAGCTAGGACGTCATCTGTGAGTCTAAGAACATTTCCCTGAAGTTCTTGTGCCTATCAGGAAGCCACACCACCCTGTGCTGTCTGCACTGTGGCCTAGTTTTACTTTATGTAAAATGATAGCTATTTTTATTGGAGCGGATCAGGTTTGCAGTGGACCAAAGTGAACAATAGTTGTGCCCTCTTTGGTCGATGTGTGGGGTATTGGGTATGATTTCAAGAGCTAGGAGGGTAGAGAGAGAACCCTGGTATAAAACATCATTCAAATGTAGACAGGGTGGTTTCAGAACTGTCCTCAGAATGGTATTAAAAAAGAGAAAGAGAGAGATGTGTCTACAAGGTTGGGGTTTCTTGATTCTGTCATTTAGTCAGTCTGCTTGGGCTGCGCTGGTGCTCAAGAGGCAGCACTGAGAGGCCGATGTCATAGCCTAAGGTGCTCACAGGAGGCCATGAGAACAGCATGCCTAGGCCACTAGAGAGTATGCAGGAGGTCCAGTAAAATGTGATTTGGATGGCCAATTTTCAGAAAAATCGACCCTGTTCTAAAAGAATGTTGCCAAGAGTGGGGTGTGTAGCCCCTGGGTCCAAGAAAAGGCACAAGGGTCTGGGAACATGGGTAGCTACAGAAGGGGTTGTGGTAGGGGGCAGGAGCTGACACTCGCAAGCCTGCTTTCATTTGTGGAGGAACCTCCCTGGTGACCTAACTACTGCCTAAGGCCACTAGTCCACAGGTAACCATGCAGAGCGCTTCCGTTAGTTTAGGGAAGTCTGTGTGCAGAGGACACATAGAAATGCTGTCTGTGCTGCTGGTTAGCAGATTCATCCCTTGATGGCTTGTGAAAGGCCCATCTACCTCTTAGTCCACGGCTGAGGGGATGGTGCGACCCTATGGAGAGGAATGCACAGGGAAGGGTTGTGCCACTCTCTTCTTGCAGCTTTTGAAATCAGGGGTCATTGGGCCTCATGGCTTCTCTGGAAGGCCTTACTTAGGGATGTTGAAAAACTGGATGCCCGTGGAGAAGAGACTTGGAGGGAGGCTATGCTCACAGCCACCTGTCCCTGGACCTTGCCTTGGAAGGTGGCCAGCCTTTGGCTAAGAACGGCTTGCTGATGGCTTTGGGGCTTGGCTCCAGGCTCTTGTCTCCTGAGTGCTGACAAAGAAAAGATCCCTGAGCTTTCTTCAGTAAATGTTCAGGTCCTGCCAAGGAGTTGGGGTGACCTTAATTGACCTCAGAGAGCAATATTCCCAAGACCACTGGCCTTGAACTTGTATCTAGTGCTGGGGCACACTGGCTGGCTTCATTGTGGTTCTCAGGGATAAAGTTTCTTTTAAAGCCTTTATCTATCCTCCACTGCCCCAGAGCCCCAAGCTTGCCTTTTTAGGACAGAGCATCTGTGATGATCCAGGAGTCTGCTGAGATCATAAGCTTATGTGTTTGAATCTGAGGCAATCTCAGGTCCACATTATTTATGGATGACACCAGTTACAGGCTATTCTTTCCAAGCTAGAGTTAGCATTGAATAAGAAAACCCAGGACAGTGCATGCATCAGAGGTTCTGGACAGGGCACGGTGACTACTCCTTAGGAGTCAACATCAGGCAGGTAGCTGACTGCCTCCTCGTATAAAGACTGGTGTGTTTGGAATAGGACTCCATCCCCCAAAGGTGAACATCAATGGTACTTGTGGCATCTGCAGGCTTCCAGATGAGAGCTGTCCTTCCTCCAAGCATGATTAATGTGATTTGTAGCCAACGTGTTTATGGAGTTGGCAGTTGCGAAGGATATGCGGTGATAAGTCCAAGCCGTCTTTAGATGAGAAGTCGCAGTTGGCTCCTGGCTTTCCATAAATGGCAAGCTTTTCCTTTCTGTGCTCCCCCCTAGTTGTCAGTGCGAATCTTAACTTCCCTTCTTATTTATAAAGGCAATACATGCTTGCCGAAAATCAGGGAGACAAAAAGATTAAGAGTGACAAATATTGCCAGCTTATTGGCACTCCTGCCAGCCTGCTGTCTGATAGCTCCCCCTGTCACAAGGCAGAACTGTGAAGGCCACCTTGTTTTGCAGATTTCAGGGAACTCTGAGTCAGAAAAAAAAAATCTAGCCAGTTTAACGCTTCAGTTTCAAGGTCAACCAAGGCCTACTTTTCTTCCTCTACATAGCCTGTGCTGAACCCTCTGGCTCATAGGCCTTGCTGTGCTCCCCTTATGAGAAAGGTAGTACTCCATCTAGTACAGAAAGATGGAAGGCATGGCTTTCTCTCTTTCTCTCTTTCTTTCTTTCTCTTTCTCTCTCTTTCTTTCTTTCTTTCTTTCTTTCTTTCTTTCTTTCTTTCTTTCAATTTCTTTGGTAGGGTTGTTGCCATGCTTACTTCCAGCTGTCAGTCTGTCAGTGTGGCAGGCCTGTAAGGGTGGAAGGCAGTGTGGTGTCATCTGCTTGTTCACGGGGCACATGGATACATGGGTCACGATGGGAATGGCTGAACTGATAGGCACTTAGATCCCTCACGGTGCCTTGAGCTATCCTGTAGCTCCTTTCTTGCCCTACCGCCCCTGCCCCCTCAACCCCCTCGTGCCTCAGATCACTTACAACGACAAACTGTGGTTCCTGAATCCCTGTAGCAACTGTCATTTGGAGACCGAGCACCCGTCTGTCAAAGGGCAGAGAGGGCCACGTTGAGGTGTGGAAGCATGTCTGTTCATGGTCAGGTAGGCAGGAGCTAGAGGGGACACAGGCGTGGTTCTCCTTTCAATTACGTTTGCACCTCCTAACATGGCTTCCCAGGGCTGCTTCTGGCAGGGAGTAATGGAGTAGAAATAATATGCTGTTCCTTAGTGAAAATGGACAAGATTTAAACCTGGATCCAGAATTTTCTAGTTGTGTGATCGCAGCTTAACATATGACCTTTTTTAGAATCCCGTTTATTCTTTTGTAACGAGAAAAATACGAAGAGAGAAGAAAAAGAGGAAAATGCTATTATGATTATTTTAGCCTTGGTGATGGAGCAGGCATCTCCCCAGTGCATGGACAGGTGTCTGTATCTGCTCTATGATAGATAGCATTACTATGTAGAGTGGCCTGGGTACACTTTGCTGTTTCCTATAGCTTTGATTGTGGGAGATGAGAGATCCTACAGGCTGGACACCAGGTTAACAGATTTATACATATTAACTCATATAGGAAGCTATGTGCAATTATCTTTTCTATGTGTTTCATTTTTTTCCCCCAGAAGAGGAAACAAAAGCACAGGGAGGTTACCGCTTTGTCCAAAGCCCACAGCTATCCATAGTGAGCTTGAAGGTAGGTGGATCAGCTTTAGATCCAGTGCCCCAGACTCCGTCCTAGTGATGTCAGTGGGTACAAGGAATGGTCAGGGGTAAAAGAGAAGTATCTATGTCATCTTGAAATTCAGCACCTAACAGCTCCAGAGCTACAGTATTTCCTGACTCCGTGTTTCTGAATCTGGGTGTGGGCAGCTGGAGAGAGAGAGAGAGAGAGAGAGAGAGAGAGAGAGAGAGAGAGAAAACATTGCTGTATTTCTTTTGAATGCACACATACTTTCTTTTCTCACACAGTGAAACCCTGTGCCAGCCACTATGCTCAGGACTCACCAGGCTCTATGCAGAGCTGACGTGTGCAGAATTTCTCCTATGACTTCAGCAGATTGTCTTCAAGTCCTAATGTTCCAGGGATACCCAAGTCCCTGATTTTGATTGCTTGCTTGCTCCTGAGTGTTCCCAGTTATATCCTTGGCAAGTCTTCTGAGATGGATCCCACTGAGGGACCTGCTATATTCTCCCATAGGGGTTCTGAGGGGGGCAGGCTCCATTTCCCACAGTCCCTCACAGCTTGGCTCTGGCCTGTGGCCTGGCTTCCCCCAGGCAGATCTACCTTCTGGGATTTGGAAGCAGCAAGTGGCTAGCATGAGGCAGGGATGTGTTTTCACGGGGCCTACAGCCTTGTGGGAGCTTTGGGTTTGCGGATGACAGTTACCGCAGAGGATCCCTTGTCAGGAGGTGGGGACTCAGAGAGCAGACTTCATGGTCGCTTGCATAGGCAGGGGAAATATTGGCCTTCTTGTTAGCTGGCTCCTCCATCTGTGAGCAGCTTGTTAGCTGGGGATTGATGCTAACACTGGGGGGGGGGGGCCCAGGCCGCTCAGCATGCCTGTTTATCACTTTTGTAAAGACCTCATTCCCCGTACTGAGTACCTTCCTGCATAAACCAAGGAGTGAATTCTATCATTGAGCTTGACCCTGCTTGCTGCTGTAGGTCTTCTATTGTAGAAACTTAGTGAGAGTTATGTTGTTTTGTCATCTTTTCCTTCCCTCCTTCCTTCCTCCCTCCCTCCCTCCCTCCTTCCCTTCCTTCCTTCCTTCCTTTCCTTCCCCTTCCCTCCTTCTCTCCCTCTCTCCCTCTCTCCCTCTCTTTCTCTCTCTCTCTCTCTTTCTCCACTTTACATCCCAACATCAGTTCCCTCTCTCTTCCCAGTCCCCCCCCACAGACCCTCCCTCTCCTCTCCTATCATTGATTCATGATACGTGAAAAGTCTTAGAATTCTTTTCCCAATTAGGACATAGTATGCCCTTCAAACTGGCTCTACATAATCAGTGAGTCTCTTGCTTAGATTACTCAGTCTAGTAGGTGGAACCTGTTTCTATAGGAAGCCACCAAGAACCACGTTGTTCCTACTGCTAAGACCTTGTTCCATGGATCTGTGTTGCTGTCTTTAGCTGTATTTCTGCCAAGGATTTTCTTGGCTTGTTCTCGCCTGGAGAGGAACAGCCTGTCCTCTGCTGCTCTGTTCTCCAGGGAGCTCCTCAATGCACCCACCTTCCTCCCTGTGTCTCATAGGGAACCCTGACACTGATCCCTGAGGCCTCCCCCTCTTCTCTACTGATGGTGCCTTTTCAAGTTCCTCTAGGGATGACCTGGAAGGCTTGCCCTGAGCCACAGTCTGGATGCCTTTTCTCCTGAGGAATTCCTCTTAAAAAGGTGCCATACACAGTTGTCTATTTATCTGAGCCTCAGCCAGAGCCAGGCTGGGAGCATCAGGGTGTGCTCCCATCCAGTGATGCTCCTCTTTGGTTTAGCCCATGTGAGGTACATGGCCAACTTCACACCCTTAGAGGAATGAAACATCCGTGGTAACGGAAATAAGTCCCAGCCTTCTTGCTTCTGAGACTCAGATCTCCCTATGTGCATGGCAAGTAGAGTTCTCATGGCATATAGTTTCCAGACTGTGGCTCCTGGCCCTTTTGCAGGATATCAGATTGATTAAGGGTTTGCTGAGCACTGACCATATAGGATTGATACAAACAAGAATGGTAAGTATTGCCCTGGTCATCTTTTGCTAGTTGAAGGTGTGTTCACGTGTGTGCTAGTCTGGGAACACCAGAGAACAAAACTTGCAGGACACATGTACACATACATGCATGTATCTCACACACACTAACTGCAAGGAATTGACTTGTGTGATCTTAGGGGCAGGAGAGGCAAGGCTAAAAATCCACTGGACAGGTCGACCGGAAAGACGGCAGAAACTTCTGGGCACAGGTTTGCGATTTCCACTCCTAACTGGATGTTCTTATTCTCCAGGGCTCTCGTGACATTTTAAAGTGATCACTGAATATGCATGTGTAGCTGGGATTGAGGTTTAACAGTGAGGTGTGAACTGTGAAGTGAAGGATGAGAGGAAGCTCGCTACCTTCTCTGTTTTGGGGCCCGATGCGTTCAGCCTTGCCCTTTCCCTCTGCGCCTCACTCCAGGCTGTGTAGGGAGGAAGCCGCAGGCTGATGGTGCTTCCTTCAGTTATAATAGAAGTTGAATCCCTCCAAGGGTGTGAGTCAGTCATGCATCAAGGAGTGCTGCCAACTCGGAGAGCAAGTCTCAGAGTGATACCCATTACTAACCGAAGGAAGAACTTCCTGTGGGCTTAGGGTAAATCCTGAATTCCAGGAAGCAAAGTCCCACAGGAAGAAGAGGCAGGTAGTTTCTATGAGTGGAAGAGTCCATGATCCTGTACATTTTTCTCGTTCCAGTGCACCAAAACACTAAAGAACCAATGTGAGATGTGCTTGGTATCACAGGCCTGTAGTTTTGGCACTTAAAAAGGTGGAGGCAGGAAGATCAGAGTTTAGGGCAAAATTTAAACTACATAAAGTTTAAAGGCGGCCTGGGATGTGTAAGATCCTATCTCAAAAAGTCCCCAAATAACCAACACACAAACACAGACACACTTAGACACACACAGAGACACAGACACACAGACATAGGCACACAGACACATTCACACAGACACATAGACTCAGACACACTCAGACACACTCACACAGACACCCACACAGACACACAGACTCAGACACACTCAGACACACACAGACACAGAAACACATGTGAACACATACATAGACACACTCAGACACAGACACTCAGACAAACAAACATACACATATACTCAGACACATACACACACACAGACACACACACACACACACATACACACACACACACTCCACATCCATTAAAGCCAAGCCGACGAAACAAAAACCCTGTGTGTGTAGGAGACAGCAGATCCCCTCCTGCCGTTTCTCATCTTGCCCTTTGCAGCCCAGCTGTTGCACAGAGGAACCAGCTTACTCATAATTCCCAGGCTGAAGATCCTTCTAGTTGGAACATCTGACATCATGGCTAAACAAAGAAGTCATAAATTGTGAATGTATATAAAAAGAAAGTCTCCTAAGTGGGGCTTCTCTAAATTGTATGTGTCTTCCTGAGGGAGCAATCCATTCATCCATAAACATCAGCTGGCCAGGCAACACTGGAGGTGCCGGGGATAGAGCATTGACAGAGACTTAAACTTAAAGACAGTGTTCAGGTGGTACTGTGGTCTGAATATTTGTGAACTTGCCAAATCCACATGTTAAAACTAATTCCTTAAAGTGACAGAATTAGGCACGAGGGAGGTGACTGGGTCATGAGTATAGAGCCAGGAATAAATAGGATCAGCACCTCTAAAAGAGGCTCCAGAGAGGTTCCTCGCCCCTCCCCTCCAAATGAGGGAATGTGGAGAACATACCATCTAGGAACAAAGAAGCCTTCCCCAGGCACCCACTCTGCCGGTGCCTTGATCTGCAGCTTCTAAGCCTTCAGAATCACGTGCAGAACATTTCTGTTGTTTTTAGGTCCCTTGGTGGATGGTGTTTTGTTACGGCTGCTGGAACAGACTAGGGCAGTGGTTCTCAACCTTTCTAAAGCTGCTTCTTCATGTTGTGGTGACCTCAGCTAGAAAATTACTGCCGATGTGAATTTTCATGTAAATACCTGATATAGAACTCCCAAAGGGGTCGTGACCCACAGGTTGAGAACCACTGGACTAGATCTACAAGAAACGAAGCTGTCGCCCGAATGGTGAGCGCTAGGGAAGGAAGCACATGCACTGGGCCAGGTAAAGTGACACTATGAAGATGTAGTGAAACTGTGTTGTACAGCAGAGGCACACTCTACCTGGGGCACACTCTATACCCTTGCTCTGAGGGACTAGGAACACAGCATGTTTAGACTCAGATTGCCTATGTGTTTGCCCCAAGACACATAGGCACTGGATCTGGATGATTGAGCTTGTCCCCCGCAAAACCCCCGCCCCTCATCACCAAAGGCACAACAGAGCAGTAAGAGCTGCACAAGATCAAACCAGCAAAATCTAGGGCATGGCTGGGGGGTGTGGCCCTCGCTGAGAAGCTGTGGGGAATTGGTGGCTACTGAGAGAGGAGAGGCAGTTTTCTTTGACTGGGGCACCTGATAGACTGGCCACATTCCAGTGGATGGCCTTACACCCATGCCCATGATGGCAGCAGTAAGGGGTCTCAGTGGGTTTATTAGAGAATACAATCCCGGAGGGACCAATGAGGGGGAGTAAAGGAAGAGTAGGAAGAGGAGGTAGGACAGGCTTGATCAAAACACATTCTATTCATGCATGAAGTTCTCAAAAAACTAAATTAAAAAGAAAACCATTCTAATCAAGGAGGTGACATTTCTGGGTTGAAGGGTTTCCTCAGTTTCCCTTGGCTGAGCAGGTTTCAGTGGCCATAGGCTTCTCTGAGTTGTTTCTGTGGACTGTTCTTTCGGTTTGCAAAACTCTACCAGTTCTTTTCTTCTTCATCTCTTTGGAGAGCTTTCTTGGCCATTGCATCTGAATACTTATTAGATTTTGCTTCTTGACCCTCCCCTCCGACTGTCCCAAGCTGTCCTATTTATAACTTGCAGCTGTTGGCAGGTCTGCAGTGTTAGCCTTTGGGGAGACGTACATAGGCTGGGTTGCTTGTGAGTTGTCTGGGAACACAGGCTGAGGCGAAGGAGACACCCAGGCGAGCTTTTTCTCTCAGAATTTATGATGAAAAGTTGGATTTTCTTGAGCCAGGAGTTTACGATGGACAACAGCCCTGTGTTTGTAATTTGCAGAAAGATGGGGCAGGCACATTCCACTTCAGCAGGAACTGGCTAAAACCAGCTTTTTTGACTAACAAATTAGTCAATAACTCTCTAGCAAAAATTAGAAATTGTGGCTTCAGTTAAAAATTGCTTCTGTTGAAGAAGAGGAGGAGGCAGAAGAGGGGGAGGGGAAGGAGGACGAGGAGGAGGTGGCAGCAGCCAAAATGAAATATTTGGGGCAAAATTTAAATAAGAGTTATAAGAGTTTGGGGTTAAGTATTTTTCTTATAGAGCATGCACCTTAAATAAGGTCATTTCATAGTGTACACATGGCTCCAGTGTATGGCGTATGCTGTAGAGGAGGTTAGTGGGGGTAGAGATGGATGGATACACCAGGCTGGGTTTAGGTATAAATCATTCACACTCTGCCCACCTGATAAGCATATAGAATTTCATGTTGACTTCTAATGGGCTCCCAGGCAATCCGCAAGCTGTGCCTTCCAAAGACTTTCCCTGCTCACCGTCAAGGCCTGCAGTGGAGCCTGAAGAAGGGCTTGCCTCCTTACCCCTGAAAAGCTGTGGGGCTCGCCTTTCTTTTGAACAGTTTTGTCCCTGGTTCTATTAATTAACTTTGGATCGTTCTTTTTATGACGCTCAGACCACGGATGAGAAGCTGTCACTAACTCGAGTGTCCTCATCCTAACAGCGCCAGGAACCTTTCTCCTTCCCCACTGCCATCTCTGGGATTTCTGCCCATCTTCACTTTCTGCTGCGTGGAGGCTCAGATGAAAACATGTGTTTCTGATGCTCTGTATCTTGGCCTGGGAGGAGCCTGAGGGGAGGCTTCCCTACTCCAAATTTGTCTCAGACTTTAGCACGTCAAAACTCATTGCAGTCAAAGTTAGCAGTGCCCAAACCTCCAGTTCACTCATTGCCTGACAAGCCCAAGGGGCTTTGGAGCAGGCTCGGTTTGCTGGTGGACCAGACAAGGCGTTTGGACTGGAGCTGAAGAGCCTTGTCAGTCTTTATGTTTCACTGCAGGGGAAGTGGCACTTTTTGTCACCAGTTAGTTATGTAACAATGCTCTTTCAATATTTAAAAATGTTCTCTCTTTGAAGCCTTTTTAAATGAGCAAAGAGATGCCCCCAACTCGCTTCCTCCTGCTCCTTTGTTTATAAAAGCTGATTACTCCTCAGCCCAGAGTCAAAGCTGGTTGAGCATAGAGTTCTCTCTCTGTGTACTAGGCTTATGCTGGTGAATGTTGAGCGTTGTGGAATGACTGAGTTAGTGACCTGTTCCTGGTCTAGGGGATTGATGTTGTTGATATGCTGCTCATGTTGCTGGGACCAGGTTCTAGGGTGGTAGCTGTGGTTGTCAGTGGCCAGACCAAGAGGCGAGGCATGAAGAGAACAGAGTTGGCATTTCAGCCTGGCTTTTCAGCACCTCTGTCCTCTCTTTTTAAAAAAAATACCTAATAGGAGAAGATAGTTTCCAAGAATCCTAGCACAGAGAGTCCCTTAAAGAGCACGTTGGCCATCTCAGTTCTTTTTATAACATTCTTGTTAAACAGCAGGCAGGGCACCACTCATCTGTGCCCTAGAGAGGAGATCCATGTGATGGTGGGGACAGTCCTGGCCAGAAAAGCAGTCTAGTGACGGTCATCCTTAGCAGATCCACCTCCTCTTCTCAGAGAGTAATACTGAAATGCCCTGTCTACACTCCCCAAGTGACACTGAGAGTTTAGATAAACTGCCCACCCGCCTACTGACTGGCAGAGCTGCATAGTGGTCCAGCGCTCAGGAAGCTGAAGTGGCAGCAGCATCTGAGCTCAGGAACTTGAGACCAGCCAAAAATGGTAAAGCAACAGCCTCAAAAACTGCAAAAGATACTACTCTTGCCATGGTTTAAAGGCGGAATAAGAGGCATCCATGAGAAAACACTTCACATGTAATAATGTGAATAATTAAGTAGAAGGTGAAGGATTCTGCACTTCTGAGAAGTGATTTAATATTCACTCAACAATCTTCAAACTCTAACCATATCTGACCCTTGTCTACTTGCACATAGTCATTGGACTATTGACAGTGCGGTATCTGAGGTTATGAGTCTGGACGGCTAGCTACGCTTACAAGCAAAGAGATGCTGAGGGTCACTGAAGGTGTCAGGATTGTCTAGAATGATGAGAGACTCCTGGAAATGCTTTTATTTTATTTTATTTTATTTTATTTTATTTTATTTTCTCAAGACAGGGTTTCTCTGTGTAGCCATGGCTGTCCTTAAATGAGCTCGGCTGGCCTGGAACTCAAGATATCTGCCTGCCTCTGCCTCTGGAGTGCTGGGATTAAAGGTCTGTGAAACTATACCCAGCTTGAAAATTTTTTTAAAAATTACTTTCTTTATGCATGTGTGAGATTGGAGATGTGCGTTGGCTTGTGTGTGGAAGCCAGAGAATGTTTGCAGTAGCCAGTTCTCTCCTTCCCCCCATGTGGGTCCCGGGATTGGACTCAGACTTGATAGGAGGAGACTCCTTTCCCCACTGGCTCATCTCACCAGCCTCCCTCTCCTACTTAAACAACTATCATCTATTATCATTATAATTCAGCTAGCCATTTAACTGGCAAGTGTCTCAAAGCAATTTCCAGGTGTGAAGAAACCAGGGTTAGGGTTAGGGTTAGTTACTACAAACTAGACCCCCAGGGAGGTGGAACAGGTAAGTTTCCGTTGTTGGGGAAATAGGGTGTGGATGCCTATGGGTCACCCACTTGGATAAATCCAGCAAGCCGTTGGCTAAATGGTCCAAACTTTGCAGTCAGGAGGTTGTTCCAGAAACCCTGATTTGAAGGGTAGTTGGAATAACCAGGGAGTAGGTAGGGGGTTGACACTGAAGGATCTAAGTATCCCCTCAGATATTAATTAAATGCTTATAGATTATAAATAAAAAGTAAAGTTAAGTAAGAAGAGAGGACAAAAATTAAGTCAGAATAGAATCCTCAGACCAGGCCATGTTTGAACAGTGTTCTGAGGTAAAATGCCAAGGAAGAACCCCAGAACAGAGCAGGGAAAATGAAGACAGGATTCTCAGCCAGAGATGCCATGAAGGACAGGGCTCCATGGCTCGGCAGCTTTCTCTAGCTGCTCTAACTCTGACCACCCTGGTGAGAGGTCACTTACATCCCCTAATGTACACTGGGGGCTGGGGGGGGGGGAGGAGATACAGTGAAGAAATGGGAAATAACCAGTCCATCAACACACAGGTGGGCGGGGCAACCAGAGTCTAAACCCCATTGGTTGCTTTTCTCATTCTCTTCTCAGTCACCTCTCTGAGAGCAGCATGAAGAAGTCAGACTTATTTTGGCTCATGGTCTCAGAGGGTCAGTCTCTTGGCTCTATGCCCTTGTCAGGAGCATTAGGGTGGCAGAAGCCTGCCGTGTAGGAGCATCTTCACTTCTTAGTGGTCAGGAAATGGAGAGGGGGGAGATACAGGAAGCCTGCTCCCACCCCTTGAGATACAGCCCCAGGGACATTCCTAACGAACTTCCTATCCCTAAGACCCAACTCCTAAAGTTTTCAGAGTCTCCCTCAACAGTGCTGACAGTTAAGGCTTAGTCTTGCAATGTGTGTCTCTGAGCATAGGCAAACCATGACAGAAATCAAGCAGTTTGATTGCTGAGGCTGCCTCCAACCATTTGCCAGTTAAAAAATTTGGGTTCAAAGAAAATAAACAGCAGTGCCTTTAATGTAGTGCTTCACCTGACATACCTGAGGTAGGGACCATGACTCTCGCCCACCGATAGTTTTCCAAGCAGGGGGAAAACCAAAGATGGCAGCAACCTCCCAGACCCCATCAGCTATGGTGACCCTTCTCAGGCCAATCATGAAGGTTGAAAAATTATTATTATGAATTATAATTATTATGAACAAGTCACAACTTACTCTGTACAGTAGGTTTCCCTGGACTGAGTAAATGGACAAATAAAGGAAGCTTGTGTCCAGTTTATTACACGAATCAAGTGAATTTGATATTAAAATGTGGGACATAAAAAGTGACTTTCGTAGTGCTAGGATTAGAGGTGTGTACAACCATTGTTAGTCTCTCTCTCTCTCTCTCTCTCTCTCTCTCTCCCTTCCTCACTCTCTTCCTCTCTTTTTTCCTCCCCCCTCTTTCCCTCCCTCCCTCCCTCCCTTCCTCTCCCATCCTTCTTTTTTCTTTGAAACAAGGTCTTATGTAGCTCAGGTTGACCTTGAACTCACTGTAGAGTTGAGGACGGCCTTGAACTTCTGATTTTTCTGCCTCTGCCTCCCAAGTGCGGAGATTATATACCTGTTTATGTGGTGCCGGGAACGCAGTCTTCCAGCTGAGCTAGACTCTGTCTTTTGGATATTCGTCTTTGTCCTGCAACTAGGGCTTGGGAGATGGAGGAAAGCTGGCTTTTAGGAATTCTGACACTGGAGGCCACAGTCTCACAGGTAGGGAGGTTTTGCTGGAAGTCTCCATGGGTGTGAGCTTTGCAGGGGACAATAGGGCAGAGCAGGAAGGGAGCTGCCAGATCTGTTGTGGTGAAGTAGCAGGTCAGGAAAGCCTTGAGGAGGTGAGCAGAGCTGACAACTGCTGAGTCTTGACAGATGAGGGTCCTCACACAGGTCCAGAGCACTAAGGATCCATCACAGCAGAGGGGTGCTTGTTCCAGAGCTCTGGATGCTGTGGGCACTGGGGTGAGACACTCTTTAGCAGTGTTTGCTAGCCACAGAACACAGCAAAAGTCACCAAGTGTAGGCTTAGGGTTTTCAAAACCTACTGTTATTAAGATTTCTAAATGCTTTCACCTCCCTTCTAGCCCACCGACCAGAGATAGGGGAAAAAGAAGGTTAATAGAAAAAGGTAGTTGTGGACCTGTTTAGAAGTGGTTCCCTGGGACAATTCTACTCTCACTGTCTGATTACCAGCAGTCCAGTTCAAGAACAAACACCAAACACAAATGAGTTTGGCTGAATGATCCAGCAGAAGTAGCAAGGCTCTGTTGAATCGGCACAAGTCAGCAGAAGTAGCCAGAATCAGCCGCAATACCACTGAAAGTTCTTTGGTACGTTTCTCTCTACAAAGCGAAGACCAGTGAAGCATTGCACAGCCTAGCAATGTAAGAGCATCTTCTCACTGTTTGTGGGGTTCTATTTATATTCTTCCTGAACATCACATGCCCTCTCAAGTGTCTGTTTTCAGTAAAACACCACATGCCCCCCCCTCACAAGACAGCTTCCAGAAAAATATCACAGGACACAACTGAGTTGTTAAAAGAATCCAGAAATTTCTACTTCACCCAAGGGAAACTACTAACAATTGAACTCTACTCAGTGAAATAGAATGCTTGCCTAGCATCCTGTAAGCTTGGCTCGTGATCTCTAAGAGCACATAAAATCAGAAGTTTTCATCCAGGTACGGTCTAGAGGGAACTGTGAGGACAGCCACTATAGGTGTGTTTGGCTAGCCCCCAGGGAAGAAGAGGCTAGGCATTCAAGATGGGAATAATGAGATGAGAGGAGCCTTTTGGTCTTGGAGATTTGAGGGATGGCTGTCTCTTCCATCAAAATTGAGCCCTTGGTATCTGCCTTTGCTACCTCTGCACTGCTGCCTGGGTGTTAGCACATAGTAGGGACACAGTGTTTCATGGATGAGTGAATTTGGGAAGGAAGAAGGATGAGTCAGTTGACAGAGACAGGAGGAGAGTGAATTGGTGGGAGGCTGTGGAGGCAGGAGGCCCTGCCTGTCATCTGAGCCTCAGATGTGCTCTGGCGTGAAGTAAACGTCCAGACGTTCTGGCATCTTGGAACCCGGAGAGACCTCATAGGGCTTCTTGGAGGTATTTGTATGGTTCTAGTATATTTAGGCATGTGTATGAAACGAGAAACTTTTGAGTTAAGGTCAAAGTTGAGAAGCACTATGAAGCCGGTCCCTCGCCCCACCCCAGTTCTGGAAAATAGCATTCTCCAAGTGCAGACAGCTGGGCAGGGGGCTCCGGAGCACACCCAGACCAGGGGGACCAGCTCAGAGCTCATTCCTGCCAGAGCTCTTGTCCTGGCCTTGGCAGTTGTTTTGGGGTTTTTGTGTCCTAGAGACGTTTAACTCTGTACTTAATTTAAGTTTAATAGGCAGCTATTATGTTAAATAGAGACCAGCTGAACTGATTATTTAAGACAGAGTTATGGTCATTTAACAACTATGTGGTTTGACGGCTGCATCCCAATAAAGGTTTCCCGGTACCCTGCTGTTATTACCATAACTGCCCTTTCTTTGGTGCTGTCCTCCCTTTAACAACTGCCCGAGGGTCCAAGAGCTTCCTGCTTTACCTTTCCATCCCAGACTGGATTCTTTGCCTGGATGTAAGGTTCTGTGAGTCTCTACAGTATTCACAGAGCTCAGGGAATGAGCTAAGATGTCATATAGCCATGGAGGAGGCTGGCCTTGAGGACAGAAGTGGGTTCATGGCTGCAGGCCAGACACCTCTCAGCAGAGTTTGGGACGAGTCTCCCAATGGCAGCTTGGCTTTTCTGGGAAGCTCAGAAAGTATAGCTGGGCCCCAAAAGTGTCGGAGGGACTTGGGAGTCTTCTAGAAGGACAGTATCTTCATGTAAGAAGGGAAATCAGGCGGGAAACTATGGGGATACTCATTCAGGAAGTGGCCTGTAATGCGATATTACTTCCGGTGTGATTCATGGTCCCCTGCATGTCTACAATCTTTTTAAACTGGTTTACAAATTGAGTATGGGGATTTAGGAATTTGTGTATTGTTATATGAAATTGCCATGATATCCGAACAGGAGGTTAGCAGAGCCAGCTCACTGAATGGAGTAGATCAATTCTGGCATGACAGAACTCACATGTGGAAGCCATACCATGTCATGTATGGTAGAACCACGCGCTTATCCAAAAACGTCTGGAAGTTTATAAGCCAGTCTTCCAGCTCAGAAACTTGCAGAGCCCTTGCTTTAACCCTTTATTGTCTCACCTTGCCTGCTTCCACCCCTGGTGCAGACTGTGCTACTTGCAGTAGGGCCACAATCTCTCTTAATCAGATTATAAGTAGGTAAAATGGTAATTCCTATGTATTTACTTAAAATCACAATAAAAAATATAAAACACATTCTTAAGCAGATTCCCTGTCTCCAAGACCTATTGAGATCTGCTTGATTGTTAATATGGAAGATGACTACGGTTAAAATAACAATAGCTGAACCATATTCTTCAGACAGATGGTTTCTGTGGATGTGAATTGTATCTCAGCAAACTTATGTTTTATAAATGGGTAGATAGATGACCGATAGATAAGTCGAAGATAGGTAATTGATGTACATAAATTGATGGTAGATGTCACATACACACATGCACACAAACACAGACTATAAACATTTAGTGGGAAAGACCTATCAGAAGAGCCATTTGAATGGGAGCAGTGTGGAGGGGACCAACTTGGGGTTCTGAAGTAGCCAGGCCTAGCAACAGCAAGGAGCTGTTAGCAGCCTGAACTGGAACTGATCTCGTGGGAGGGAACACAGCCACCTCCGGACTGGGAGTACAGGCAGGAAGCTTGCTTGGGACTCACTGGCCAACCTGGTTAACGTATTTGGTGAGTTTCAAACATGTTAGAGAGTCTGTCTCAAAAATAAAGTGGATGGTGCCTAACAAACAACGTCCATGCTTGCCCTTGAGCCTCTGCGTGCACCCGGCCCCTACAAATGCACATAAGTGGTTGTGCTATGCTCCTGTACAGCCTTACTAATGGAGGGTGCACTCTTGCTTCAAAGCTACCAAGCCTCAAATGCTACACCATCTGCTAGAACCTCCCTGCAGAAACAAAGCGTCTGACATCAATCAGGGGGAGTCCCAAAGAAACTCAAAGTCTATCTACTTAGCTCATGTCTTTCCCCAAAGTCCCTAGAAGTCCCACTCATGCTTCAGACCCCCACAGGGCCAAAGCTGAGACCTGGAACCTCAGTTCCTCCCTTTCATTACACCCTAAATGCAGCTCAGATTTTCTTAAAGATTTTAAATTCCATTAAATTCAGAGGTCAAGATCTCACTGGGATTTGAATACATGGTATACATTTAGAAAGCCCATCACTAAGGTGGGTGTGGAATGGACAGAGATTTAAATACTGGGCTATTTCCATCTCATTTTACCAGTATCAAATGTCTCCTTTTAGAGTATATTTTTACTTTTTTCATTTAAAAATTTGATCTCGTGTAACCACACATGCCTGTTTCTTCATGAGAATGGATTCAGCTCTCCAGAGTCAAACACTGTCCAAAACTATTAAATGGAAAATTGTAGAAATAAAACTACAAGTTTTAAATTGCATGCCGTTCTGCGCGAGGTGATGAAATCCCATCCCGTCCATTTCAACTCTGCCCCGGATGTGAATCATCTCGTCTTTCTGTGACTCCAGGCTGTTCATGATACCTACCTGTCAGTCACTCGTCAAGCTGACTGCAACAGAACTTGGTCAGGGAAAATTTTCAAGGTCATGCCCCTGGCTGAGGAGCTCCAGACAGAGAGATGGAGACTCAGCCTCCTCCAGGGATGAGCTCTGGAGAGGTTATCTGTCCAGTCTCAAGTGATCAGCCCTAAACTCATGTACGTATGAGCAACATTAAATGCACTCAGTAGGTGTGTGCGCATCCATGTGTACATATGTAAAACAATCATAATTAAAGACGATGTCGGGGGAGGGGGAGAGACAGGAGGAGTTGGGTGGAAGGAGAGGGAGAAGAGATGACGTAAACATAGTAATCCTGTGTAGATTTTCCAAAAGATTAAAATTAACGAATTTAGAAGTTGACTGTGGCACTCAGTGCTCCTAGTGAAGTCACCTTCTTCCTTCTTAGGAACAGACTCAAAGCACAAGAGTAGAGATGCTGGCATGGGAGTATGTCTGAGAGAAGCTATGAGTGCTTCCCGAAACATCAGCCCACACCATCATCACAAGAAGGGTGGGCACAGTACAGTGGATCGAGTGCCTGCAGCACAAACAAAGAACTGGAGTTTGGGGTTGCATTAGATGATTAATGCTGCTCTAATAGCCTGGCAACAGCAGCAATGTGAGTTCCTCGCTACCCTCCCCAGTGCTCTGGATTCTTGAATGAAAGACACACACACACACACACACACACACACACACACACACACACACACTCAGCCTTATATTTAATACACCTTAATGAGCTCAATGGCTGGGCCACTCCCAAACTTCCACATTGCTAACTCCTCCCCTCCAATACTCCTGAATTATTGCTTACTAAGATCTACATTCCATCTTTGCTACCCTAGACCCAATTGGGGTGGGTGGGGACCTGGGGCAGCGCTTCCCCAGCTCTTACATGATTGTATGCTCTCTCTTCTGCAGCTTTCAAACCTGGTCCTTCTGCTTCCCTGGCATGGCGGTACTGCCTCTTCTTTGGTCCCTTTGCCTTAAAGTCCCACCTCTGTCTCCCTGCCCAGCCATTAGCCACGGGCAACTTTATTCACCAGTCAGAACCAGCTGGGGACAGGGACTCTCAACGTCTTACATGTGAGGTTCTTGTGCAATTTAGGAGCCCAGATAACACAATACAAGCATTAAATCAAATCCACAACAGTTTGGATCTCCAGAAACCATGTAAAAGCTGCTGCCTTTAGTCTCTGCACTTAGAAGCAAGCTGGCTAGATAAAGTAGCCAGAATTGGCAAGCTCTGGGTTCAGTAATGGATGCTACTTCTATAACTAAAGTGGAGAGTGAACGAAGAAGACACTCAGTGTCCATCTCTTGCCTGTACACACATGTGCACAGATGAAAAAATGAATACACACTCACACACGCACCTGTACCATTCACAGAGATATTTAGAGAGAGAACACAGATGCATAACATTTGAAACAGTATACTTTTGCAATCCTTTTGCTTTCGTACTGTTTTTTTTTTTTTTTGCTGGTGATCTCTT
Source organism: Rhabdomys pumilio (assembly GCA_030674055.1). NCBI lineage: Eukaryota > Metazoa > Chordata > Mammalia > Rodentia > Muridae > Rhabdomys > Rhabdomys pumilio. Next base: position 67,611,998 of record JANHMN010000003.1, on the reverse strand, counting down.
AGATGTCTAGTTTATAAATTGAATTTTATAATAGGCATTTATAAGAAAATACAATCTATAAAATTTGGAACCTTGGCATCACCCAAGGTTCTTGAGACAAACATCCCAGGAATGAGGGTGTTCAACTGGACCCTGGACCTCTCAGATTCCTCTTTTCTGTGCTTCTACATTTCCTTATTGTGAAACTTGGCCACCAAGGAACTCCCTTTACTTATAGTCTGACGCACTTTGGTGGATATACTGGCATAAGTAAACATACCAACAGTTTTTCCTGTCCTTGCTGGTCCCCTTGACCACCACCACCATCTCCTCCTCCTTCTTTTTCTCCCTTCAACAACAACTTCTCCTCCTCCTCCCCTTCTCCTCCCCTCCTTCTCCTCCTCCTTCTCTTTCTTCTTCTCCTCCTCCTTTTTTCTCTCTTCAACAACTTCTCCTCCTCCTCTTCCTCCTCCTCCTTCTTCCTCTTCCTCTTGTTCTTCTTTTCTTGTTCTTCCCCTCTTCCTCCTTCTCCCTTCTCCTCTTCCTCCTTCTCCTCCTCCTCCTCCTTCTCCCTTCTCCTCCTTCTCTTCCTCCTCTTCCTTCTTTTTTCTCCCTTCAACCTCCTCCTCCTCTTCTTCCTCCTCTTCCTCTTCCTCCTCCTCCTCCTCTTCCTCCTTCTCCTCTTCCTTTTCCCCCTTCTTTTTTTAAAAAGTAGGATTCATATTGTTTTCTTTTCCAGACAATCCTGAGCCTATATCCTGCCTGGAAGCTTTGCGTGCACATTCAGAACAAATGCTCTTCATTCTATGGAGAGATGTGAATAACGTGGACACTTTTACTGCTGCAATGACGACAGGTGATGGGATACATGCCATTTAGCAGGCAAAAGACAAAGATGTCCGCTGTCTCAATGCACAGATCCCTCCACAATAACCAAGTGCCTCATACCCTATATGACCTCTCAATGTGTTCATAGACATCACAGAGTGTAAAAACAAAGAAACAAACACCTAAAACCTCCGTATGCTGTTGGAGTTGAAAACCTAGCTCTAAGTTAGATGGATAAGTCATTGTTGTATATGGATTTTATTTTCCATAAAAGCAACTGCTATGAAGACTGGTGCTTTGCTGGTTTAAAACTTCCAGGCATCGGTGAGATGGTTCAGTGGGTAAAGGAGCTTGCTGCCAAGCCTGAGGACCTGTGTTGGATCTTCAGGACCCACAGAGTGGTAGTACAGAACCTTCTCCTTCAAGTGGCTCTCTGATCTCCACACATGTGACGACATGTATCTTAAACATACATAAAAATAAATAAATTAATTAAAAAACTTTTCCAGGAGCCGCTCGCCATTTCAGACAATCCTGTCAGCCTCTCAGCACCTCAGCAGCTTATAAACACAGCTGCGCAGCCTCACGGCTAAAATTCTTACACTCTTCAATAGTCCTCTGACTATGTACAAGTAGACAATATTTAGACCCTCCCTATTTCAAAGGGTCATATGGTTAAAGTTTCAAAACTGTTGAGTGAATATTAAGTTACCTCTCATATGTGTAAATTCATTCACCCAAACCCTCCTCCCTCATTGTTAAAACCTAGGTTATGTCCCTGGACTCAGGAAAAGAGCAGGTTGTCCACTGATCTCCACACAGGCTCTTCAGCGTGTGTGCACATGTATGCATACACAGACACAAACCTAATAAATATAAATGTAATAATTTTTACAAAATTTTTACAAAAAGAAAATGAGAGGGCAAAACCCTTGTCTTTAAAATTTTTCCCTTGCAGTGAACTCTAAGCCCTTCCTGGTGACCTCCTGCCTGAGTTTGTCTCCGTGTGCCCCTGTGGGGCAGGTGTTAGCAGCCTCTAGTATTGAATTCTTACTTCCAAATGAATTAAACACATGTTCAAGGAAGCCATACTGTTTTTCAAATATCAATGCCTTCCTGCCCAAAACATACCTTCAAAATAGCTTAGTTTTGTCCATGAGCAGAAAGAACCTATATTCCAGAAACGTGACTGATGAAGGATGTAGGTTCATTTAGATGATAAAGAAACCATGGCTAACATTGCACTTTGTCAACATAACTTGAAGTTGTACATCCAGGGAGTGAGGGAGAGTCCCAGGAGTTCATTGAAATCCTTGAGCTGGGTGCTTGAAGATGCTGGTTTTTTGTCTTAGCATTCTGTGATCAAGAAAAAGGCTTTCTCTCAGCCTTTTTATTCACCTTATGAAGGAAGTGCTGGACGAGGTCAGCAAACTCCTGCAAAATATTTTGAAAATGTGTGGGGGCATTTTTTAAAACAGTTGGTACACATCTAACCATACAATTGTCCTTTGGCCATTTCACACTGTACATAATGTATTGTGACTACTTTCATCTCCCCCCACTTTTGACCCTCTTTTCTCCATCATTCCTCCCCCATCCTCACCAGTCCCTTTCCCAGATTCTTGACTTTTGGGTGTTCTTGTGGTCCATTTAGTTGAATCAGGCCCCTCCACATGAAGGTTGTATTAGAACTATTCATTGGATCCTGGTGGGGTCACCACATGGTACACAACAGAAGGCAATACTTCCTTCTCTCTGAATCTGTCAGTAGCAAATCTTGTCAGCAGTGAGGGTTGGGTCCCCTGAGCTGCATGACGGTATTTTTGATGGTCAGAGGATAAGATGGGGCCCTAACAGAACTTAGTGGGAGTGAGATCAGAGAATTGTGGCATCCTGTGGTATGCAAGGCATCTTGGACCAATGTTTTTCTACTAGTTTTTCAATTATGTCAAATAAATTGTTTCTAACTATCAGCGCCTGTGTGAGCTTTTTAGTCACTGCGACCAAATGCATGAGAGACGCAATTCCAAGGAAGCAAGTTTCCTTCTGCTTCCTAGCTCCTGCTTAGATGGATTTCAGTCCATGATTGGCTGGATTCCTTGCTTCTTAGGTCAATGGTAAGGCAGAAGCATCATGAAGGATGCTCATAGCAGAAGAAGGCTGTTTATATGATGGCAGGCAGGATACAGAGAGGCAAGCAGGAGCCCAGGCAGGAGGCAGGGCTGCATGTAGCTCACAAGGCTGTGCTAGAGTGACTGACCTACATTCTCCCGCTAGCCCCACCTCCTAACATTTGAACATCTCCCAAAATAATGTCACCTCTTGGGGTCTGAGAGGCTAACACAGGAGCCCAATTTCACATTCAAACTGTAAAAAAAAATTAATATGTGAATCATTGTTTCATGACTTTAATTAGCACCGAGTTTTCTAGGGGAAATAAGAACTGCCCAACTGGAAGCAGTGTCTTCTATGTGCCTGTAACTTTTCTGAGTCATTATACATTTTTGACGGATCACAGGATGGATGGCAATGCCATTCCTGGGTTTGAGATGCCAATGTACTAGTCTCTTGTTCTGCACCTGTGGGCATTGAATTCTCGTGATTCTACACCTATCATCAATGTTCGTATTTAAGCTGCTATTCTCAAATGTCAGCCAGCCAGGATAAATGTGGACAATTCAAGCAGGTGCATGTTTTCATTCACTCGGCATGTTTTCCAGGTGGGTTTGTTCACAAGCATTAACGTATTGGAAATTCATCATCGGTTACTGTCAATTACCTCCTTTCTCATTTCCATCATAGTGCACTATATTATTTTAAAATACTGACATAGGTTGTATGCCTACAGTTTTATTTAAGAACGGCCAAGGGGCTGTTGCTGATCGAGTATTATACAAATGGGATGTTGGATCTGATAGGACTAAAAAACTTTGGAATAAATAATTCCCAGAACTTATATTTCAGCAAGGTCAAACAGCAAATTCAACAGAAAGGCCATCAGAGCATCTAACATGAGAACAGACAGCATGCTACCTGGGAGTTGCTCTGTTTACCTTGTGGTGCCAAGTCCTCCTCCTCTCCAACTCTTCTATACAGTTGAGTTATTTACCCCTATAGATCTTCATTTCCTCCCTGGAGTTAGGTATCACCCTTATAATCACCCTTAGCAACTGTTGCTAGGAAGATGATGTCTCTTGAGAGGTGCATAGACTTGTGCCTAAACTGTTCTGGGCTTGGTGTAGAAGATGATGGGGAGGAAGGTTTCCAGGAAAAGGAGCACGGAGCTAAATTCTGAGGTAACTAAGTAACCAGATGCGCACAGTTCCTTGCTGAGGTCAGTTGGGTGCAAAGAGGGGACGACAAGGGAACATGACTCACGTAGACATCACCGCTCCGCCCCTCCTCAACTCATGCAAAGCCGGCACTGCTGTGTCTATGCCATTCTGCCGGGGTGGGGAGGGGGCGGAGTTCAATGCCTGACATCACATGACTCCAGGTCAGGAGGTTAGGAAGAGAGCATTGTGGGTAGAAGGAAAAGTCTCAGATGCTGCACAATTGCCTAATGCGTGGAGCTGTGGAATTGTGAGACTCTGCCTGGCACCTCCCTGGGAGCGTATTGTGATGTTCAGTTGTTCTTTCTGGTGTTTTTGGTTCACTCTTTTCACCCTGCCCTATAAAAACACGCAGGCTGCTGGGAATGAGGTTATTAGAAAGAATGTCGGGAAGTTCCCAAAGAAGAGATGCCAAGCTCTGAAAGATGAACATACATGTCCGTGTGGCCCAGAGGCCCCAGATAGCCTCTCTATCACAAGCCAGAGCTCAGGACAAAATGTAGACCTACCCAGACGCTCTCTCAAGACCAAGCTTATTACAAACCGGGGCCCAGAAAAGTGCTTGGAAACGGAAGAGGTAGGCTTAGTGATGTCACATGGGGACAGCCGGAATCCATACCTTTGCTTAAATAAAGAAATTTATTTTGAAAAATACATTCAGGGTTTGAGATATTGCTTAACTGATAAAGCTTGCCTAGTATGAATGAAGCCTGGGGTTAAACTCCCAGTAATATGTAAGGCAGCCATGGTGGCACATACCTGTAACTCCAGCAATTAGGAACCAGGGGCCAGGGTCAGAAGTTCAACGTCATGCTCAGCTATATAAAAGGTTTGAGTTCAGTCCGAGACGCACAACTTTCAAAAAAAAAAAAATGCTTGAGTGAACCAGAGAATAAACAAGCAAACCCTTCATGTTTGTAAAGTCTTTCACCATTTAAAAACTGACTTTTCGCCTTCATGTAGATTAATACCCAGTTTCCAGATATGAGATGGAGATGTGAGGAGATGGAGAGGATGGCTGCTCATGGATTCAGCCCTGAGCCCTGGCCGTGACTCAGCTCTCATATCCCGCTGTCCCATACTTCCCAAACCTCCACAGAACAAGGTTCCTGCAAAATTGCCTCACAGCTTAGTTCTCTAGAACCTTCTGCTTAAGGGTGAAAAGAGCTCTCAGTTAATTCTCAAGATCGGTCTCTCAAAAGTGTTACATGCATGTGTGAAATTTGTCACAATAAAAACCGTTATTTTGTACAATTAATATGTACTGAAAACAAATCTTACTACATATAAAATGTTGTCACTCAATTCTTGACTCAAAATTCTGGAAGCTGAAGTTTGTTGAGTAGGCGGTGCACCTTGGTTCCTAGTTTGTTTTTTGAACCTTGGGGAACTCGATGAACCTTGTTTTGTTTTGTTTTTCGAGTCAGGGTTTCTCTGTGTAGCCCTGGTTGTCCTGGAACTCACTCTGTAGACCAGGCTGGCCTCAAACTCAGAAATCTGCCTGCCCCTGCCTCCCAAGTGCTGGGATCAAAGGCGTGCGCCACCACTGCCTGGTTTGATGAACCTTTATGAACTGTTCCATAGCTGCGACAGGGAGAGAAAACCTTTGGTGAGAGAGAGAGAGAGAGAGAGAGAGAGAAAGAGAGAGAGAGAGAGAGAGAGAGAGAGGAGAGAGGTGAGGTGTTTTAGTGTTCTCTCAGCAGCAGGATGTCAGGTTTTCAGAGGGAAACAGAGAAGAGGAGAAAGTGGAAAGGCCCTGTGAGAGGCCAAAGGTGACAAGAGCTGGAGAAGGAGACTGGCACAAGTCTTTATGTACAGCACTCCCTGATCCTGGGTGTGGCCTGGGCTGGATTCGCTGAGGACTGAGGAGTCAAATATCGCACCTAGGTTCTATCTGACTTGGTGCTGAAGGGTTTGCAGTGTGTAATGGTGACTCTGAAAGGTAGAGATACATTGTCACTGATAGGTATGGTTCTCCTAAAGGGCTACCAAACTGTGGAAAGCATCGGAATGAGCAAGCCCACACAGCCCCTCCCACTTCCGACAGCACCATGGCAACCATCTCTTCCACTGTTGTTCCCAACAGCGGCTGTTTTCACCGCCACATCCAGCGCCCACCACCACCTCTAACACTACTATTACGTCTGCCATTGTCACCATCTCCACTGTCACTGCTATTACTATCTCCAGCACCAGCGTCTTAACTAACACCACGACTGCCACCTTCGCTATTGTCATTATTGCCTCTGCTATCACCACCACCAACTACCATGAACACCATCACCCAGCACAGGGTCACCCTGCTGCCACCACCATCGCCACCACTACCTCTGTCATCATTACTACTCCTGCTGTCTCCACTTCTACCAGCATCACCACCATCTCTGGACCATCTACACCGCCACTATTGTTACCGTTGTCACCATCACCTCTTGACACAACCATCACAATCGTCACCATCACCTCCACCACCATCACTACCACCAGCACCTGCCATCACTACTGTCAATATTTTTATTTTTCCTAACACCTCCACCATCAGCATCATCACTGCCACCCCCATTTTCTCATTACAAGTTCCTAGGCACTGTTTTACAACGGAGGGAATCAGTCTCGGGCTAAATGGTTTGTTCAATCCTATACAGCAGCAAGCTGGAGAGTCAAAATTCCATCCCAGGTCTGTATAAGGGCAGTGGTTCAGAGGGCTGCACTGTTGGGTGTAGGCAGGCGCCTCTTTGTTTGGGTATGAGAGGCTCCTTGTGGGCTGTGACCAGGACTGACAATCTGTTTCCCTTTCTTTTTCTGTCTTTCTTTCACACGTTCTGGATCATATGTCTTTTCTGGTCAGAACACATAAAAATGTTTTATGTCCCTCCTCCCTTTTTCTGGGCTTTGGATGTGAGTGTTTGCACACAGTTCTGGAAGCAGATGGACCCTGATAGAAACCCATGTGATAATGCAAACTCAGAAGCTCTGTGACAGAGCACTCACAGGCATAGGTATCTCTGAGAATCCCAAAGACGGAGAGACATTTAGGTAAAAAGAGAGAAAGAGACGGAGATATAGACACACACTGAATGTGAACCTTGTGTTTTGGAGTCCAGATACGCCAGGACTTCCTGCCTTTTCAGTAACTGCTTATTTTCCAACTGATGGAAAGTCAAGACGATTGGATGCTGCCTTCTCCCTGATGCTTTCAGTACACACCTGCTAACACTTTCCACTGGCTTCTCTTCAGGTGAGGAGGACATAATTCCTTCCTTGCAGAGTCCATAGCTCCACGCCAGAGTCAAGTATGCCTATAGGAAATAATAGCACATCGTCAGATGCCCTAGATAAACTGTGGCTACATCTTGGCTAGGCTAGAGAGCTTGTCTCCAGATAGTTGTTTGTAAAGGGAATTCCCTTGCACCAAACAAGCCCAAAGCTCTTGCTGGAATTACCAATGATTAAATTGAATTGGAGCTTGATTAGGGTTCTCACCCATAATATATCACCTGGGAAGCAAGTTTATAGTGTGTTTGGCTTACAGGGAACTGACGGGCCTGGCGACATTATATTCTGGATGTGTGTGATTCGGAATCTGTGAGAACACAGGCATGAAGACTTTAATATCAATCCCTATTCCAGGAGGAATGCTGGGAAAAAGGGGTTTTCCATAAGAGTTGCCTCTTGCCTCATGTTTGCTCCTTTGCCCTGTCTACAGCTCTTGGGCAACTTGGTGCCATCGGAGGGGTTGGTAGTAGATGTCAGAGTGAACAAGGGCCTGGGTCTGCTTTTACCGCCATCTGTGTCTTTCCTTGGCGCTTCGGTGGTAAGTGAGGAAACCGGTAGCCTTCTTGCTTAGCTTTCAGGGATGCTTCACAGAAGGAAGGACTAATAGCCACAGAAGCCCCTCTCATGGAATAACATGCTATTCATAGCCCAAGACTCTGCTTCTGTGGTCATGATTGATGGTTGCTTTTAGAGGCTGGTGTTTAGGGAGGATGGGGGTCAGGGTGAAAGGAAGCAACTGTTTGAGGTGTGGAACACAGATGTGACCCCCACCTCGATCATCTGTCAGACTCAAAATGCCTTCCTCCTACTGACCTAGACAGGAGTTAACTCCGTTTTCCTCAAGAGTAAGACCAGATGAGGTGTTGCCGAGTGTTTCAAATCTCTGTCACAGCAAGTTTCCAAAGTGGGGACACAATTTTGATACATTGTTATTTCTTCCTAAAAATAAAAATTAATCTGGAAACACAGTGGTTCACTGCCTTTTCCTGGCCAGCTGTCTTAGGTTTCGGGGTGGTTCTGGGAGTGGCAGGGGTGAGCACAAGAGACCAGAGTTGCTTGTGCTCTTCCTTGTGGCGACAGAAGGACTTGCTGCCTCAGGTCCTGTGGCATAGAATTGGAAGACCCACCCATCATGAGTGGTTCACCAGGTCCAGCCCTCTTCCCAGGCTCCACTGGGTTTATCCCCACACTAGGGAGGGGCCGTTGCTCTGCCCTCTCTACCCTCATGTGGCATATCCTATCACCTAATTCCCATGCTCCCATGGGAGGAGAACAGTTAGGGCCATTGAATGTGGGATTTGAACCCTGGTCTTTGGGATTCAAAATCACCGTATTATGTTGCTGTTCTGGGCTTTGTGAAGCAGAAGCCCTTAGGCAGCAGAGATAGTTAACATAGCAGGGCTGAAAGAGAAGTGCCTTTCCCTCTGACCTCTCTCCTAAGCCCAGCAGAGCAGGCACACCACAGGCATCTGACTTTGATTGGAGCCGGCAAGGCCAGTGGAGACAGGAAACATACCTGTGGTCCAGGACCTCCCTCCATCCCTGAGAAATGCCATTTACAGATGTAGAAGGGGACAAAATATGAGAAGACAGGAAGCTGCAAATTCAACAGATGCACAGTAGCATCCTGGGAGGTAGGGTCACAGCCCACTGAGAGCAAACAGCCTGAGCCGCAGGTTGGAGTGTAAACACAGAGCCACTGAAGCCTGGTTTGCTTAGAGGGACCACAGGGGCTGGGCTGGGGGAGAGAGAGGTTTGCTTGGTGTGCAGTGGCCCATGAGGGAGCCCTCCCTGTCTGGGAGAGCAGGCTTCTGAGCTGAAAAGAAAACAAGAGTAAGTCTTTCAGAGCTGGCTTGGGGACATCATTGCCTTCTGGCTTGGCTTCCCACAGGGCCAAACACAAAGCCCCAGGGACAGGGGCAGCACTGACTTTCCACAGCTTAAGGAAAAGCATGCTGGCTTCGAGAGACCCAAGGAAGATTCAAGGAATCCTGTGGATAGATTCACGGGCTTGAAGGCCTAGGCAAGCCACCTCTTTCTTCTTGGTCTTCTATAGTTAAAATTGATGTTATTGAGATGTGCCCTGGCTGTGATGGGGCTCTGTCCAGGGTGGGGACTGGCTAACTGACCCCCCTCTCCCTCCCCCCAAGCAGAAGGAATTAAACGGAGGGTTTTAGTGTAATCTCCTGACCCAAGTGTGACTCAAGTCTTTATGAAGAGATTAGGAGGGGCAGACACAGGGCAAAGCCAGCCATTTGAATGCATAGGGGAGAAGCCTTTGAGAGATCAGCCAATATCTTGACCTTGGTCTCCTAGCCTTCAGGATTATGAGAACAATATATATCTTTTGTTCAAGTCATGCAACAAACTAAGATAACAGTATAGTCATGACTCTGGAATCACCTAGACAGAAGAGACTGACCAGTGCCTGGGGCTGTGACTATGGGGGAGGGGCTCCAGAGTGGATTGGACAACGACAGGGGAGGTAAATAGTCAACTGGGACAGTCAAGGAAGGCCTCGTAGAAGAGGCTGACTCAGTTTTCAGTTACTGATCTGTGAAATGGGAAAGACAGTAGTTCTTCTCTCCAGAGCTGGCTGTTAGGAGCAGAACAAAGAAATTCACATAGAACGTCAGGCAAAGCCATCTGGTTCTCCCATGTGCTCCATTGCATAGTAGCAGAGCCACTGGTGGAGACAGAAAGTCCTCAACAGAAGCAATGGCAGCTTTCATACAAGTGCTACTGCACTGGACCAGGTCCTCAGTGCCCGCTAGACTCTGCTGCAGCCTCATCATGTGACAGCTGGGGATGGCCGATTGTGGCCTTGGTTCTCTACTTGCCACCAGAGGGCCAGCTCCTTTCTTCATTCTACAGTCACTTATTTGTGTCTCTGTGTCCTGGAGATGGGGCAGGCAGTGGAGCCTCCAAACACACCCAGCTTCTATTGAGCATGCTATTTTATTTCCTCCTTTCTTACACAGGGTTTTGCCTGCTGCCTTGTAGGTCCCCTCGCTGGACTAGTGTCTTTTCTAACAGTCCTCATGATGGAGTTGTCTGGATGCCATTGCTTAGTTAGGGTGTGCTTGCAAAGACCATGTTGGGGGGTGGGGGGCCAGGGCTGTAAGCGGAGACTCTGAGAAGCAAGTCTGTCATCTATAGCATGCAGGCTTTTAATTCTGCTGTCTGCTTTGGCTTCCTATTCTGTGAAATGGAAACCATCATTGTATTCATCCCAGAAGCCAATCGGATGATAAAATGTGTTAAGACATACTATGCACCCCTGACTGGTACCCGGCTTAAATCAAAAAGCCAGTAAGCACATGTTCTTCTTTCTGACGTCTGTGAGAAGGAAGACTGTTCTCCAACCTTCAGGATGCCCAGAGTACAGCAACATGTACTACAGTGAACAGCAGATGCAACCCACACAGTTTTGTTTATTTTCCAATCTGAGTGCTTAAACCAAGTCTTCTCTGGTGACCTGGAGAGCAGTTAGCCACTGGTGTGCTATCAATGCTGGCTTCAGTGATGCTTACCTGGAAGGGATAGCACCTGCTGGGACCATTTGGTCAGGGCTTTTGGTTGACACAGCTGGCAAATGTTGGGGATGCTACTGGCATCTTAGAGACTTGGCCCTGAGAGTGCATAAATATCCTGCAGTGCACAGCATCGCTCCCAAGAAAGAGTCACTGGACCTTAGGTGTGGAAAGTGCTGCTGCCCTGTGACCTCAACAGCAGGCAGTCTTTAAGGTGGGAAAAAGCTGGCTGAGAGCCATGGGAAGAGGGTTTGCTTTCTGAGTCTGCAGGGCTCTGCTAGTAGGTCAGCACCTATATTTGCAAGCGTATGGATTCCTAAGGCCTTCTCAGGAAGGCTGCTGGGAATTATTAGAGACAATGTACACAAAATCTAAAAAGGCCAGCCAAGCGCTTGGCAACCGAGAAGCATTAACCTTTCGCTCCTGTCTTGCTTGCGCGGACGGACAGCTTCTTTCACTCTTTTCCCAGCAAATCTTCTGCACCAGCAGGGAGACGCTTGGTGTGTTTAACTTCCCATCTCTGGCCTCGTTTTCAATTATTTAATTATGTTTGTGGCGTTTTGATGAAGTCTGTTCATTTTTTCTCAAGTCTTTCTGTTGTGGAACTAGACTGAGTCTCCTAGAACTCAGGAATGGAAGACTTAGCACTCCTTTACTCCCTGGTATTCCCAGCGGACACATGCTGGCACACCCTTGAAACAGCGAGTTCATCCTGCTGATGCCTTGGGGATTTGGCCGGCCATTGGCTTTTTACTTGCTTTCTGTTCACATATGTCCCCCTTCTGGTTAGGTAAAAATTCTGTGTCCAAGTTTTTATAAGGCGTAATCATCAGTGATAACTCCTAAAGACAGACAATTGCAAAGGAAACAAACGGCACACATAACCTTTGCTTAAAAATAAAGCGGAATGAAAGCAGGTCTCAAGGGAGACTTTGGTGGGCAAGAGGAGAAAAAAAAACAATTATGTACGAACTTGAAGGGCAGCTTTGGGTACTAAAAAGTCTCCATGGTGCCTTGGAGAAGGGAGGTGCTCTGCTGGGGGTGGGTGGGAAGCATGTTGGTCATGTGATTCAAAGGAGCTCAAACCTCCTCTTTTGTCTCATGGTGATCTGTCTTTTGAATCTGCAGCAGACAAAAGGGTCTGTCTAGCTCCATGGCAGGAAGTAGCAGGAGGGGGCAGCCACCAAAGCCCAGGCAGGCTCTAGAGTCAGAGGGACCTGGATATAAGGATAGCTTAATTACTTATCGTGTTGAATGACCAAAAGCAAAGGACTTCCCTCTTCTAGATTCCAGTTTTGCGAAGGAGTCAGAGAGTAGATACTGCTAGTCATCCCACTTCATAGGAGTGTGTGTTAGAGCAGAGGCTCTCAACCTTCCTAAGGCTGCAACCCTTTAGTACAAAGTTCTTCAGGTTGTGATGGCCCCCAGCCATAAAATTATTTCCACGGTGACTTCGTAACTGTAATTCGGCTACTATCATGAGTCATACATATCTGATATGCAAAATATCTGATAAGTGATCCCCATGAAAAGGTTGTTCAACCTCTGAAGGGGTTGAGCATCACTGTTTTAGAGGGATGGATGTGAAACTGTGAATATGGCACTGGGTGCATCTTACATGCTCGATTTATGTGACTGATGCTAAAGATGATGCTGATGTGGTGATAACATGATTGTGTTCTCCTAAATATCTGCTTTGGTTGCTTTTCTTCTATCTATCTATCTATCTATCTATCTATCTATCTATCTATCTACATATATACATATGTATATATGTACATATATATGATAATGTCTGAGAAATTAGAGAACACTTATTTACATGCATATATACATATATGCAATGCTCATGCATATGTATGCATATACACACACACATCCACACACATATGCATGTGTTTTAGTGTTTCTGACCCACTCAGTTGTGTCCTGGAGCTAATCTGTACATATCAGTTTCCAACTCTTGCTTGACTTGATGACATCATATTGGTGCTTGGCCATGGTGGGAATGTGTTGCAGCATGGAAATTGGCAAGCCTGTACATTGAGAGGTATTTTTTTCCCCTTCAGACAGCCAATTTGCCAGAACCATTGCTTGTATGCACCTTGCCTTTCCAATTAGACTGAATTTTTTTTAGCACTCGGGATGTGCTGCAGGCCCCCTTTGATCCCCATGGGGCCTCTGCACGTGCCTTTTGTACAGTAGGGCTTCAAAGGATGGCTGAGTCAATAGGGGAGAGGGTGAGCAGATGAAGGCACCAGAGGAGATAGCAGAAGTAGGCTCAGAAAAAGTCAAAGAAGTTGCTTCAGAAAAGCTGGCAGTCAAGCAGCTGGTGATGGAGTAAAAGATCAAGGAGGGGACTGGTTTGGATGGGTAGGGGTTGGTGAAAGGCAAGAAGCGTTTATAAACCAAAACATAGAAAGAGAATGACACCTCGTGTGAGCAAGAATTCCATACAACTTGACTGTGGGCGTGTGTGTCTTAGGACATTAAGCAAAGACAAAGAAAATAATTTTTAAATTGCAATCCATATGCAATGTTCAAGAATAAAAGATAGAGCCAGGCAGTTGTGGTGAACACTATTCCCAGCACTTGGGAGGCAGAGGCAGGCAGAACTCAGAGTTCGAGGCCAGCCTGGTCTACAGAGTGAGTTCTAGGATAGCCAGGGCTACACAGAGAAAACTCTGCCTCGGAAATGGGAAGACAGGTAAGATAAACCAGTTGTGTCTATCTTATGGAATATTTCCAGGTCATAAAATTCAGAACGTTCCAGTGACCAGCATCTGGAACAATGCCAAACCTGGAAAGTTGCAGTGTTCTTCACAGCATGGTTAGATGAGGAAGACGAGAAGCAGTACACATGATCTCACCTTTGCCTAAATACGCAGGTATGGAAGTATGTCCGGAGCGGTGGACGCCAAAACACTAAGGTGGATTATTTTTTGGACGGGATGATTTTTTTTTTAATTCTTTTTGTTTGTAGTATTTTCAACTTCTTTCTATTATAGTACATCTTTAATTAAAAATTAATTGTACTAATTAAAATGTTTAGGATGTTCCACATCTTCGTGTGTGTGTGTGTGTGTGTGTGTGTGATTGTCAGGGAAGTGTTAATAATAGAAATTGTGTTACCAAAAAAATAACTTTGACTTACAAATTTATCCAATCAAAAAAAAAAAAAAAAAAAACAAAAAAACAAAAAAAACCAAACAAACAAACAAAAAAAACAAAAACAAAAACAAACCAACTTCCATCAGTACAACGAGTCACAGTTATACGGGTTGAATGCTTTGGGAACTGCCTTGCTCGAGGGTACTGAGGCTGTGCATTAGGATTCTGGGCGGGTGTCGCGTTGTTGAATAGTGACTCTACAGAGCAGCTAGGAATGTTCAGAGGGCCAAGGCATGAAAGAACAATTGTAGATTTACCAGCCTCAGAGAAATGTGGCTCTGGCTGTCTGAAGACTCTTTTATCCCAGGGTAGCTCTGCCACATGGAGTCTAATAAGTGTCAGGCTTGCAGATGTAGGCAAGCCTTTTTCCCAGATGAGAGATGCTTGTCTGGACACAGTTAAGGGCTAGCTGGTAGGAAGTCGTGAGCTGAGATTTCTAATAGAATCAGAATCATTGGTGAGCAGGCACAGAAAGAGCCCAGTCAGTGCTGGCTCAGTTTTAGTGGAACTGGGGAAGTGTTGGGAACTTCCTCCTTTTCCATTTCCCTGAGAGGTAGGATGATGGCTAGGCTGAGGAAGAGACAGACTCTGGGGTGATAGTGAAGAGGTTTAAGCTTTGGTTCTGAATATTCTTGGCTAAATTTCATAACCATCTCTGCCTCCACTGGCCAACCTGTGAGATGGATGCAGTAGGAATCCTGCCTTATGAGATTAGCATGAGGATGAAATGAGGTGATTGACAGGTGCTTAGAGCCCTTCCCTGCCCTTCCCTGCCCTTCCCTGCCCCCCCCTCACTGAGAAGGTGTTGTGGGAATATCCCATATAGTGCTATCCTTGCTGCTTGCTCTCTTCTAGGGCTGATAAGGACTGATTTGTGGCTTAGGGATTAAATGTTTGGGTCTTGGTTTTAGATGCATTAAATAATGTTACCAGTGGGCTTTTTTTTAAATGGGAGGGGTAAAGGGTCTTGGAATAATATTAATAATAATATTAATAATAATAATATTAAGTCCGGGAGATGGCTCAGTGGATAAAGCATTTGCAGGGCAAACATGAGGCCCTGGGTTCACCTAGAATTCATGTAAAAGGCAGATGTGGCAGTGATATTCATAGCCACAGAGCTTCTGCACCAAGACTAGAGGCAAATCGAGAGAGTTCCTGTCAGCCTGAGGGCCAGCAAGCCTGGTGTATATGTGAGGGTCAACAAGAGAACCTGCCTTAGAGAGAACTGATGTTCTCTTAAAGAGATCTGATGCTGTCTTAGACTTCACACATGTGCCATAACATGTGTGCGCCCATATAAACATACACACACATCATACGCCTACAAAGATTTAAAAATAAAACGATAAATAGGACACATCACAAAGACTGTAGCCTCTCCTAACCCTCTTCCTCTTCTCTTTGTTTATTTATTTACATGTGTGTGTGCGCGCGCGTGTGCACACGTGATGTGTGGTTTATTACCATTGTGTGTGTGCATGTGATGTGTAAATTATCATTGTGCATGTATGTGTGTACATATGATAACTGATTTATTACTGTGTGTGTGTGATATGTGTTGTGATGTGTGTTCGAGTATGTGTGCCACAGTGTACACATGGAGGTCAGAGGACAACTTTGTGGAGTTGCCTCTCTCTTTCCACCATATTCATGCCTTTTCCTGCTGAGCCATCTTCTGACTCACCTACTTCCTCTGTATGTGGAGTCTCTTCCTCAGAACCCATTCTTAAAAGATTTGACTGAAGCACCCGTCTTATTCTACAAAGATTCTTCCATTAGCTACTATGACAAGGAAAAGAAAAACCCGGACATTGTTATTGCTGTTTCTGTATAGAATTTATACAGTACTAGTGTATTTATCACATAATCAACTGTGAGAACAGATGTGGTTTTCTGAGTGCCTCACCCCTACATTTTGTGGGTCACATCCTTACACTGCCTTTAGGAACACATGTATGCATCTCTCTCTGGAAGTAGAGTCGAAGAGAACAAAGACAATACCTTTCCTCATAGTCTCTGACAATTTTCACCCCCCACATACAGCAGCATACACAGCTCATTTTCTCCTGCGTTGGCAACAGCTCTTAATTTGTGCTAGTTGGATGGATTTAAATACCACAGCATTTAAAGTGTCATTTCCTTATACACTCACGTGGTAGGTCGTTTCCCACGTGTTTGCTTTCCATTTCTATGCATTCATTTCTATATGGTCACGTTCTGTGCTTATTTTCTTTTGGTATATTAAAGTGGAGTAGCCTAGTAGTCTAGTTAAGATAATAGACTCTGTATTTTGGAGAAGTTGTAATTAATCTGGGCTTATCATCTTAGTTTCTAAAACTTGACTTTAGGGTCTCTGCAAGATGGCTTAGCAGGTAAAGGTGTTCGCCTTCTATCTTAACAACCTGAGTTCGATAACCCTGTTCTGGCTAATTTTATGTCAGCCTGGCAGAAGACAGAGTCAGTTTGGAAGAGGGAATCTTAACTGAGAAAATGCCTTCATCAGATTGGCCTGTGTTCAAGGTGCTGCTGCTGCTGTGATGATGATGATGATGATGATGACGATGATGGTCTCACTGTGAGTGATGCCATCTCCAGGCTGAGGGATCCTGGGTTCTACAGGAAAGCAGGCTGAGTAATCCACTGAAGAGCAAGCCTAAGCAGCACCCCTTCATGACCTTTGCATCGATTCCTGCCTCCCAGTTTCTGCCCTGACTTTCTTTGATGATACATTTATAGGTTATAAGATGAAACAAACCGTTTCATTCCCAAGTTGCTTTTGGTTGTAGTGATTTATCAGAGCCAGAGAAAACCAAACTAAGGTATATATGAGAGAAGGAAAGGACCAACTTCTACACAATCCTCTGACCTCAACATGCTATCCCACAGGCACACAATAACTAACTGTAAAATAAATTAAAATCAGCTTTGTAATAATGGCCATTTGATCTTAGCGGACTATTAAATTTTGCCCTGTGAGACCTTTCTTCTCTTCCTTTATGCTGCTATTATCACAGACTCTCAGCATTTGGTGCCTATCAACACTGTACATTTGTAATCAGTCAGTTTCACCCAGTTTTATTGAGGTCTAATTGAAAAACTATAAAATTACATCTTGAACTTGAACAGTGTGCTGCTTTGATGTACACGTCAGGAGATGGTTACTGTCATGGTTCTAAGTAATATCTGCTGCACCGTGTAGTTGACTTTAGTATATGTGCACGTGTGTGTGGATGCATGCATGCATGCATGCGTGTCTGCATGCCCACGAATGTGCTCATGGGCCTGTCCATGTATGTGTGTGTGTGTGCCTGAAGGAAGTCACACTAAGTGAGACAAGGCAATCAGAAGGGCAAACATGACTTCATCTCCTTCACAAGTGGAACCTGGAACAGTTGGACCCACGGAAGCCCAGGGTAGGAGATCCAGGGAATCATGGCTCAGAGGGTTCACACTTCAGTCACAAGATGACCAAGTTCTGGAGAACGCAGTGGCTACAGCTATTAACAGCATTTAATCACATTTGCAGTAAGATTGTAAAAATAGTTTTTATAGTCTATAAACTTTTTGCCATGGCCTGAGTGTTTATGTGCGTCTCCTTCCTGATCTTAGAGTGACTGTATTCGTAGACTGAGCTTGGAAGAATGTGAGGAGGGTCCAGTAAGGCTGTATTGGTGTGCATGTAATCTGACAGCACTAGTGTCTTTACTAGAGAAAGAGACCCTGTAGAGAGACAGCAGTAAGGTGCCCATTTACTAGTAAAGGGGCATGTCCTTGCCAGATACCAAATCAGCTTATACATTCATCTGGAACTTGCTGTAGTGTACTAAAGCCAGTACTTGAACCCAGTACTGTACTAAATATGTTTCTGTTGTTTAAGCCACTCAGTCTGTGGTATTTCGTTATGGCAGCCTGTAGACTCCTATGCTATCATATCCTTTAAATTTTTTACATTTGTTTGTTTATTCAGTGCTTCTGTTGGGGGTGTACATACTATTGTTTATATGGAGGGTGTCGGTTCTCTCCTTCCATCATGTGGGTTCCAGGAATTGAACTCAAGTGTTCAGGTCTGGTGGCAAACCCCTTCACCTGATGAGTCATTCCACTGGCCTTTGGATACTTGCATAGATTTTTGGGGGTTTTTGTATGCATTCACAGTTTACAAAAATGCTTGTAATTACATCTTTATTCAGTTTTGTTTACATTAGATAGATTAAACTTATTTCAGTTTTATGTGTATGGGCATTTGTCCTGCAGGTGTGCCTGTATACATTTCTTTTAGAGCAGGACCGAGCATGCGTCAGTCTTCGGGCAGATAATGTATACTATGCCTTAGCTTTCCCCACCTGCTTCTGCAGTAGCCATGATCAGCAAGATGTGAGAACTTAAGTCTTCTCAGATCTTAACTGGGCATGTGCTTTGTCCTGGACTGGAGCACCACCCTATGCATATTCATGGGCTTCCATGACCCCTGGAAGATGGGGGTCATTTTCAAAGCCTCAAGGCCATCACACGATTCAACTTTATCAACCATCCCTGCCTTAGTCAGCTCCAGTGTTCAACAGTTGTGCTGACTGCTTGGGACTAAGGCTCAGGGAAGTGCTGCTCCCCCAGCAGGATCTCATAGTGGGACTGTCCAGAGAAATGTAAGGAAAAATGAGGACAGACAGATCTTTGGGATTTGGCTTTGGAAGAACAACAGCCACTTTCTTTTGGACTTCCAGGATAGAGTCTTCAAATACCCTAACTTCTGTCTCCTTTCTCTGCATAATAAAAGGTTTTAAAAATTCCTATCCTTCAAATTCTTGGCTTTCCTTAAATGTATAGGGATCTTATTCTCTCCCTCCCTCCCTTCTTCCCTCTCTCCCTCCCTCCTTCCCTCCCTCCCTCCTTCCCTCCCTTCCTCCCTCTCTCCCTCCCTCCCTCCTTCCCTCCCTCCCCCTCCCTCCTCTCTCTCAAAAGCATTTTTTTATTGACATATATTAAGTACACAAAATAATGAGTTCCATCATGAGATTTTGTTCTTATATATAATATACTTTGCTGTTTCTTTTCTACATGCCAAAAGTTTATCGTATCTTGTTCTTTTTATTTCCAAGGGAGAATTTTGAATCTATAAAATAGCAACAACAAAAACAATAAAATTCTCCTTTATTTTTTTCTTTTATTTTGAGAGAGACACACACAGATGGATGGGGAGAGTGAGAAGGAGAGTAAAAGGAGAGAGAGAGAAGGAGAGAGGGAGAGAGAGGGGAGAAGGAGGAGGAAGAGGGGAGGAGGAGGACTCATACTCTAGTTCAAGTTGATCTCAACTGCATGAGCCTCTGTCTCACACCCCAGGACTGGGATTATAGACATAGACTTAGCTTCTCTATAATTTTTATGAGAGGGAGGACTAAGTGGGTGAAGGATGGGGTGATGGATCAGAGAAGAGGCTGGGGAGATGGATGACTAACATTAAGGATGTTTGAAAAAGACATTTTGGAACCTACTGTTTTGTAAACTTCTTAAATATTCATGCATGTACATGAAAGAGTTTAAATGGAATTATCCAAAGCAGAGGATAATGCTATACTCAGAAGACTTTGGCTGTCCAGTAGATAGCCCAGTACCAGACATGCTACACCTACACTTGAGGTGTTGTCAGACGTATCTGAGACCCAAAACAATACAGACTAATGACATTGTTCTTGGTTGTCCACCAACACTTGATAGCAAGACTGTGTTGCTGAGGCAACATACACTTTGCTCACAGGACATAGAGAAATCAAGTTGGTACTGACCTGGAAGCTTCCTCCATGGAGGCTAGCTCTCATAGTATCAGAGCTATGCAGGCTTCTGGGGAGTCGGGGAGTCACCAACAGTTGTATCCGGTTGTGAGCTATAATAAGGATGGGTGTGGCAAGGTTTGCCTATGGGTGCAATAGTGGTGTGAACATTATGGGCTAATAATTAACTGCTTTCTGAGTGAATGTAAGGCCCACTCCACAGGAGGAAACACAGGCATAGTACTGTAAATCTGGCCAAGAAGCCATGTTTGTGGAGCTCACAGGCCCGTGGAGAGTAACTATTACTATTATTTTGCTAAATGGACATAGTATTAAACTGTCCTCTAAGTCTGTGTCTCTATACCCATAGATCGCTGTAGCTCTCAGACCTCATCAGAGATGTTTCAAACTGTGCAGCGGACTGGGGTTCACAGAAACTCACAACTGGTCAAAGTGCAGAGACTGTGTCTGTGGGGTACTCAGCCACAAATGAACATCTATATTACATCTCTCTTTGCAAGGCTCAGGGACCATGAAGTTAGACGAATGTTGTGGTTTGAATGAGAATGGCCCCCATAGGTTCATATGTTTAAACGCTAGGTCCCCAGTCAGTGGAACAGTTTAGGAAGGATTAGGAGGTGTGGCCTTGTTGGAGAAGGTGTGTCACTGGGTGGGGGCTTTGATGTTTCAAAACCTACCTCAGGTCCTCTTCCCCAAACCCCACATGCAGATCAGAGTATGAAGATCTCAGCTACCGCTCCAGCAGTATGCCTATGTACTTCCTGCCATGATGATCATGGACTAACCTCCTGAAACTGTAAGCCAGCTCCCATTAAATGCTTTCTTTTGTAAGAGTTGCTTTGGTCATGGTGTGTCTTCATAGCAGTAGGACAGTAACTAAGATAGAAATTGGTATCAAGATAGTGTAGTATTGCTGAAACAAACCTGACCGAGCTGTTTCAGGGAGGGTTGTGGAAGGATTTTGGAATTTTGGGCTAGAAAAACCACTAAAGTATTTAAAGCTTGGTGAGCTGTTTTGTGGGAGCTTGGAAGATAAGAGTATTGAGAGAAATACAGGTAATGGAAGCCTGGTGTGTGAAGCTCCAGAGTCCTTTATAGATTCTATTGGGGCTATTTAACATTTTTAACTAAGAATCTGTTTCTGGTCATCTGGACTGAAGAATCAGCTAGATTCTGCATAGAGCCTGCATAGCTCTGATACTATGATTAACTAGAGGCCAGCACTACCAAGATGAAAACTTTGTTGTACTGGGACAACTTATGATGCTTAGCTAGAGCTGAGAAATTAGTGGAGATTAAGAAGAGACCAGCATCACTGAGGTAACATCTTTGGGGAAGTGTTTCCCCTAGGGTCAACACACAAAAGCTGTGTTCTAGAGCGGGAGAAACACACTGACCAACGTTGGCAGCTGAACTTGGTCATTTATAAGAGTCTCCCTGGTTTTGAAGGTGTGAAGGGGCCGTGGAGAAGAGCCAAGGCTTGATGCTGTAAGAAACAGGGAGGTCATTGGTGGCTGCACAGCCTAGGTAGCAGTTGAAGCTCCAAGAGTGAAGGGATCATGGAGAAAAGTTAAAGCTTGGCACCACAAGGAGACGCCAGGAGAGGCCACTGGTGGAAATGCAGTTCAGTTGCAACAGAAGACCCCAGCATGTTGGAGATTCCGGTGCTATAGGATAATAACCACGAACAGCAGAAACCTTGGCGCTGGCCTGAGCTTAGGAGACAAGCTGTGTGTGCACAGGGCTGGGGCTGGAGAACAGATCTAGGACCGTTAGAGGATTCCAGAGGATGGTTAGTGCATCCCAGACGTTGGACACTGAATTATTTACATAGTTGGAGTTTGGTTTTGCTTTGTCCAGATTATACTTGCACCTTGATTCTTATCTCTTAAGGGAAGAAAACATTTAACTTTTTTTTTTTTATTTTATCGGATCCCACAATTGAGGGACTTTGAACTTTTAAATAGATTTTGGAATTTTACAGAGACTTTGGATTTAAAAAGAGACTGAATATTTTGAAAGAGATTCAGCTTTAAAGTGTTTGCCTTTTTAAAGACAGGGATTTTTAAAATTTAGAATGCTTATATTGTAATGTTGTGTGATTAATTAATCACATAATATTAATTTATGTGTGATCTTGGGGATGAATAGGAAAGGAAAGATTATGGCTTAACAGTGGTATGTTTGTGTGTCAAACTGACAAAGGGTCAGTTGTGGAGGCTAGTTTTTGTTATTGTTTGTTCATTTTTCAAGACATGTTTTCTCTGTGTAGCTCTGCCTATCCTGAAATTTACTTTGTAGACTAGGCTGGCCTTGAACTCAGAGATTTACCTGCTTTGTCTGCACCACGATTAAAGGTGTTCACCACCACACCTGGCTTGTGCTGGCTAGTTTTATATCAATTTGATTACAGGCTTGAGTTATCTGAGAGGAAGGAACCTCATTTGAGAAAATGTTTCCAGAAGATTAGTCTGTAAGCAGGCAAGCTTGTGGGGTGTTCTTTTAACTAGTGATGGACAGAAGAGGGTTCAGTCCATTGTGGGTGGGGATATACCTTGGATATAAGAAAGCAGGCTGAGCAAGCTATGAGGAGCAACCCAGTAAACAGCACTCCTCCATGGTCTCTGCATCAACTCCAGCCTTCAGGTTCCTGCCCTGTTTAAGTTCCTGCCATGACGTCCTTCAGTGATGAAAAGTAATGCGGAAGTGTAAGCCAAATGAACCCTTTCCTTCTGAAGTTGCTTGTGGCCGTAATGTTTTATCACAGCAATGATGACTCTAATTAAAACAGGGGACAGAAAGAAATGTAAGAGAGAGGGCTCGGAGTGGGGCTGCATTGACACAGTATCTTTTGGACAAGACTATTACATGTGTGGACTCACGGCAGCTGTGGTTGCCTGTACAAGACCTGTACAGGATTAAGCCAGTCAACATTCCGGCATTGAGGAGGATCGGGGAAAACACCATTAGCTCAGAAACTATTGACAGCTGATGGCTTCTACAGGAGGAAGAGTCAGGTTATTTTAGGGATGTGGTCCCTGATAGGTTGGCCACACTCCACTGGATGCATCCACACCCATAAGTATATGGGCAGCAGAAATTGAGACTCATAAATGTTATTTTTTTTAAATGACATGAAGTTGAGGGGTGTGGTCAGGGTGAGAGATGAATCAGGAAAAAGTTAGGGGAAGGAGAGGAGGATTAAGTACAACTCTCAAAGAATTAATAAAAATGCTATATTTAAAAAGTCACAGATCCCATAATTTGCTATTTTTTCTCTTCCCAAAGATAGTTGTACATTTTATTGTCCCCTCCCCCATTATAGAAGTTTGGTCCTGGTTCTTCCTCCCAGCCCCATGCTCCCAGAATAAGACTCAGACTCAAATTATATTTAAAAATACCTTGGCCATATAGCTGGGCTCTTCTCTGATCACAATTTATTATGGCCCATTTATTCTAATCTATATACTGCTATGTGGCTGGGTACCTTTATTCAGGTACCATGCATCTGTCTTGTGTCACATCTTCCCGGACAAATAAATCTCCTATGCCTGGCTCTATCCCAGAATCCTCTCTGCCTCCCAGATGTCCCATCTTCTATTCTACCCTTTCCTATAGGCCATACATTTGACAAGTGATGCTTTCATACAATACACAAGACATTCTCTCTACAATTCCCCTTTTTAGTCCAATTTAAGGCTCTTTTTTCTTTCAAATATAAATTGAATATAATTTATTATATAGTCCAATAATAAGTTATAGTTCAATATGTCTTTTTTTCTTTCAAATATAAATTATATCAATAATGAAACAACTATGAAAACTATAAGGTATTATATTCATTTACAATGTCCAGTCTACAGTATTTGGCAATAAAAGAAAAATTTCTATTATCTATCCTATCTTGGTATATCCAAAGTCTTGTATCTAACTCAAATTTTATCCTAACTTGCATTACCAACCTAAATCATCTTTTTAGACCTAAAACATCTTAAATCTTAAATATCTCAAGCTTAATTATGAGACTATAACTATTTAGTCTTCAACTCCATCAGAGACTTGAGAAGGAATAAATACTATCTGAGTACACAGGAAGTACAGGCATGTGTCATCTAAAAATTATAGAAATGACAGTGATAACTGATTATCTGGACAGTTTGCAATATTTAAAACACTGAAGCATCTTCGACCTTCTGGCCCAGAATATCTAACAGATCTTTTGTGAAGCAGAAATTATGAAGGACTTCCTTATCCTGTCTTTGCAGAGCTAGGCAGTCAACTTCCCTGTGTCTGTTTGTCTTTTCTGGACAACATTCTCTTTGCAGATGAAGTTAGGGCATTTTCTTTGCCTGGTTGCTAGCTTGCCACAAATGAAGCCATCTCTAAATAGAGGTCCTTTGATACTCATCATCTTCTTCCAAGTCAAATGAGGTGCTGCCAGGAGCTGACATGTCTCAATGTCAAATAAACCTTAAATTAATTTAAAAAAATCCTTAAATGGCATAATCTGTGAGCCTCTGAGGTTTTTGAAGACCATCTATCTATCCATAGCATATCTGAAGATGCAAACATGCCTGTTTCTAGCTATTTATTATCTGTTTAACTGAGGACCCCATAGCTTCTAAGATCCAGAAATTCTGTAAAATTAAAAGAAATGTAAGAAGATAAACAATATCACTAATCTCTCCTCCGTCCTAGAGATCATATTGTATTTTCTTGTTAATCCCCATTTTTACAGTAGTTGAAAGAACAGAATAGAAATAGCCATTCACCCTTGTAACATATTAAGTTTGTTTCATTTATCACGGGAATATTTGTGTTACTAACTTAAAACATTTGTTGGTTAAAGTACAGTATTTCATACACACACACCAAAGTACACTCACTGGCTTAGTCCCCTCATCAGCACACATTTCTGTTCTTATGATAGCAGAAAGCAGCTGTTTCTGTTCACATCTGTGGTTATTTCTTTGTAAGATCTGAAAGAAAGGTCCTTTGGAGATGGTTTGCCTAGTAATTTCAAATGGGTTGTCTAGAGAATCACAGTCCTTCCTCGACAATCAGGACAACTTAAGATCTCCTTTGCTTCGGTTGGGAGTTAGTCATAAAGCACAAGACTCATTCATTGCAAAGTTTTCTAAAGCCAGCCACTCGTCAGAATGATTTGGGATATTTTTTTAAGTCACAGGTTCTTGGATCTTCCTCTTGGAAATTCTGATTCACTAAAGTCTAGTGCTCGGTCCAGGAATCTATATTTTTTAATGAGCTTCCAGGTGATTCTAATGACTAGCCAAGTTCAGGAAACAGGATCTAGCAACTGAAGTGCCTGGGGCTTGTGGGACGGAGGTTGGGGTAAGGGCAGTCGGGGGGAGGCGGTGGTCCAGGTGTTTCCCAGTAAGGGGTGGAGGGGGATGCTTTGAAAAGAACCAGAACATTCTCAAAGTTGGGCTCCTCTGCAGTGTGCTGATGAGAACAGTTAAGACAAAGCTCTGAATGGAGATCTGGAGCTTCAAACATTGGGTAATTGTCACCAACTGCTTGGAGGGAACATATAGCCTTGCCTAGGAACAGCACTCTGGATTTTGGGTGGCTTGTCCTGTTGTACTATTGGAAGCTTGGAAGGCTTTCTTTTCTCCTCAGTATCTCAGCATTCAGTGGCAGAAGTGGATAGAGGATTTCTAAACTTCAAGAACATGGATCCACGGTTGGGGTAGGGGGAGGAAATAGCTGAGTTGGAAGAAACCCTTGCTTTGGCCACTTCTACCTGCCCCAAGGACCCCAACTTTATCTGTTGTGTATTAGAGTCCTAGTAAGGTTTTTTTCTAATTTTTTTTCTGTTGCCAAATAGTTGGAAATTCTCCAATCTACATGACCTTTTAAGCACTAAAAAAATATAATATCGTGAGCTAAGGCCAAGGGAAGGAAGAAGAGCTCAGATCAGAAGGGTGACCCAGAATGGACAATTAAGGACACACTTTAATTTGAAGGCCAACCCTTTGGATAGTGACTGAAGCCCCTATTTTCCATCTCATAACCACCATACCGCCCGAATCAACTCAGAGTGACCTCCGAGGAGAATTCTGGCTGACTTCCCATCAGATTCTTGTATTTGACTTGGGTTAGGAGGGGGGCATCTCTCACTTCACAGGACCCTGAAGCTCAGAGAGATGATGGTGGCTAGTCTGGTAATACTCTGGTAGTGTCTTGCTGGGTTCAGGCTTCCCAACAATAGAGTGCTTTGACCTAGCTTCAGCTCCCTGGAAGGCTGAGAATTTAAGGTGTTCTGTTGAATGTTGAACAAACAAGCCTCGTGCTTTGATCTTAGAGAATTCATAGGAGCGAGAAGGGAGGAGATGAACTAGGGGCCCTGCAGGAATTAACTGTGAAAACCTGGCCAGGCTTTGTTGGACTGGGACACTGGGGTGGAGTGTCGGGTGTCTGGGGAACAGATGTGAGCCTGATTTGATCTTCTGCAGCTGCAGACAGAGGTTTGCCAGAGGTGAATGAGAATTCCTGCAGTGGCCAGAAGTCCTCTTGGTGTGTGTAGCCCACTGGTGGTCTTTTCCCTGACCTGAGCTGGGTTTTTTGCAATTTGATTCCAACAACCACATAACAGGTTGGATAGAGAAAGGATTTCTTTTGAGAAGCCAGGGATTTGATGGGTTTTATATCTGTGTTATTCTATTCATTTCTAAACATTCCAGAGACGTGATGGGGGGACCAAACCAGCCTTCCTCAGTAACTTTTCACTGCTCTATGATCTCAGTTAGAATTGACGAGAAGGGCAGAGAGCAGTGGGGTCAGAAGAGGACTGGCTGCCCTAGAGGAGCTTAGCCCTGCGTTTGTTTGTAGGAGTATCGATTCCAGAAGACCATGTAGAAGATTCCCGATTACACAGGTTTGGGAAACTTTGTATGCTGTTTTCCTCTGGATGGCCTCAACACACATTTGAATACTAAGGCCTCTAGAATATTCTTTAGTCAGGGATATCCTGACTTTATTGGATGAAAAATTTCCCAATGCAGTCAACCAGAGAAGTGTATCAAAACAAACAAACAAACAAACAAACAAACAAACAGGAAGAGACATAAACTGTTTTCAAGATGGACTAGCATGATGAAGTTTGTAATCCTATCACTTGGTAGGAGAGGCTGAAGCAGAAAGATAACCTGGGCTTAGCTAGAAGACCAGATTAAGGACTGAGGAGATAGCTTAGTTGGCAAAGTGCTTGTGCTAGCATGAAGACCAGAGTTTGGGTCATTGGCATCCACATAACAATCCATGCCAGGGCATACTTGTAGTTCTAACACCGGAGAACTAGAGACAGGAGAATCCCTGGATTATCTGGACAGCCAGTCTAGTTGAATCATTGAGGTCCAGATTCAGTGAGATATCTTATCTCAAAAAGTAAGGTGGGGAGTAATTGAAGAAGATACCAGATGTTGGCCTCTGGGCTCCATATGCACATGTGCATATATGTACTATATAGATGAACTCCACACTGGAGGAGGAGGAGTTGCTGTCGTTGTTGTTTTAGGAACGTTGAGAAAGCTTGTCTCCAGGACAGGAATACTTGGGTCCAATGTGCATTCATAGAGTTTGGGTCTTGAAGCTGCTCCCTTTGCTTGAGGTGAGGATCAATAACCTGAGGCTTCTCCCTTAAGAGCTTGTCCCTGACTCATTTTAAAGTTAAGTAGCCCCGTTTGCTGTATCAACTGTGATATAGCAAACCAACATGTGAGCTGAAGACAAGACTCACACCAATTCCTACATACAGGGAAAATAGTTTATGTCTTAGAGTGAGGTGGTTTTTAAAACCCAACTTCACATTTTCTATGTGTAAACTAGCAGAGTCAGAGGTGGCCAGAATGTGACTTTTTTTGCTACAGAAAACATTTCAAGAATGGCTAATCAACTCATTAATCAGCCAAGCACAAATGGAGCTTATAGTTAAGAAACTTCTAAACACGTGCTGTCATTTCCACTGTGGTTGGGGGTGTGAGAATGGAAGGCTGGTAACAACCCTCTGACCATGAGATAGCCTGTGCTATCCTAAGATAGCTTTCCATGACTATAACAAATGCTTGGCTTTCAACCTCACAGTTTTAGATGCTCCAGACCTTGATTGATCAGCCCCATTGTCTTGGCGAATGGAAGGAAAAAAGAATGTTTATCCTAAAGGTAGAAAGTGAAAGAGAGTAAAGGGAGGGGCCTGGAGGTCCCACTATTCTCTTCGAGGGCACACCCTAATGACTAAAAACCTTTAGTAAACCTCACATCTTAAAGTTTCCACAGTCTTCCAATAGGAACAGTCTAATGGCTAAGCCTTTAAACATTTGGGCATGTGGGGAGACAGTTCAGATCCAAACAACAGCAGAACCTGATAAAGCAATGAGAAATGGAAAGAGATTAATTCTTGGTACGTCATTTGAGTGTCTTGGTCTGGCCAAGACCAAAGCCTCTGCTACTTGGTGATGCCTATTTAAATTGAGTTTTCTGTTATTTAAAATTCTCAAGTGTTTTTACTGATATAGTCTACAGGTAGTTTGAATGAGAGTGGACCCCACAGACTCATATATTTGAATATTTGGTTCCCAGTGGGTAGACTGTCAAGGAAGGATTAAGAGGTGTGGCTTTGTTGGAGGAAGTGTGTCACTGCTTTAAGGTTTCAAAAGCCCATATTGGGCCCCAGTCTTCAGTCTTCCTCCCCCCCCATCCATATTCCCCCCTCTCCTGCCTCCTGTCTGTGGATCAGGATTTAAGCTCTCAGCTACAGTACCAGGTCAGGTCATATCTGCCTGTCATCATTCTCCCCGCTGTGACGAACTACCCCTGAAACTATAAGCAAACCCTCAATGAAAAGCTTTCTTTTATGAGTTGATAAGTTGCCTTGGTCATGATGTCTCTTCATAATAATAGATCGGTAGCCAAGACACAGAGCTTATCTAAGACCTTCTCTTAAGAGTTTAAGAATATCTTTCAACACCCATTCCTATCTTTCCCCCACCCCCAAGCCACAGCAAATCCTATAACGTTAATTAAATACGGCACTAATCATCATCATAGAATGGCTTCAATGACTGTGTCTTTATTCTTCTCTAGAAGAGGCTTGAGAATTTACCTGACTCCACTACAGAATATAGAAACCACATAGCTTCTGTTTAAATAATCTTAGTCTCTAACTGCTCAGTGCTTGCTGTGGAAACCTGTGTATTCCCTGGCTGCTTAAATCAGAAGCATTTGGAATCTACTGGCTTCTCATCATCTTTGGGATCCTGGGCTGATCACTGACCAAGTCAAATCCCTCTGCCACAGGGCATGAGCTTCCAGCTTTTGACAAAGGCTAAGACTTTTTTTGCTTACACACATGGAAAGGATGCTTAGCCTTTAAGTGGCGGAACTGGGCTTGGTTTTCTTTTCTTCTCCACCATGAACCATGTACTTGTTTCTTTCAATCTGGGACTTTTTCATCTGGGATCCCTTGAGCAGTGAGTGTTCACTGTAGAATATGTAGACAGGGAGAAGAAGATGCAGATATACCACAGAGCATGCTGTGGACCTGTCAGTGAGTATTTCTTCCTTAGTTGTGTTCCCATGTAAACCTTGTACATGATGGTTGCCTGGGGCTTTTTTTTTTTTTTTAAATCTTTGTTTCCTTATATGTCTTCTTATTTTATTTTTAAATTAAAATATAACTGCAACCTTTCCCTTCCTTTTCTTCCCTCAAACCCCTCTCATGTCACATCCCTTTGCTCACTCTCAAATTCATGTCCTCTTTTTCGTCAATTGGTTTGTTTTTGTTTTTCAAGGCAGGGTTTCTCTGTGTAGCCCTGGCTGTCCTGGAAGTCACTCTGTAGACCAGGCTGGTCTTGAACTCAGAATCCACCTGCCTTTGCCTCCCAAGTGCTGGGATTAAAGGTGTGTGGCACCACCAATCATCTCTGTAATTGTTTTTGTTACATATATGTATATGCAGAAATAGAGAAGTGGAACCTTCTGGGTATGTTTAGTGTTGCTTGTATTACATGATTTCAGGGCTGACCATTTGGTCTTAGACAGCCAGTTAGGGAGCTCCTCCATCTGGAAAGATTATTTTCCTGCTCTTAGCATTCCTTAGTTGCCTGTAATTCTTGCTCTATGGGTGGGGCCCCTTCAGATTCCTCCCTTTAAGATTAGCGTGTCGATTGGTGTTGTCTTTGTCTTGCTTAGGCAGCCATATTGTTGAGGTGTCATGAGAGAAACTTTCCCGTCATTTCTAGGTTTCAAAATTACATAGCACATTTCCTGGTCCTCCGGTTCTTACAATCTTTCTGTCTCCCCTTCCACAATGCGCCCCAAGTCTTAGGTGCAGGAGTTGCATTATAGATGTATCCACTTGTGCTAGAACTCGTGTCGTTCTTTGTATTTTGACCTTATAGTTTTCTGTAATTGCCTCTGTCTATGCTATATTTTATTTTGATGCTTAAACCTTGCCGTGACCAATTTTTAAAATTTTGCCTTTCCATGTTCCTTCTGCACAGAATTTCCTTGTATCAGATCTCATGGTTGGATTCGAACAATGAGTGCTCTGGGAAGAGATCAGACTAGGGCCAGAGGGTAGGATGTTTATGTCTGTGATTCTTCTCAGCAAAGTTATTCTAGTATTTTATTTTATTTCTAATATTCTGCAAAAATCATTGCCAATTGGGTTATGGTTCAGTACCAAGACATCTCTGATATAGAGGCTGAGTACTTTGGTAACACTTCTTCATTAAAACATAAGACAAGCAGAGATGTTGCCTGATAATTAAGGCTTAAGTTAACCATTGTCTACTTTTTTGAGCCAAGCTCAAAATGGTGGACTCCCTTTGTCTGCAGGGCTTCTCTTTCTCTGACCTTGTCTGGGGAGTTCAAAACCCCCACACACCTCTTCCTGCAGGATGTCGCCTACCCTTGGTTAGGTTACAGGTTCAGCTTTCTTTCTCCTGATAAGAACCTGATCATCAGGCACCTGAGATTCCTGGAGTGCGTCTCCATGGTAACGAGACACCTCGTTACCAATGACCCTTGCCTCCCTGGATAGTCCTAACTCTTTTCCCCAAACCATAGAACTCTTGATTCACCCTGAGCAAAGTTGATCTGTCTCCCTGAAGTTGGTCCCAGTGAGTCAGCATTACTGTTCATACTCACAGGCCATCTGAAACCTTGTTCATCAACTCTGCGTGAGCCAGTGGCCAATGACCCTGGGGAGAAGGGAGACCCACAGCTGTCTGCTGTTGCTTGGGAATTTTGCCTTTCCATGTTCCTTCTGCACAGAATTTCCTTGTATCAGATCTCATGGTTGGATTCGAACAATGAGTGCGTAGGGAAGAGATCAGACTAGGGCCAGAGGGTAGGATGTTTATGTCCATGATTCTTCTCAGCAAAGTTATTCTAGTATGTTTAGTCCCTGTGGATCTCTCACCTACAAACCCTCCTGTTTTTTTCCTCTACTTTAGTGGCTTCTGCTAATAGAAGTAGTGACCCTTTGCCGATAGACCTAGAAACTACTATTCTGTGATGTTCCTCCCTCTCCCCTTCAATCAGTGAGCCATCTTCTATGTGTCCCCATTAAACTCATCATTTGTTTCCAGGAAGGACATCGATTCATAGGATTGTATCTCAAAAATATGAAACACACTGTACATATTGATGTACCCTGCTACATCATTACTTGGGGTATTGAAAAAACTCCTGTCACACTGTCAAATATTCCTCTGCAACATTTTATGGATGGTCAAATGTGCTTTGTGTACGTTTAAAAGAACGCCACACTCTATTTGAGTCTTGAGAAACTGAAAATTAGTTTTCTTGCCTCCAGCTATTTTTTTCTTATTGCTTTGGAAGCACTTTGATAAATAGCCTGACAGGTAAAGTTATGTACATGTTTCCGATTATTTCCCTAGGATACATTTATTGGAGTACAATTTTTAGATTGATATAAATGAGAATCTGAATTTTTTTTGCTGCATGTTGCCAGGTTACTCTCCAAAAATTATACCTTATATTGTTTCTGTGTGCAGAAGAGGCTATATCCCCTTTCATCTTCATATTACAGCAGAAGAACACTGCATTTGTAGTTTGACAGGTCTGTGTCCTGCTTCATAAGCAGACCGTACACAGGCTCCACGTGGAAAGCAGCAGACTCATTACTTCTTTTAAGCAGTCATCGTTGCTTCTCTTAACCAGACATCATTTCTTCACTGGCAGAGCCCTAAGCAATAGTCACTATTCAATGGTAAACTGAATAATGTCTCCTGCTCCTCACAGTCTGAACATGTCCGTATCCCTGCAACCTAGGAATATGCTGCTTCCCTCCTGGTAGCAGAGACTTTTCATTATGATCCTAGTAAGGATCCCAGAGCAGAGAGATTATTCTGATGGTCCCGGTGTTACCGCAATGATTCTTGTAAGGAAAGGGAGGCAGAAATAACAGTGGAGTGAGAGAGGTTGGAAGATACTCTGCTGCTCTCTGAAGATAGAAAGAACAGACACAAGCCAGGAGTGTATGTATCTGGGTCTGTTTGTTAGTGTGGCAAACCATTAGAAACAATCTAAAAGACAGATTTTTGGTTTTTGCTTTTGGGTTTTTTTTGTTTTGTTTTGTTTTTTGTTTGTTTGTTTGTTTGTTTGTTTTTTTTGGTTTAGCTCATGGTTTGGCTCATGGTTTGGAGGCTTCACTGCACAGTTAGCTGGGTCTGTTGCTCAGGGTCCATGGTGAGGCAGACATTCACAGCAGCAATAGATGCTGCTTAGCTCATAGTATTCAGGAAGAGGGAGAGGGAAGGGACAAGGCACACATTTCTAGAGAATTCTCCCACTGATCTACTTCCTTCAAGTAGCTTCCACATCCTTCCTTCTTTTGCCAGCTCCCAATAATGTCATCATTTATGAATAGATCAATGATATATACACATATATATTTATACATATACATATATCAAGATTAACCCTTTGATCAGGCTGGAGCCCCCAGGCTCCAATCACTTTCCCAAAGTCCATCAGCTGGTATAGAAGGCCACAACACTTTGGGGATACTTCATTTTCAAACCTAGTAGCAGGCCACCTCTAAAAGCAGGAAAGTGGGAAGACATACGTGCTCTTTTGGAGTCCCCAGAAGAAATACACTCTGCCCATGTCTAATTTCCATAGTATGAGAGTAATAAGGGTTTTTAATCCATGAAATTTCTGATAATTTGCTATTGCAGTGATAGAAAACTAATATAGCGGCTGGGCGGTGGTGGTGCACGCCTTTAATCCCAGCACTTGGGAGGCAGAGGCAGGCGGATTTCTGAGTTCGAGGCCAGCCTGGTCTACCGAGTGAGTTCCAGGACAGCCAGGGCTATACAGAGAAACTCTGTCTCGAAAAAACCAAAAAAAACAAACAAAAAAGCTAATATAGCCACTTTCCTATTTCCTGTAGGCTTATGTCAAAAATATTGTTTGCTGAATTTAAGATTCTCATCTGTATTGCTGGAATATTCTGCTATTTATTCTAAAGTGTGTGTGTGTGTGTATGTGTGTGTGTGTGTGTGTGTGTGTGTGTGTGTGTTCATGTATGTGGCAGTCAAAGGACAACCTTAGGTGGCATTCTTTAGGAATACCATCTATCTACCTTTAAAGATAACTTCTCATATTGTCTTGAATCTTGGTGGGCCAGGGAGCCCTAGGCATCTGCTTGTTTTCACTGATCCAGTGCTAGGATCACAAGATGGAGCCACCACACTTGGCTTTTTTCATGTGGGTTCTGGGGAATCTAACTCAAGTCCTCTTCTGTGTGCTCTTTATCCACCAAACCCCCTCCCAAGCCCCAGATTTTAGAGTTCAGCACTTGTCTAGCCTGTCTTCTCTTGTGTCTGGTTCTCAGACCTTAGCTGGAGCTACTCCCTTTTGTCCTTGACACCGAGGACACCAGAGTGACCCTGCAAACATGCTTATAATGAACACCTGCAGAGAAATGGATTTGGAGGCACGACTCTCAGCTGTTTCCACTGCTCCAAGGGGCCCTGTTTAGTATTCACTAATCAATTTTATGCCTTCAATTCCTTCTTAAGCCTGAACTATGAATTCCTTGCCTACATTTCTATTCTTTTTCTGCAGGTGAGTACTCTTCTCACTGGGTCATTAGAATACAACAAAAATAACTCAATTTTTAGTATTGATGCCTTATTTTATTTACACAGAATGCTCTCATATAAAGGACTTGATTGACCCTTTCTAGTTCAGTGTTGGGCAAGTAGATGTTTTTATTAAAGAGGATGCCCTTTGCTCTCAAGAAAACATATTTTTATTCCTTGCACAAAATTCCAAGACTTTCATGCTATACAATAGAATACAGTATACACAGAATACATGATAGTCTAGCTCATGATGTACACAGAATAGGAAACACATAGAAACACACAGCTGCATGCACATCTCACTCTTACATAGCTTCTCTGTTGCACATACACATTATATACAGCTCCTCCGTCAGTTAATATGCTAGAAGAGGCATTTCTGTTCATACCAAAATGGCGGCCTTTGCCATTTTGTATGCCAATTGTAGCTCTGAAAATAATCCCGGAAGCCTCTAATTAAGTAGTTCTCAACTGTGGGTTCGGACCCCTTGGGAGTCAAGCGACCCTTTCACAGGGGTTGTCTATCAGATTCATAGCAGCAGTAGCAACATTACAGTTATGGAGTAGCAGTGAGGTAGAATGGCAGAGAAGCACTGCCCAAATTCCTTGTTGACCTAAAAAGGAAACTTATAAATATAGACCATAGGCCCCCAGCAAGATCTCCAACCTGGTGTTAGGTAAGTCCAGCCTAAGGCTGAAGGAAGCACTAGTTTGGAATTTTCTTTCTGCCAGCTGCCCTTCAGCCTGATGTTGAATGTTTTCTAAATCTCCTCTGTGTGCCTGGAGGCCAGAGACTTAACACCAAATCCTACCATGTCTCCAAAGCACACCGGGAGCCTCTAGGATTCCCATCCCATGGTCTTCAGCCAAATCGAGACCCAGGGTGGAGTTTACTCTCTCTCAGTTTGCCTTTAGACAACTGTTCACTGGAAAGAAGGGGCTTGGCATTTAAAACACTGAACAATGCTTTTGTGATGGCTCTCAAGCACTTAAAGTAGACCGGCGTTCCCCAGGCCTGCTCAGTAAAGATCTGCTGTTGATAGATAGGTGACGACACCCCTCACACTCAATTTTCTGGGTTGAAACAGCTTTGTTAGACATGTCCATAATTCTGTTCTCTGCCCTTATTTTTGTTGGACTAAGAGGCAAGCAATGTTGTCTGATCCTAGCAGCCTAGAAGGCTACAAGTAAAATGAGTCCTAGCAAACATGAACCTAGGAGCGCTCCATTTATTATCCACCCTTTTCTGGGACCCCAGACTGTAAGCTCTCACCCATGACATGTACTTTCTGAGCTGGAGTAGGCATCTGTTGAGCTTACTGACTTCCAACAGCTAAACACAGAGCTGTGCTGTGTTCTGAGAAGCAGTTTATAGGAAGGGGCAATGTGAGTCCCAACTAATAGAACTTAACCCACATAATATTTTGTGGCAAAGAGAGAAGAGTTGAAAAGGGAGCCTTGGAAAACTTGGGTCCCGGACCTGCTGTGTAACCC
Organism: Rhabdomys pumilio; assembly: GCA_030674055.1. NCBI lineage: Eukaryota > Metazoa > Chordata > Mammalia > Rodentia > Muridae > Rhabdomys > Rhabdomys pumilio. Next base: position 67,576,458 of record JANHMN010000003.1, on the reverse strand, counting down.
ATCAGCCATCGGATACTGGACAGGTTGCTGTGGTCTGCACTTTGCTTACACGTCTTAGTTACTTTTCTATTTCTATGATGGAATACCCTGACAAAAGCAACCAGAGGAAGAAAGGGTTAATTTTGGCTCACAATTCAAGGTACAGCCTCGATGGCGGGAGCTTGAGGCCACTCAGTCAGGAAGCAGAGTGATGAACGCCTGCAGTCAGCTCACTTTCGCCTTTTTAAATACTGTTCAGGATCCCAGTCTAGAGAATGACACTGTCCACCATGTGTGGGTCTACCTATCTCAATGAACCCAATCAAAATAATCTCCCACAGGCACACTCAAAGGCTAACCTAACCTAGACAATCCCCCATGGGCATGCCCAGAAGCTAACCTATCGTAGAAAATGCCTCCCAGATATCCTTCTAGATCTCATCAAATTGACCACTTAGATTAACCACCATATCATCCGAAGGACAGGCTCTCATGGTTTGGGTGTAAGATGTTTCCCACAGGTCCGTTTGTTTGAAAAACATGGTCCCCAGTTCAGGGTGTGGTTTGGAGGTGGGGCCTAGCCAGAGTAAGTGGGTCACTATAGGCTGATCTTGAGGTTTATAGCCATGTCCCTTTTCCTGTTCTTTCTCTGCTTTTTGTTCCACTGAGATAAGAGAGGATTTGAGGAGTCTTGGTGTATGCCTTCAATCCCAGCACTCGGGAGGCAGAGGCAGATGGATCTCTGAGTTCAAGGCCAGTCTGGTCTACAGAGTGAGTTCCAAGACAGCCAGGGCTACACAGAGAAACCCTGTCTCAAACAAAACACAACAAAACAAAGCAAAAATAAAGGTGATTCAGTAACTTACGGGCATTGGCCACATTTCCAGTGCTCACATGATAAACTCAAATATCACAAACAGGGAGGGGCCGGCTTACCAGTGCAGCTCACAGCAGTGTGAATTTGCTGCTGAGGTTTCAGCGCAGATGCATTTTCTAGGCAGATGTTGAGGTGCAGGTTAGAGCTGTGGCTCTCATACTTGGGGATATGTTAAAAGTATTAATATCCAAGCTGCCTTGGATTACCAGAACTGAATTTGAGGGTGTGCACTCTAAGTGTGCATATCAGTCAGGTTCTCTAGACCAGCAATTCTCAGTCTGTGCGGCAACACTCCTTTGACTCTTTCACAGGGCTTATGTATCAGATATTCTGTATGTCAGATACTTACATTACAATTCAAAACCGTAGCAAATTTAGTTTTGAAGTAACAATGAAAATAATCTTATGTTGTGGGTCAACACAACATGAGGAACTGTACTAAAGGGTGGTACCATCAGGAAGGTTGAGAAGCTCTGCCCTAGAGGAACAGAAGTGACAGAATGACTGTGTTACAGAGGGGAACCATTGGATTGGCTCTTATGATGGAGTCTGGGTCCCCCAACAATGGCTGCCCGTATATTGAAGAGGCTGAGGACCCTGTAGCTGCCCAGTTCATGATGCTGGATGCTGCACCAATCCTAATCTGGCAAGGGAGGTCTGGGGGCTCCTGGAGAGCTGCTGGTATTCATAGTGGGAAAGATAAAGAAGTTGGATTCTGATGACTGTGAAGAATGGAAGTAGCAGCAGCAGCAGCAGCAATAGCATGGATGCACATGTCAGCAAAAAGTAAAGATAGTTGGGCAAAAGCAGCCCACTTTTCTCTCAGACCTATTTCTGTCTTGGGGGCTACTCACACTGGAAAGGGCCTTCTCCCTGCAGCTAACCTTTCTAGAAAGTACTCTCACAGACCAGCCTCGAGGTGTTTCTCTCAGTTGATCTCAGATTCAATCAAGTTGACACCTAAAATTAATTATCATGGCATGAATATTTAAAGAGAAGATTTAGAGATAATTCTAATTCTTAGTAACTTTAGGGTTAGCTCATAGCAAAATGATAATCCCCATTAGCTAAGCAAACCATGGAAGCACAGAAAGGACCAATTGTGATAAATGAATCCTTCATCTTAAAGAATAAGTCCTCTGTCTCTGAGCTACAAACTTAAAAATGTAGATTTTAGATCTAATCCAAGAACCTCTCATTTGAAACCCTGAAGTTTTATGCTACCAGTAGAAAATTTCATACTGTGAAATTTTGTTTAAAGCACAAAATTATTTAAAATGTATAAATGACCTTCAGCTTGCATGTATAAGGTGTGTAGGAAAGACATATTACGTCTGAAATTATAAATTGTGTAGACTTGAGTCCTAGTCTCAAGATATCTCAGTATGCATACGCAAATATTCCAAGTACCAAGTGTCAAAAACAAAAATCAAAATCACTGAACACATTTGGTTCTATAAAATTCAGATAAGGGATACTCAGCATGAATTGAAAAGTGTGTGTGTGTGTGTGTGTGTGTGTGTGTGTGTGTGTGTGTGTGTGTGTGCATATGTGTGCGTGTGAAGGTCAGAGGCCAGTGTTGAGTACTTTTCATCATCCCTCACCTTATTTTCTGAGATAATGTCTCTCACTGTACCAGGAATGCTCTGGTTGGCTCAATTGGCTTGCCAGTGAATGATCCCCTGGGATCCTCCTTTCGTCTCTCCAGGGTTAAGAATTCAGGTGTGCACCACCGTGCCTGGCTTTTTACATGGGTCCAGGAAATCTGCGCTCAGGTCTTCATGCTTGTGTAGCTGCCACTGAGCCATTTCCCCAGCCTGTATTTTTGTTCTGACGAAATACAAGAGCTGCACCAGTATCTCCTCAACCGATTTACTATATAAATAAGGAGTATTTAACCTTGGTCCATATTGAGTGTCTCTTTTTGTGCAATTCTGTTGGCCAATTCATCTTAAGATGTTTGGAGATGGTCTTAGTACTGTCTTGATGTTTTTGCCTATACTTATTTGTGAACCCTGTGATCCTAGCAAGATCATGCATGTCAAAATTTCAGCACCAGACTTCTTGCCAACACATATCGACAATACGGTTCATCACCCTAATGGGTTTTAGCAACATGTCTGATCCAGCTGCACTTACATCATTCTCGCTGAGCTAATTTGGGTGAATTCCATGAAGATATTTTGGTTCCATATCTGAGTTTGCCAACTGGCTGTTTGTGTACCTGTCCTAGTTTTCAGCATGTAGGCATTTGCATTACTTTATTAATTTGCTGTTTTTATTTTCAGAACCCCGACGAAACTTCATCAATCCAAAAAAAAAAGTTAATGGTACATCTATAGGGTTTCAGACACTATGCTAAATTTGATTGCAATTAGGATTTAAGCTTTTTTTTTTTTAATCACCTCCAGTTGTAGTCACTGTGTCAAAACCCATCTTTATTTCATACTTAGGCTCAATAGGAAATAAAGTCATGATTGATTAGTCATGTCTGCCATAGATATGGGAGCAGCAAGTGAGGTCCTGTTGGCAAAATAATTGCAGCTTGTGGTAGGAGCTGGTGATATAAAGAGAACTATCAGTCATTTCAACAGGGGAGACAGAATTTAAAAAATAGGAAATCATGTGATAAGTTCTATGACATTGATTTATAAAAAGTTCCATCTTCATACAGAAGAGAAAGCAAAATTTATAAAGCCCAGGGGGAAGCAGTGGTTTGGGGATGGAGGTTCAGGAGAATACAAAACAAGTGATATAAAGGTGATATTGCTTTGGAAAGCATCTGAATCCTTTCTCTGGGTGCCTCAGATGCTCCTGAGGAGTGAGACAGGAAGAGAAGTTGGTTCAGCCAACATCTACAGCAGTGGCTCTCAACCTTCCTAATAAAGCAACTCTTTAGTACAGTTCTTCACGCTGTAGTGACCCCCAACCATAAAATTATTTTCTTTGCTACTTCATAATTGTAATTTTTCTACTGTTATGAATGGTAATGTAAGTAAGTATCTGTGTTTTCTGATAGTGTTAGGTGATCCTTGTGAAAGGGGTCATTTGGCTCCCAAAGGGGTCATGACTCACAGGTTGAGAGACACTGCCCTACAAGGACAGCTTAGGGTCTGCGGGTGTAGCCAACTCACCTCTCAGGGTGCCAGTGTGACCACAAGACCAGAGACTTGTTTTTTCAATTGGAAAACTGCTATTCTTGCTGCCAAGCTCTCACCCTGCCCTTTTGAAAAAGGAGAGGAGCCAGTCAGCCAGGTCTAAAAATACTCAGGACTGACACCCCGCTTTGGACAGAGAGGGCTCGGAGTCTGGCTTGGGAAGAACAAAGTGGGGCTGGCACAGCATATCAGTGGGCTCAGCACAGAGCGTAGGTTTCATATTATCATTTATTACAGTTGAAAAATGAAAAATTGAAAAGACTTTGTAATATGAACAATGATACCCCTGAGACAGTGTTTTCAACATGGTGAAAACCGTTTTTTCTGAGGCAAGGTCTTAGGTAGTCCAGGCTTGCTTTGCACTCAGTCAAATAGCTGAGGATGATCTTGAACTTCTGATCCTCCCATTTCTCTCACCACAGTGCTGGGATTTCAAGGATGTACTGATGTATCTTATTTATGCAGTGCTGGGATGGAACCCAGGGCTTCATGAATGCTGGGTAGTCACCCTTTCAAATTAATTGTACATCTATTCCCATAATGTATTCTAAAGTAGTGTGTGCATCTAATGCTTAGGCCCCCACAATATCTCCTAGGGTGAGTTATGCTCTTGCTGTTTATGAGGGAGCTTGAATTTTAAAGATGAGGAATCTGGGTTTAGTCTATCTGAGGCAAAGACTAATCATATAGAATGGTTTTCATATGAACTTTGATCTCCACCCCTCCTCTCTGATGGCTGATTTGCTTGGTATTGTTTCCAGGGGAGGGGACATCTTGATTTCTGACCTCTCAGGAAATTCTCTTGGTGGTGACTTCGGGTTTGAAATTTATACCTTAAGCTCGGCTGAGCATAAAGATGGCTGCTTCTCTTGCATAGGGATAGTGGCTCCTGCTGCTGGCCAGGAAGAAAGAGAAGTGTATTGGTCACATTGGTCACAGAGGGTAGTGTTACGCAGGGATCACTGGCATGTCTGTCAGGATGGGCGCTTTCTATCTGAAGACTATGTCAATGTGTTTATAGGATTTGTCTGTTTTGTTTTACTTTGTTTTTAGAGACAGGGTTTTTCTGTATAGCCCTTGTTGTCCTGGAATTTGATCTAAAAATCAGTCTGGCCTTGAACTCAAGAGATCAGACTGCCTCTGCTTCCCGAGTGCTGGGACCAAAGGTGTGTGGAGCCACCAAGGCCACCATTACCACCTGGCCTTACATATAATCTTTGTTCCTGGCTATATCATTTGCCCCTTCCACACTGAGCTCCAAGACTCCTGGGAGACTGAAAGACTTTGGGAATATGAGACTCATTCTACCCTTCTACTGACATGGTTACTGTGCATGCACTCATCTTGTCCTGCATTTTAGCTTCAGAGCACATTAGACACAGAAGATGAAGGATGGTGGGTCCCTGGCTGCCATCTTAAATGTGATTGCCTATGCTTTCCAATCCAAATTACATTTCTTTGGTTGTGATGTTCTTTTCTGACAGTTTTCCTATTTTATGCTTTTCCTCTCCTGAGACACTTCAAATTTTATGTGAGAGAGCCCTGGGGTATATTAATAAGTAAGTAGCATCAAGAATATGCTCAAAAAATGATGATAATCAATTCCTTAGTTAAAAAAAAACAACAACCCAAAAAACAACAAAACAAAACAAAACAAAACAAAAAACCAGAAAACTTGCCAGTCAACATGTAGCTCTTCTCTCTCTCTCTCT
>JANHMN010000003.1:67556278-67570722 GCA_030674055.1 Rhabdomys pumilio | reverse complement strand
GAAGAGCGCCAAGGTCAGTCTGTTCTAGAAAAAAGAGAGAGTCCAAAAGTGAGTTCTCCAAAGTGTTGGCTAAATGAGGGGGAAAGAATGCAGACATCTTTCATAACCCTGAGATGTGTCAGCAGCCGTAAAATAAATACCGATTCAGAGTTACTTCTGCTCTTTCTCTGCTGAGAAGGGGCAAACCTCCTGAATAAAAATATCTTAATCTCAAGCAGCTTGTGTACCAGCAGCAATCTCTCCTGCAGGGACAGACCACGGGAGGCACAGGTCAGCTCAGGACAGCGGGTGACTAACAGATAAGCCTGTTGGAATAGTTGGAAGTATCCACCAAGCAGCAGCTCGTCACTCAGCGTGTCTGCTCTCTTGGCATCTTCAAGTGATTTTATCTACTGAGAAAATGTGTTTTCCCATGGAGAGACAAGAGGCCAACGGGGTAGCAATGGGGCATGGTGTTCGTGACCTTGGCATTTCTCACCACACCCCTGGTTTCAGTGTTCCTTTCCTACTATGCTTTTTGCTTTCTCTCTCCCTCTCTCTTTCTCTCTGCTTGTATAAGTGCGAAGTGTATGAATGTGTATATGTTTGTGTGTGTGTGTGTGTGTGAGTGAGTACATGCACATGTGATGTTTTGCACATGTGTATATGGAGGTCAGAAGTAGATGCTATCTTCCTCTTATCATTCTCCACCTTACCTTTTGAGACAGACTCTCTTTCTGAATATGAAACTCACATATTCAGCAAGACTAGCAGGTCAATGAGCTTCAGGAATCCTCTAGTCCCTGCCTCACCAATGCTAGGATTACAGGTCTACACTACCACATCTGGCTTTGTTCCTGGGTGCTAGGGTTTCCAAACTCAGGCACACACAATCACTTTACTGACTGAGTCATCTCCTCAGCCCCCCCCTTCTTGATTTTTTTTCCTTCTTACTTCTGTCTTAAAATACCTTTAAAATCAGATTTAAACCCCCTAGAGGAAAAGTTTGTTTATAGTTAGCAGCTTGTCCCTTCCTATGTATGAAACAAAAAATTAAAATGTCCAAAAAGGCTTTCTGGATGTCAAGTAGCTGTTTGTCAGCAGTGTGTGAATGCGTTGACTGTGAAAGAATGAGACAAATACAGATTAAATTTTATTAATATCTCACATATGATTTAAAGTGTTGGGAAAATATGTCTGGGACCAAATGTGATTTGGAGTTTAAGAGAAAATTCAGGATGTTTAATAAAGGAAGAATAATCCAGAGATGTGCATACAGTCATCTTTCGCTAGGGCCTGTAGGGTCAGAACTCCTTCCTGAAATGACCAAAGCCAGGCACTGTTGGAAAGGAATTGATGGGGCCAGAAAGATGGCTCAGCTGGTAAGACCAGTGGCTTATCTTTCAGAGGATCCAGGTTCTATTTCCAGCAACAACATGGTGGCTCACAACTGATTGGATGCCCTCTTCTGTTCTACAAGAGTATCAGGTATGCATGTAGCACACAGCTAAGGCATGCAGGCAAAACATCCATATACATGAAAAAAGAAATGAAAGAGAAAAGAAATGGTTAGGCACACAGACTGGCAGGACCTGGACACAATGCTCTCCACAACAACAGTACTTCCCAAACACTATGTGGAGGAGGCAGCCAGTCTCTGGGAACAGTCTCGTCACATTAACAAAGTAGACTCTCAGCAAACTTGTTCAAAGTCGTTAGTCTTCTGTCTACAAATGGTGGAGGATAAGACCTAGTCCCCATCGAATATTCTCATAGTATTCTTCTGGTAGTCCAAGCCATTGACATGGAACCCATGCCAGCAATGGCAGTCACCTCTCATGTTTTGCCCCTCCTGCTTCACCTCTATTAATCGATTATGTCTGATAGTAGAACCTGATTGACTAGATCTACCCTACCATTGACTCTTGGAATTATCTCGGCTCCTATCTCCCACTTCAGGGCACATCATCTGACTAGCTTCCTGGAATCCCACCCCCAACCTTGTTTGCTCTCAATCTATTTTCCACGTGGGACATGGCACAAGTTTTCTGAAGTCCCCTGACACCATCTCTCTTTCCTTCAGGGCTTGTTAAAATGCTTGTGAATTCCTAACATGATATGTGTAGACTTCCATAATCCAGCTTCTTCCTGTTTTCATATCTCTTGACAACGTGTTCCATCTTCTCGTCCCCATCCCTCTATAGTCACCAGCTACGTGAGTCAAGGAGCTACCAGTCAGCTCTAGATGGAAGATCTCGGGAAGTAAAAGTATATTTCTGTTTCTTCATTTATAAAGTATGGGTGATGTATGGCAACCATTTCTGGGTGATGGAGGATGAGTGTATTAGTTGGGGTTTCCATTGCTGTGAAGAGACACCGTTACTACTATAACTCTTATAAAGGAAAACATTTCATTGGGACTGGCTTACAGTTCAGGGGTTTATTCCATTATTGTCTGGTGGGAAGCATAGCAGCAGGCAGGGAGACATGGTGCTGTAGAGGTAGCCAAGAGCTCTATATCCAGATCAGCACACAGCAGGAAGAGAGAGTGACACTAGGCCTGACTTGAGCTTCTGAAACTTCAAAGCCCTCCCCCCAGTGACACACTTTCTCCAAGAAAGCCATACCTACACCAACAAGGCCACACCTCTGAAGTGGAAACTCAAGTGTTCATTGGAAAGTCAGTTATGTTGGATGGTGTTTTGCTGGGGCAAACACGAGAAGAAATGTTTCACCAAAGCGGAAATAGGTGAAAGGATGTTCTGCTAAAGCAAGTACATGAAAGGACACGTGATGAAGGATTCTTTGCTAATGACCCACTTGTATTGGTCTGTCTTACACTGCGTAGTTGAGCTCCATTTGTTCGAACTCCATAGAGAGAAGTGCACCAAAAAACTTCTGGTGGTGTATTATAGCTGTTTGTCACTTTCACAAACTCAGGCTGATTGGCAGAGTGATGTCAGCTGAGACAGACTCATGGACTGAGGCAAGACCCGTGGAAGACACGTGATGTTTGGAGGGAGTATAAATAAGACAGTGACAATGGATGGGTTAGCTATGCGACACTTGTTGGTCTTGAGTCTTTGCTGATCTTTGCTTCCTTAAGAGAGGCACAGCTGAGAACTTCTGGTGTCCCTCCTGGTTCCTCCTGCTGACTTATTGATTCGACTGAGGCCTGGCCATTCCTCATAGGTTGTGCCATTGCTGCTGCTATCCTGACACTACCGAACTGGACTGTTGTATCTGTGAAGTGTTTGCGAGTGGATCAAGCTGCCCCTGCTGACCTTTGAACCGAAGTGCTGATTTCCAGACAACACAGATGGGAGCTGCTCCATAGAACCTTTCTAAACAGGATCAAATTCCTTTCTTTTTCACTTTCTACTGGTGGGTGGTGGGCTACAAGAGGGGTAAAAGCATTTAAGTACCATCATTAGAAATAGGCTTTGAAAAAAATTAAAGTTACATACCTTCTAATAGTGCCACTCGCCAAGAGCCTACGGGAACCATTTTTATTCTAATTACCATATGAGACCACTTCAGTCCATTTCCACAGTCCTATGGACTGAACAGATGTGGAAATGCATCTCCAGCAAGTCTGGGCATTTTAATAAGCCATGGATAACTGGAATGATGGAATCCTTCAGCCATGTCTAATATGAAATGCTGCCACAGCTGGCCCAGGGTAGGAGAAATCACCTCCTCCCTGGGATATTACCAGACAACTGTGAGACCGAAACATGGAGCTTATTCCTGCAGGAGTGGTTTTTTCCCAGTGTGGCTGATTCATCCATGGCCATGTGAATTGTAGAGAAGAGGGAGATGTGTGTGTGTGAGGCACAGGGATACTTCAGAGAACTTGGAGCCTAAAACTGTCTTTGGAGACCAAGCTGTTATCCAGTTTTCCCTGTCATACAAGAAATATCCCCCAAAGCAAAATAAAACATCCCCAACCTCCCTATTGCCATGTTTGCATGTCATACAAAGTTGATTTTTAAGAAATTTAAAGCATATTTGTACTGTTTAATAAGCAATGAATCATACTCACTTTCCATCCATTATATACCAAAAGCACAATTTTAACAAGTATATTTACAAAATATAGGCATAGTTTTTCCTATTGTTTGAGAAACACAGAGATAGACGTTTACATATTAGCATCAACAATGGAGAGAACCCTCCTATGTGAACAAGTGTTCAGGATTCTCTACATTTGCACCAGAGAATCAGCTGGGGAAGAGTTGGAGTTTTGAAGCACATTGTTCAGAGCTGACGAATGAGATTTAGGCCATGGGACATTTGTGTCTCTAAAGGATCCCCCCCTGAAACAGGGGGACACCTCACTTGCTTTCAATGGAAGTTGCAATCTGTATGTAAACCCTCATGATTCTCCACATTTCACACTGGATTCTGAAATTGTGGAGATCGTTTAAATGCAACTAAGGTTTTCTTTTAACCAGAAAAACAAAGTCTAGAGCTTAGGCTCAGAAAACTTACAACTGAACTGGAAATCACCATTTTTAGGTTACTTGTAGAATTCTTATCCCTTGCTTATGGGCATAAAATGTCTGGCTTAGACTATGAACCTAGGTGTCATGTTGTAAGAAAGTCCCTAATAGCTGGTGAAGAACTAGTCCTTGGCCAGTTGGTCCCTGAGGAACTGAGTCCTGTGAAGGAACCTAGAGTTAACACCCCATGCCCAGACTAGGCCTTCATTGCATCCTGAGAGTTAAACTGTGTCCAAACTCGTAACCCATTACAGTTATGGAAGAGAACCATTATTGTCTTAATCCACTAAAGTTTGGGGAATATGTTGCTATAAATAATTAATATTCTCTACTATTTCATAGTGAAACTTCAGTCAGTGTCTTTGTTCCTTATGCTCTGGTCTTCAGTCAGAAAAATCATATTACACCCTAGCAAAATCATTCAAAACTCTGCTGGCTAGCATAAGCATGGCAAATCACGCTTGTGAGTCACCAGTATGCTCATCTCTGCTGAAATGATCACGTGGGCACATAAGGAAGCAATCAAGCTGCTCTGTTTGCTTCAGAGACAAAATCTGGTCTTTAAAAGATGTGACCATGCAGAGTCTGGAAGACCGTGAGTTCAAGGTCAATCCAGATTCCATACTGAGATCTTCTCTCTGCCACAAAAACAACAGCAAGAGAAACAACAGATGCCAAAATCTCAAGGGTAACAAGATGTCACTGCTGGTTTCCTGTTTTGAACCCAGGTGACACTGGAAGGGATGAGCCTGCAGTCAGCTAGCAGCCAGGAAAAGAGAGTGGAGGATGTTTGGGAGATGATGAGTGAGGAAGGAGTGGAAGTGGCAAAATAGCCCTTCTGATCGTTTTCAATTCCCTGGAATTCAGTCACTTGGCCATAGCACATTGCAAAGGATGCTGGGAAGTATAGTTGTGTCAACGAGGAAGAGGCAGATTTTTGTCGACAGAGTACTTACTGTTAGCCATTGGGATCACACTTTAATTTTATTATGTGAAATTGGATTGAGCATTTACAATGTAGGGGTCTTTCTGCTAAGCACCACAGGTGAAACAAGCTGGGGCCCTGCCTCGTGTGGAGACATCAGACGTTGAATGTCCAGCAGGGAGAGCCTGAGTGTGTGTAAAGGTGATTTGGAAGTGAAATCTGAGGCTGTCAGCTACTGTCCTTCTGTGGGAAACAGCTGCTGTCACAGACTGTTCTACTTCTGGGCAGGGCAGGACATGATAATTCTGTTTTATCCCTAAAGCCAGGGACCCACAAAACCACTTATTTTTAAGGAGGTCTTTGTCAGAAATCATGGACATGACGAACCTTTCCGTGCCCTGGTAAAGGTCTGTGACTCGGAATTTTTAGGTGGCTGGTGTGGGGACCCATTAAGTCTGTGTTCCAAACCCTCAGCAGTCCCTGCTTAACAGAAATGGCAGCCTCAAAGGTGTTTGCAGTGTTTTTGGCATGAGTTGGGAAGCCAGAGTGCAGCTGGAACAAGATGTTCCGAAAAATGACTTGACACTATAATCAAGTCAAAACAGAGTAAATAAAGTCAGAACGATGTGTAACCCATGGCCTACAGAGCTCTTCTTGCTGCACACCTTGGGAATCTTGTAATGTTGTGTACCTGTGTAAGCATGATTACTGTAACATTTTCTGCCAGAGAAAAACCCTGGAACCATCACAGACGCTCATCAGCGGTAGGCTAACCGACAGTCTTGTCACACAATGGAGAGTGCTATACAGCAGTGAACAGGGATACATGACAGCCTAGGCTTTAATGAGTGGCTCGCTAGGGAAAACCACATATAGGAATGCATAAGGATGAGTTAGTTTTTACAGAGTGCAAAAGTGAGCAGCACATAACTGTACAGTACTCCGGTATGTGTGTGTGTGTGTGTGTGTGTGTGTGTGTGTGTGTGTGATATGCATGTGGGTGGTATGTGTGGTGGTATTGCTACGTGGGCTGGAGGTCAGGTGATATGGAGAGTAGTCTGGCTTCTTTCTGTCCCTCTGTCTGTTTCTGACTTTTCAATTCTCTGAATATCCCTGGTCTTCTTGCTCTTCCTGCCTCTGCCACCTCCTGCAGCATTCTAGCAGGAGTGAAGTTGAGAAGAGGAGGAAGACAGGGAAGGAGAAATGGTGTGTGTGCGTGTGTGTGTGTGTGTGTGTGTGTGTGTGTGTGCGCGTGTGCGTGCGCGTGCGCGTGCGTGTGTGTGTGTATGAGAGAGAGAGAGAGAGAGAGAGAGAGAGAGAGAGAGAAATAGAGAGAGAGATGGTTTGAGAATGAAAGGGATTCAAGCTTCCTGCCTCTGCCCACAGACACAAACATCTAGAAACACACAGAGCAGATGTGTCTGCGCACTGGACAGTGTTGAGCAGTTACTCTGGGCCCCTCCCTGGGCAAAGCAGTTCTTGTGTTTCATCTCATCCCATGCTCACCACTGCCTTGTAAGTTCACACATCTGTTCTCCTTTACAGACAAGGGGAGGCTCAGGGAGGCGAAGGATTCGCTTAAGGCCACTCTCAGAAGAATGGCAACTGTGGTCAACAGCCTATGAATACCTGGGTACAGGAGTCCAGGAAATCTGTCAGGAATGTGGCTTCATCTAATCTGTTGCCCCTGGAATATCCTCATTTCAGCTTGACAACACCCATCTCCATTTTAATTTACTTTAGTTTAAAATTTTTTTGCTCTAGGCTCAAGTAGGTGGAGGGTATATAAAACCATGCAGGGCCTTCCGTGTTCTACATGCTGAGGAGGCCCACTCCCTTGAGCAGGTGGCTTGATGCTTGCAGATGTGGTCAGCTTTGCAAATATGGCAAGCATTAGCCCGTGGGCAGGACGTGCTGTTACAGAGTCCTAGTGAAATTTGGATCTAAAGCACTGGAAGAAGCCATCTGAGGCTGTGAGGTTCCCGGCATTTTGTTGGCAGGATGGGCCTGGAAGACAGAAAAATTTCTATCATCATGATGGATTGGGCTATTTTCATCTTGTACAAAGTTAGCTGCAGTTGAAAGGTTGGGCAAAATGGCTCTTGAGTAAATGAAAATTGTGTGTGACGAGCTCATAAATTACGTAGCAGAGCACTCAGGGAGCACTCTCACTGCAATTATGTAGCAGAGCACTCAGGGAGCACTCTCACTACTGTTGTCCCCAAACCGGTTTAGCTTTGAGCAAGAGCCCTGCTTTGCCTGGCTTGTAGGTGTCTGTACAGCACTGTTGGATTTTTCTGTGGAGGAAGACAGTGGCTGGAGGTTGGGTGTTGGATCTGGGCATTGACCGCTTTGTTTAGTGTCATTTCCGTTCATAGTGTGTTGTGTGCATACATGTTAGTGGGTCTGTTTATGTACGTGCATTCACATGTGCAGAGGCCTGAGGTCAGAAGCCATCCACCTCACTGGCTTAGAGCTCACTTGCTAAGCAAGGCAGGACGACTGACCAGTGAACCCCCAGGGATCTGCCTATCTGCCTCCCAGTGCCGGAACGAAAAGCCCACATCACCATGCCCAGCTTTCCTTCATCTCCCTTTCATTCTTTTATGTGGGCTCTAGGGAATGGAACTCTGGTCCTTATGATTGCAAGGCAAGTACTTTATCAACCAAGACTCCAGCCCTCATTTTCAGGCTTGCAGCTGTACACTTTTGCTTCTTGGTTATTATTCAACAGAGTACTTTCCCCTGACATGATCACGCCCACTCGATAGGTGTCTGCATCTTCTGGTTATTTGTTTGGTCTGGCGCCTTCACATTGTCCTTTCTTCTCTCACCCATATAACAGTGTTCTCAGACTACAGCTCTGCACTCAGGCATTTGGAATAGGAGCTCAGTTACTGCCAGCCTGAAGGGCTGGCATGAACTCTACAGAAGAAGCATTTGAGACTTTTAGAATGTTCAGGCTATTGAGGTGTCTCTTATCTAGGAGTGTAGGGTCTCTTAAGAGACCCCTAAGAGACCCTAAGAGAGGAGTAATACTCTTGAATTGACATACATTTGCTCTCAGGAGTAAGAAAGGCCCCTCTCTGGGAGTCTGCAGTTCTCACTGAGGTTTTTCTGGAGATGTTTTCTGCTTTTGTCTCCCCTCAAGCAGATGGCTAGATTTGTGAGAATTTTGCCCAGACTTATTGATTCTCGGAAACAACGGAAAATACCCCTGTTGCCGGGAACAGTGTTCTGTTGGGAACATCCCCTTCTCCAAGCACAGTCATCTACCCCCAGTGTAGTTCTTAGTGGGGGAACTCCACGTCCTTGATCCCTTGACCCAGCAGAAAGAGGGTCTGTCCATGGCCGGGATGCCACACTTTGGAGATTTGGTGCCATAGGGAAAGTGCTGCTTTGACTTAGACTTGCTTTGTTGAATAACAGGGAAGAAGGAAAAGATGCTAAGGGCTGAGAAGTGCCCAGCAGGATGGGTGCTGGGTTGCAGGACTCTGCAACCTCTGCCACTTGGGCTGACAGATGTCTTGGGACCAAGTCAGGAAAGAGGAATAAAAAAGAACACAGGGAATGGGGAACCCAAATGAAATAAAACCCAAGCAACAATAAACCACAAAGAAGCACTCTGTGCTGCTCTGGGCTTCTGCTACATCACATATAGGATGAGCAATATTGATCCCCAAAATCTGAGATTTTTTAGGGGCCACAAGCAAAAAATTCCATACCATAAAACTTTACTTCATACATAAAATTAAAGGAATACATTCTATAGCATCACCTTCAGTCTGCGCATAAGGCATACATGAAATATACATGGATTTCTCAAGCAGACTAGGATTCCATCTCCAAGGTATCTCACTGTATGTATATAAAGATTCCAACCTCAGAGTGACAACTGCAGAGGGGCCTCACTACAGAAGGCACTTTGTGAGAAGACCTTTGACAAACCCTTGACTGCCTTTGGCCATCTGAATTACTTTGTGAAATCCTATAGTATTCAAGTCCCAAGTTTGCTATGTTTCTGTTGCCTGCTGGGCTTTATTGTATTGTTTAAAAGCAGCCTGTGGGGCTGGAGAGATGACTCTGTTGTAAAGTGCTTGGTGTCTAAGCTTGACGACTTACACCCAGTCACAAAGCAGTGTGTGCTCATAACACAGCTCTGGGGAAAGTGAACTTCGAAAGCTTTCTGGCCAGCCATTCTAGCCAATTATGAACTCCAGAGTCAATGATAAACCCTGTCTTAAAAAATATTGTAGTAAGCTATAGAGGGAGACACTTAGCCTCAGCCTCTGGCCTGCACACGAATGCACCCACACCCACACTCTCCACACCCATGAACAAGTGTTTGAAAAACACTTTGCCCATAGCTCGGCTGGGCCCTCCTGCATTCCCGTCTCAGATCTTGTGCATGTATAGATAAATAGCCAGGCGAGGGTGAGGAGATGGTTTTTGAGGGAACAAGAGGAAGGAAAGCCTGTCCTCCATCAAGTCATGCCTGTTTTTTAAATCAGTGTGCAAAGACATGAGTTTCGTTTCATTTCAGCATTTAATACCTACTGACTTTCGTAAGACAGGTTTGCACTGTGTAGCCCTGGCTGGCTTGTAACTCACTGTGTAGCCCTGGCTGGCCTTGAACTAACAGAGCTCCTTCTGCTTCTGCCTCTGTTTCCTGAGTGCTTGGATTAAAGTTGTGTGCCATGAAACCAAGCTTTTATCCATACTTTTCCCCCCTTGCAATAAAAATCTAGGATGAAATAGAACAAAACTCAGCATTCCTGGAGTCCAGAGCAAAACTTCTCAAACTGGAGGCCACATGAGTCTGAAAATCTTATCCAAGTACAGATTCTGGTGAGTTGATGTGAGTGAGGTAGGGCCTGAAGGTCTGTGAATCTAAGAAGCTCCTGGGTGCTGCTGCTGCTGCTGCTGCTGCTGCTGCTGCTGCTGCTGCTGCTGTCAGTTAGAGGCTCATGCATGAGCCTCTAACCTGGAAGGCCTTGAACAATTCAGTCTCTGTATCTTGGAGGTGGCTCCCACCATGTGCGGTGTGTAGAATCTACCCCTGTTTTAAGGTTGGGAACCATTGCCCTACATACAGCCTAACAAAGGCCAGAGGTGCAGGACTTGGAGAGGAGCTTCTCAGATGGAGCTTTGCCACACTGCACGAAAGTGACAGGAAGTGTGAGAAGGGCCACTTTCATGTGGCATTCGCAGAAGGATCTCCGTTGTTTCTTGGAGGACCCAGGGCAACTGGGTCCTCTTTGGAGATACTTGATTGGGTCACCCTGTGGCTTCAGAGAGCTCTCTGCTAATTCAAATCAAGGACTTCTGAGGTTAACAAGACCTTGAGTAAGGACAGAGTCATCACATCCTCACTGTGTCTTCTCCATAGCTCTGGTTCCTTCTTACAGGTGGTCCTGAGAGATGATTTTTAGGCTTTAAAGACCTCCCTGAACTGAGAGTTTAACTCAGTGGTAGAATTCTTGTTGAGTGTGCTGTACAAAGCCCAGAGTTCTTCCTCCATCACTGCCTAAACCAGGCATAGTGTTGCATGCTTTTAATCCCAGGACCTGGGAGGAGGAAACAGAAAGATCAGAAATTGAAGGCCATCCTTGGCTATAGAGTGGGTCTGAGGACAGCCTGGGCTACACAAGACCCTGCGACTCAAATAATGGCTTCTCTTTCTGTTCTTCAAAGTGACATACTGTTGTTCTAGATCAAATGGGTAACAAAGTTGTTATCTGATAGAAGAGGAAATCACAGCTAAAACTGTCAGCAGAGAACTCCCAAACTCTAACATAATGTGGTTCAAATAGGGGAAGGAAATAAATAAAATAGGAAAATTCAGCCTGTTTGGCTGGATAGGGATTGGTTTGTAGTCATAAGATTTGGGCCTAGCTTCTTTGGTGTCACCCATAACTAGATTTTTCAAATAGTCTAGCATTTGGCTTGTAAACGGTCATTCAAAATTATTGTTTATTATTATCATTATTGTATGTAGGTATACATATGCGCTACATCATGCACGTGGCGGTCCGAGGACAACTTTGTGGAGTCAGTTCCCTCCTTCTATCTTCACATGGGTTCTGTGATCAATTTTAGGCCCCAGGGCTTTCATGGCCTTTATCTTTAGAGCCATCTTATGAGTTCCAAACTCTCGTTGCTATCCTTCTACCAGTTTCCAGGATCAACATGAGTGTTACAATATCTTTGATTTGCTG
Source organism: Rhabdomys pumilio (assembly GCA_030674055.1). Taxonomy (NCBI): domain Eukaryota; kingdom Metazoa; phylum Chordata; class Mammalia; order Rodentia; family Muridae; genus Rhabdomys; species Rhabdomys pumilio. The sequence continues at coordinate 67,559,095 of JANHMN010000003.1, read as the reverse complement.
ACTGGGTCTAATGCTGTTTCTCTGGAAGCCATAAATTAATCTTCCCTTTTCAACCACATCCCTGGGCCCCATAAGTCATTCAGATTTTGATTGCTTCATCACACCATGACTTGGGATAAAAGGCTGCTATTCCAGGAATTATCATTGTATTTTATTAATAAGGGACAGGATGATTTATAGCAAGGAGCTTCTGAAAGATTTTCATGTTGAGTCCTCCTGGCTCCTGTGAAATGTGACTACTTCTCAGCCCATGTGATGCATGAAAAATGCACACCCCCTCCTTCTCTCAGCAGGTAGCTGGTCATCATCAGATGCTGGCCCTGGGGACCACCAGAAGGAAAGGACAAGAGATGCTTAACAAGAGTAGAGTGGGATACTGCATGTGGGGTCATGATCAAACCCCATAAGTGGGCAGATGAAGGAGAAAGCCATCTTGTAAATGTTTCAGTCACATGATCATATAGCTCATTCATTCATCCCTTGCTTTTGAGACACATGTGCAGGTAAGCTCATGTAGCTGGAGATAGAATTGTAGACATGCCCGTGTATGTCTTCCTTAATGACTCATTGCACATAACCAATAATTAAAAGAACTTTTCCTAGCTATCATCTGAGGCAGCTGGCATCTGTGCAATCAGACTGTTGTTTCTGCCCTTCTGCATATTCACTGTCTTTGGGAGGCACTGGTTCCCCAGAATGGACTCTCAGTGCTTTGGGGGAGATTCTGAAAGGGTTAAAAGTTTTAAAATCTCCTAGCAGGCTGGGCAGAAACAAGAGTGCAGGTCAGCTTGGTCATGAGCTCTGTGTTTCAAGAACTTGGCTGACCACAAGATAGATGGCTGATTACATACAGGCTCTTAGAGAATAGCCCATACAGAATGCTCTCCCTGACTCTTCCTTGTACCCTGTCACAAACTGAATAATGGGCTGGAACTTTCCACAGGTGCTCTCCAATAACCCTGTTTCACCACCACCCCCCCAGTTGTGGTTTTTGCCTTTAAATTCTCTCTGTCTCCAAAGCCCTGGGGTTGGACCCCACGGCCCCTGCATGGGTCATGGGTCTTGACCTCAGTATACTGATTAAAATATACCTCTTGCTGATTACATCAAGTTCGGTGTCTTGTGAGTTACTGGGGTGGTCTCGAATTCCTGAGGCTTGGGTGAGGTCCTCCCTTCGTGAGGGCCTTACAATTCCATTGGCTTGGGTTATGGATTCTATCCTTTGATGACCCGAGGCCACACCTCTAGTCAAAGGTTGGTAAAATGGGAACCACATCCAAGTAGTGCTGCCACATCATTGAAATAAGGTCAGTGCTATGGAACATCTGATGTAGAGCAAGTGCTAGGGGACTGCTGTCCTTCTGTCACACCAGAATGTCACTCAAATGTGTGTGCCTTTGGAGTTCTTCTATTTGGATTTAATTTACCCTGGAATTTTGTGCAGGCATCTGCTCTGCCTCCTTTCTGGAGAAGCTTCCCAGTGGAAATTAAAGAGTCTTCCCTTACTGTATCAGCTCTATTCTCATCAAACCCTTTATCCCCAGCCTGGCTTGGACCACTCTACATCTATCTAGTTAAAGCTGCTTTCCCTACCCTGACTGAGAGCTGTCTGACAGCATTTTAAGTAAACGTTAAGTGCACTGCATCCTGCTACATCTCGGCAACTTTCATATCTCTGTGTTGAAGCCTGTGTTTAATGTAAAGATTTCCAATGACTAAGTCAGTTACTTGGACCACAGAGGTGAGAAATACAACTTTGGATGTCATGCCAGTCACTTCAAGATCTACTTGATTTTAAGAACATTTCAATACCCCAAATAACAACAGTGATGGCTTTAGCATACAATAGATTGAACATCTTGCTGGGTTTCTTCCTCAGCTAATTTGCAGAAAGACCACAATGACGAGAAAGTTATGTTTTAGAAGTGTGAATGGGATGCATGCAGGTTTGTTCAGAGCAGCTATGCTTTATGGCTGCATCAGCTTGACTACAGACAGGAGAGAAAGACAAAGCATCCCTTTGTATGTTGCCTGAAAAGCTCTGTCATACTTAATCCCTCTCTGCCTCCCTCCTCACTGTTCACCTTCTGGTATCTTCTGATAACATCTACAACAGTGTTTGCATATGGTGATTGCATCTGGGAGGGATCTCCAAGTAGGGCAGTCTCTGGTGGTCTCTCCTCCAGTTTCTGCCCCACACATTGTCTCATATTTGCTCCTGTGAGTATTTTGTTACTCCTTCTAAGAAGGACTGAAGCACCCACACTTTGGTCTTCCTCTTCCTCTTCCCCTCCCCCTCCCGCTCTCCTCCCCTCCCCTTCCCCTCCCCTTCCCCCTCTCCTCCCCTTCCCTCCCCCTCCCTTTCCCCTTCTCCTCCCCCTCCCCTCCCCCTCCTGTGGTGCGCCAACGTCATTGCGTGTGGTGTGCCAACGTCATCACGCACTATCACACCACCGCCATTGGAAGATGGCGCCGACATCAGCCCAGACTCATCCCGCTTAACTAGTAAACAAGTGCTCAGAGCATGCTCAGAGTCCCTTGAACCAGCCTACATGTGACGCATCCCGAGATGTCATATCTCTGCTAGCCAATCACAGAGGTACACGCCAACACGCCGACCTAATAGGTATTTAAGGACGTCTCCCTTTCCTATGGGGTCTTCTCTTCCATTCTGGCTGCAATAAAGCCTGCTGTAGAAGAATCCTGTTGTCTGAGTCCATTCTTGCTGGCGAGGTCGTGATGAGGACAGCCACACCCTCCCCTCCCCATCCTTCTTCTTCTTCTTCTTCTTCTTCTTCTTCTTCTTCTTCTTCTTCT
>JANHMN010000003.1:67531026-67545685 GCA_030674055.1 Rhabdomys pumilio | reverse complement strand
AGAAGAAGAAGAAGAAGAAGAAGAAGAAGAAGAAGAAGAAGAAGAAGTTAACCTGTGTCACACATCATCTCAGAATGATAGGATCAGGATTTAGACCCATTAATGATATCACTGACCCCTTGAAGCTGCTGACTCAGGAGAGCTGGTATTCTAGAATCCCATCTGTTTTGAAGCACAATTTGGAATTTTTAGGAATAGCATAGTACATCTGGATTTTGGAAAAGCTGACCCACAGGAGAAAGCAATTAAGACACTTGCTCGAGTTTCCGACTAATTCAGCCAAACGTAGGTGCAGCCTGCTCTGTACAGTAATCATTTTTGTGGAGGGAGAATCTACCATCCTTTCCTTGCTTTCCCTGAAGCAGACTGAGCCATGTGATCCTGCCCTGCCCAGTAATTTAGAAGAATAGCAGTAATGACGACAACCAAAGGCAGCCAGATCCTCAGGGAGAGTCCTTGGGAGGCAAACTATAATTATCTCAATTAGCCTCTGAGGGGAACGTCCCTTTACAACCCGTGCTCTGCCACAGAACAGAGTGTTAATAATGTCTCTTTCTGCTGAAGGCCTTGACTTGCAGCATAGATCCTCCTGGCTAGTTTCTTGTCTCTAGAACTTACTCAGCGAGTTCTATGTGTCTCAGAGTGGTGGTGATGATGATATAGAGGGCTTCTAGAAACTTCTGAGCATTTCCATGTTGGAGAAGGAAATGTTTAGGCTTCCTGTCAAGTTACATTCCCATTAAGAAGCAAGCAGCCTTTGCATATTCTTATGCCCTCCGTTAATAGTTAATTGCCCAAGTTGCGGTAAATTTCTAGCGATGTTTCTAGAGAGACAGTTCTTATTATTCCCAGGGCTTGATGAGAACCTTGATGTTGAGGACAGGTGGGTAAGGCTCAACAGGAGGAGCTTTTCCACTCACAGGTCTCCCATTGGGCTCATTTAAAATCGACACACAGCAAATTATAAACCCTGAAAGCATGGGCTGAATTTAGGCTTTGTGGTGGAACAAGTATGTGTTTAACTCTAGGCTTGGGCACTTGTTGATTGTGTTGTTCTGTGTGAATTACCTAACCATGGCCAAATCCACATGGCCCAAAGGACTTGCCAATGCTATGTTGAAAGACCTCACCACAGATTAGCTGGCTTCCTCCTGTACTAGCCTGTCCCTTAGGGGTGACCACAAGTCTCATGTGTAGGTTTTGTTCAAGAATGGGCAATGTTGTAAAATGGAAGTGTGTGTGTGTGTCTGTGTGTGTGTGTGTGTGTGTATGTGTAACAACAATTAATGAAAAAAGAGACCATGGATTTGAAAGAGAGAACAGAGGGGTATAAGGGAGAAAAGGGAAGAAATGATGTAATTATACTATAATCTCAAAAAATAAAAGAAGTAAAAAAACAAAACACAAACAACAACAACAACAACAACAACAAAAACAGAAACACAGCAAGCAGGACAGATTTTTTTTCCCAATTACTGTTTACAAGGCTTGAGTTTGAATTGTGTTAGACTCTAGCTAAAATATGTGTCTGGGGATTATAAAGGGAGAAAATCGAGGAACAAAAGAAGACTACTAACTAAGAAGTTGGAAAGGAGAAATGAAAAAGAGACTAAATGAATGCCTATAGTCCCAGTATTTGGGAGGATGAAGAGGAAGAGGAGGAAGAGGGAGAGGAGGAGGAGGAGGAGGAGGAGGAGGAGGAGGAGGAGGAGGAAGACGAAGAGAATCAAGAGCCCAAGGCCAGGCTAGGTTAACCTGTCTTGTGCTGGGGAAAGAGAGAGGATAGGTAAAAGGGTCGAGAGGAGAGGCGATTACATCCGTATCGCCTTATATACTTAAATACACCCTGCTCAGCCTGTATAATGGTATTTGTATGTCTGTGCTTTTAGGGCTGACCATTGGTATTGAATAACCAACTGATGTGCTCACCCCTGAGGAAGACGATTTCTCCCACTCTCAGCATCCCTTAGTTGCCTGTAGTTCTTTGTGTAGGGTTGGGGCCTCATGGGCTTTCCCTATCCACCTTAGCATGTCTATTGTTGTCCTTGTAGAGCTTATATTTAGGTAGTCATATTGGTGAGACTTTATGGGTGTTATTTTGACATTCTTGGGAGACACAACCTCACAGCAGACTCCCTGATCCTCTGGTTCTTAAAAATCCTTCTACCTCCTCTTCTGAAATGTCCCCTGAGTCTAAGGTACAGTAGTGTCTTGTAGTTGTTTCCTTTGGGACTGGGCTTCACAACTCTACTTTTGATTGGTTGTGACTTCCTGTAATGGCCTTCATCTGATGCAAAGATAATTTTCATTGTTGAGGGATAAGACTTACCAATGGCTGCCCCCAGTCTCTAGGAATCCAGAGGCAGCAGGGCTCCCAGGTGCTCTAACCCTGGCATTATCTTAGGTAAGCAGACAGCAATGCCTGCTCCAAACAGGGAGTAACTGGGACCCACAAGGACCCAGGGAGTCACTCCTGGTCCAGAGCACTGGTGCCTTGTGGTCTGGGCCTGAGCACTGAGCAGATCCCGGGTGGCAGCTCTGTCCCCAATCTCTCAGAACCCAGAGGAAGCAGGGCTCCCAGGTGCTCTAACCCTGGCATTATCTTGAGTAAGCAGACAGCAACACCTGCCCCAAACAGGGAGTAACTTGGACCCACTAGGACCCAGGAAGTCACTCCTGGCCTGAGCAGATTTTGGGCCTCAGCTCTTACCCCAGTAGCAACACCCACCCCACACAGTTTTGATAAAACCAAAATAATAGGAAAGACAGGCTCCAATCAGAGACAAAGCAGGTAGCACTAAGGAGATCCAGATGGCAAAAGGCAAGTGCAAGAACATAAGAATCAGCAACCCAGGGTACATGGCATCATTAGAACCTAGTTCTCCCACAGAAGAAAGTCATGAATTCCCCATAGTACTAGGAAAGCAAGATTCAGATTTAAAATCACTTCTAGTGATGATGATAGAGGACTTTAAGAAGGACATAAATAACACTCTCAAAGAATTTGAGGAGAACACAGGTAGACAGGTAGAAGCCCTTAAAGTGGAAACACAAAAATCCCTTAAGGAATTATAAGAGAACACAACCAAACAGGTGAAGGAATTGAACAAAACCATTCATGACATAAAAATGGAAGTAGAAACAATCAAGAAAGGGAGACTACCCTGGAGATAAAAAACCTAGGAAAGAAATCAGGAGTCATAGACAAAAGCATCACCAACAGAATACAAGAGATAGAAGAGAGAATCTCAGGTGCAGAAGATACCATAGAAAATATTGACACAACTGTTAAAGAAAATGCAAAATGCAAAAAGTTCTTAACACAAAATATCCAGGAAATCCAGGACACAATAAGGAGACCAAACCTAAGGATAATAGGTATAGATGAGAGTGAAGACTCCCAACTTAAAGGACCAATAAATATCTTCAACAAAATTATAGAAGAAAATTTCCCTAATCTAAAGAACGAGATGCCCATAAACATACAAGAAGCCTATAGAACGCCAAATAGACTAGACCAGAAAAGAAATACCTCCCGTCACATAATAGTCAAAACACCAAGTGCACAAAACAAAGAAAGAACATTAAATGCAGTAAGAGAAAAAGGCCAAGTAACATATAAAGGTAGACCTATCAGAATTACGCCAGACTTCTCACTAGATACTATAAAAGCTAGAAGATGCTGGACAGATGTCATACAGACCCTAAGAGAACACAAATGCCAGCTCAGGCTACTATGCTCAGCAAAACTCTCAATTACCATAGATGGAAAAACCAAGATATTCCTTGACAAAACCAAGTTTATACAATATCTTTCCACAAACCCAGCATTACAAAGGATAATAGCAGGAAAGCTTCAATACAAGGAGAAAAATTATACCCTAGAAAGAGCAAAAAAGTAATCCTCTTCCAACAAATCCAAAAGAAGATAGCCACACAAAGATAATTTCACCTCTAATAACAAAAATAACAAGAAATAACAATCACTGTTCCTTAATATCTCTTAACATCAATGGACTCAATTCCCCAATTAAAAGACATAGGCTAATGGACTGGATACATAAACAAGGCCCAGCATTTTACTGCATACAGGAAACCCGCCTCAATGACAAAGACAGACTCTACCTTAGAGTAAAAGGCTGGAAAACAAATTTTTCAAGCAAATGGCCCTAAGAAACAAACTGGAGTAGCCATTCTAAAGTCTCCAGCCCGAGAAAACAAAGGGAGGGACTCATAAACCCACCTGTATAGGTAGTTGAGGGTGGCCTTGCCAGGCATCAGTGGAAGTGGACAGCCTTGGCACCTGAAAGTTTGGATTCCCTAGTGTTGGGGAATTGCAAGAGCAGGGAGGCAGGAATGAGAGGATGGTGGGAGCACACCCTCATAGTAATTGGAGGTGGGGGATGGGGTAAGGGGTTAGGCATCAGTGGAAGTAGAGGGCCTTGGTGCCTGAAAGTTTGGATTCCCTAGTGTTGGGGAATTTGAGAGCAGGGAGGTGAAAAATGGGAGGATGATGGGAGTACACTCTCATAAAAACTCCCAGAATTTTATGGATTAGACATGACAGAGGCAGGCCGCCAGAAGACTAGATTCCAGAATTCAAACAAAAAATTATCTTGATACTAAAATTTGTTTTGAGAATTGTATATTGCAGAATACACAGCCTCGGTGTATCTACTCATCAAGTGAGCTGAGCAGACCTGCTCGAACCTTTGGTGTCCTTTAATTCCAGCTGGATGCAGTGAAGACACAGACAAGGCTTATCAATTTACTCCTCCCCCTGCCCCTCTTCTAATATTTCAACACCCATAATCAGCTTGAAGAAGTTAATGAAGAGTCAGAGTCCCTATTCCCTGGGCTAGGGGACTGAGGTGTTTAATATTGGACTGTCTTTCTACGGAAAAGTAGTCGTTTTGTTGGAACAGGGAGGATTAGCTAGGATTTATTGCATAGGCATAACCTATTTGTAGAAATATGTATAATTGTTATTAAGATGAAGTTATAATTTCTTAAATGGTACAAAACTTACTTTGATTTCTAATTTAAGACTTTCATTGGTACAAGCTTCTTATTGATATAAAGTGAGATTAATATTGTTACTCTCATAGGCATTGTGCCTATATACCACATTTAGGAATACAAGGTTTAGACCCAGTCCTTCTTTAAGTTTTTAAACTGATTTGAGATGGTTAGCCTGTGAGTTAAGGGCCTATAGCAAATTCATGGCTCTGAGTTTATTGTTAGGGTATTTTCTATATTTTATTTAGCTGAGAGGAGTTAACAAACAATAGTCCAGATTGCCTTACATGGATAGTTGGTTTTCAAAACGTCAGAAGTCCACAGAATTGACGTTACAAACATTTCTGTATTAATGTCCATTTTGATTAGAGACCTGTCTGCTCCTGACAGCTTCCTGTCTTGGATTCTAAGAAGAAATTGAGCATCTTCAGAGTTACTCCAGTTGTGGTGAGACAGCCACAAAAAATAAAAATTGCCTCTTTTCATCTACAGACAAATCACTGTCCAGAAAAGAACACACTTGCGGAATAGTCGACTGATTATATCTGCCAAGACAGAGTAATCAGCCCTTAATAACTTTGTATCAGTTGGTCTGTCAGATGATCCTGAGCCAGAAGGCTGAAGATTGAATGCTCCAACGTTTTGTAGTATAGGGACTGTCCAGGTGCTCAGTGGTCTCTATAATTTGGCTAAGTTTTAGAAGCTATGCTTGGTGCTTCCCATAATTTCAGTTAACTCAGTCATTCTGGATTTCTGATGTGTTTGAAGACTTATAGTCTGATAGCCAATCCTGGCTATTTACTTTGAGAGAAAAGGTTTGAGAGGATGGTTTTCAACTGACATTCATTCTAAAGCAAAGAAAAAAAGCCAGGTTCAGAATTAAGTCTTTTAGTTAGGAGGGACGACAGAGGTTCTGTTTAGTCAACAAAATGATGGACTGGATATTAGGTCTATCTTGTACCTTACTGATACAAGTTGGTATAGTTATGCTCTAATTGTATTCTAAGAAAAAAGTTTTATTTTAACAGGAACGGTGATATGTAGGAGGAGCTAAGGTGGGAGGAGTAGGGAGAGAAAGATAAGGAGTAAGGAGAGGAGGAGAAGGAGAGGAGGAGCTAGATGACAAGAGGCGGGGGGCACACTGAGGTGAATGTTTGGGTGTCCCAGCCACTCAAAGATAGTTGATATATCTAGGTTGGGTATTGGGTTACACTTCTGATTGATGTTGAGCATTACCTAACTTATAAAGCCTTTGATTAACATTAAAAAATAGTATAAAAGCAAAAAGGAGAAGTGAGGGTGGGATAGGGATTTTCAAGGAAGGGGAAATGGGGAAAGGGGATGGCATCTGAAATGTAAATACAATATTCAATAAAGATTTTCACACACAAAAAAAAATAAATAAATTGTCTTTCCAAAGAATAATAATAATAAAAAAAGACTTACCAATGGGTATAATGTCCTACTTTTAACACACACTAAGCACTTCCTCATTGTCAAAGGCTCAGCTCCTTGACCTATAAAATAGGGATGAGTGTTTTTCGCTTAGCTATGTATCATTCTGTGATTATGACTGTAATCATGGCAACATTGTGTGCCACCAGAAAATTCCGGTCTTGTGCCATACAAGCAATACGTTTTTTTAAATGTGCAAATATTGGTGGTATATTGAGTGAAAAAGCAAACAAACAAAATATTCCAAAATCACAAATGTAAAAGCAACAGGAGACAGTTTTCTCAATTACCACCGAGGGCCCAGGGGCAAGAGTATTTTCAAAGAGTGAGCCACTTGTGCAAGGCAGAGCTGAGATTGGGCCCATGATGGGGCTTTGAATTCACATATAGGTCAGTAGGAGAGTTGAAGTTTCATAGTCAGTTTTTGTTACTGGGTGGAATACTTGCCATGATGTGGGCCACTGTGAATAGAGAGGGTGGTAAGACTGCTAGGCAGGGTCCTAAGAGCAGTGCCAATCACAAAGCAGGGACAAGATTTCTGGTTTAGTTATTACTGGTAGAGCCAGACTAGAAGGCAGAGTGGGAGAGCTAGGCTGGAGGACAAATTGAGAGAAGTCTTAACATCTAGGCTATTCAAGAAAACCCTCCAGACAACAGGGCAATTCCCACACAATGGAAAAAGACCTGATCAGACAATATTTAGAAGACTCTTCCCACATCAAGTAATAAACATATGAAGATGTAGCAGTGAATTAGTTAAACTGATTTGGTTCCTGGTGGGTTGTGGGCACACTATACCCATCCAAGAGTTTTCTGGATTCTCAAATGAAAAACACACACATGTCAGCTAATTCTGATATGCCTTGACTAGCTCAATGGTTGGGCACTTCTAAACCTCCCCATGGCTAGCAAACACTCCCCTCTGGTATTCCTGAGTTAACATTTTTAAAAAACCTATATTTAATCTCTGCTACCCCAGACCCAATTGGGAAAGTGGCCCCTAGGGGCATTTTCCTGGATTCTTACATGCCGACTGGCCTTTAAATTTCATCTTTCTGCTTCCCCATCATAGTAATTATTTGTCTCTCCCCCAGTCCCTTGCCCACTCAATTTAAAAGTCTTGCCTCTGTCTCCTTGTCCAGCCATTGACTGTATGGCAATTCTTTATTACCAATCAAAGTCAGTTGGATGCAGGGACCCTCAGGTCTGGAAGCATGACTTTTGGGACCCGAATTAAGACAAAGCATTAGAACCAATTCCCAACATAAAGAGATGCCAACAGTAATCAGATTAAGGTTAAAAAATGAGATATCCTTTCTTATGTACCATATTGAATCTTTATATCCAATAGAAAGCAATACAACACTAAATAAAATCAGGATGGGTGATCTAGGACTATTATGCTCTGAGCACAGTACTTTCTTACCTGTGATGAGGTTGTTTTGCCCAGTGAACTCATGCTAAATTCAAAATATAGTGTGTTGGAAATGCCTTTAATTCCTTGACCTACATAACTACTGTGGCTTAGCCTAGCTCATGCTAAGTGTGCTCAGAACCTCTCATTAGTGTACTGTTGGGCAAAATGACCTAGCACAAAGCCCATTTTACAACAAAATGTCTGCTGTCTCATTTGATTTAACAAATTTTGCACTGAAAGTAAAAATCAGAATGGCTATATCTACAGTTTTGAACTCTCATAAATTAGAGACTAAGACAGAAATTGTTTATATAAACACACAGGGATTTTCTAGTTTAATTTAGTTGCTATAATAAAATCTATTGTCAAAAAGCAACTTAGGTAGTAATGGGTTTAATTAGTTACAATCCCTGGTTACAATTCATTATTATGGGGAAGTCCAAGCCAGAAATTAAAGCATACCATCCACAGTCTGGAGCAGAGAGAGAATAAATGGATATTCTCTCTCTCTCTCTCTCTCTCTCTCTCTCTCTCTCTCTCTCTCCTTCCTCCCTCTCCCTCCCTCCCTCCCTCCTTTCCTTCCTTCCTTCCTTGCTTTCAATTATTTTTCTCTACTTTTAGATTGTCCAGGGCCCAGCCTTGAATGGGGAATGATGCCACCCAAAATGGGCTGTGTCTCAATTACTACTTAAAATGGCCACCCACAGACGTGTCCATAGGCCAGAGGTTTTCCTGTGGAACTAACCAGCACAAGGAGAAACCAGCATACACTGGACATCTGAACAAAGAGGTCATCATGATGGATGCTTGTGAGGGGCCAGGCCAGATCGTCAAGGACAATGTATCCAGGTCTTAAGGACAGAGTGAAAACTCTGGGAAGCAAAGCAAATCATATTTATATACACTAACAATACACTAACACAACAAATACAGCATTGGAGCAAGCAGAATAAGATGGTCATTCAGGGCAAAGAGGAAAGGGAAGAGAATCGGGGAATGAAGTTAAAAGAGAATAAAAGAGAAGAGTGAAACTTTGCATGGTTACATTTTTGTGGAGCGAGAGTATAAGGATTTCTTGTCTCAGCACTTCAGGTTAAAATAGATGTATGAAAAAAGGCTACCGGCTGGAGTCGAGGGAGCACCTCAGAGTCAAGGGAGCACCCTTTGTCTGCTTTTCAAAACAGTCACTTTCTTGAGGTCTGGCAGGATGCCACATATGCCCACACATTTTTAATAAATAAACTTTATTAATAATCTCATACAGTGCCAATGGTGTTTTCAGAGCTCATTCTATGGTGTGGCCCTGGTAGGATGCTCTACCAACTACGGAAATGAGTTAGCAGGAGTATTTTTAGAAAATGAGGAAAACTGAGGCTCAGACGGCTGAGGTGACTGGGAAGCTGTAGCGCTATGACTCAGACCTGGATGTCCTGGTCCCATCCAGAGTCTCTGGTTCCTGGTCCCTGGGAGCCTTGTTACAAGTGAGACTTGAGCACTTCTCCAGGGAAGCTGAATGAAATGTCACTGGCATTATGGCCCGTGCACTTTTCTGTTTCGCTGTTTTTATTTTTCAGAAAATGTTGCTATTTGTGTTAAATCCTAAGTAAGTGGTTAGCTGAGAATATGCTGTAACGATTTTAACATAACCATTAGCAATTATTTTTTTCTGTATATATGTCCTTATGTATTTTTATTTCAAAAATAACTTCTGCTCCAGGGAAACTCCTTTGTTTTATCACCAATTGGTAATCACTCACAAAGAGTTTTCAGAAGATTCTTCTAGATTGTTTTTTCCCCCCTCTTAAGAAACTGAAAGTTGAATTTCTTTCTGTAGCAAGGAGAAGAGAAGGCGTCCATTACTGGGCTTGAATCCTGGTGATGGAAATTCTGGAAGATGGGTCCAGTTTAGCCAATTCAGAGCATGTGTCTCTTGTGGGTGGAGGCGAGGAACAGAAATAGCTGACTCCACAAAGTGGTGTTCCATGTTTAGACACAGCTGGGCTCTCCAGGCCGGAAGTTGAAGTCCCTGGAGGGAGAGTGTTCTCAATACTGGAGACATATGTGAAGTCTAAACAGTTGGGCAGCCTCTAAGTTTGCTCGAGAATTTTAGTCATAAGTTTGGCATAGTCTTGTCAAAGAGAGATTCTTGGTTCTTCTCGCTGGCTCCTGGGGGACTTCTCTTGTGGGATTGACAAGGTGAAGTGACTTTCTGTTGGTGGGACAATAGATTTGATCAGGTTGCTTGGTGTTGAAAATAACAGAATCAGAATAAACTACCTGTTTGTAGTTGCTGAATAAACATCACCTGTTCTGGTATTTTGATTTTTGTTGTCTGCAGAGAGCATCCCCTATGCATGGGTCATGATGATAACAGAAGCTAAAGTCTGATTCAAACACCTTTCTCCAGTTCCAGCCCCAATTCTTATTCCTTTGGGATCCTCCTTTCACCACATGTGCCTGCCTCATGCATCATCTCTCTCTTTTGGAAAACTCTTTTCAGTGGTTGGCGTACGTACCACTTAGCAGGCATGATGGGTATGGCTCAGTGACATTTGAGTGATTTGGTGATTGGTGACCGTGATGAACAATCCTGGCTATCTACTTGACTAGATCTGGATTCAATTAAGAGAGAACATCCAGACACGGGAAGACATATCCAAAATGGGAATAGGACATTTTAGTACTAGCCCAGATATAAGCAGATCCAAGGGGAAAGCTTTTGCTTTTTGCCTGCTTGCTTTTATGTCTTGTTGGTAATTTCATCTACTCTGTTTGCAGGGTCATATACCTATTGCCCCTGCTGCTGCCATTCTTCCTTAGTATCAGAGCCTAGATCTTTTGGCTTTCCAACATGAACTGAAGACCCATGGCTCTCCAGGAGTCATCCAGACCAGTCCAGATTTGGACTTCTGAGGCACCCAGCTTTGTAGACTGATGATCTACTGGTTCTTAGCCCCTCCGGTGAGAAGACAGCCATTGCTGCTTCATATCTTGCATGAAAATGCTCTTGTGTAGCATAGTGTCATGTGCAGTGAGTAACTACAATGAAAATGTAAAAAGAACATGATTAAGAGTTCCAACATGGTAGCCATAGAATGTCAAACCCTAAATATGGGGCTTTACTTGACTGTGTTTTTACATGTCTATGAAACCCTGCTTCAGCATGGTGCAGAGTCATGTGACCTTTGGCTTCATCCTTCCAACTTCATTTCCTCATCAGCAGGTGAGCACAAAAATCCAGGCTTCCAAGATGGCGGCCTAGGTACAAGGAAATAACAGGGATAGAGAGAGTTGATGGCCTTATTTCCATTCCTGACATTATGCTTTGTACTCTTTCCATTTTGTTTGCAGTTGGTACCTCTTCTCCTCCCAGTCTGTCCCAGTGATAATGTCTGCACCTCTTCAGGTAACCATGAGCACAGGACTAGGAAACAACAGGGCCTTGGGCCCAGTGATTTCAGTAGCCAACACCAGAGACTATTCCCACAACTCCAAGCATGGAGCTTCAAACCCAGCTTTCAGGGCAGAAGGCTGTTCCCACGTTTCCTGTGACAGATGTGACCCTAGCTTTGATCCCTCTTTCAAAAAAAAAAAAAAAAATTCCATGCTTCTTTCTTCAAGCCCTTTGTTCCCAGAGTAGCTCCGTGAGGAATCTGAAGAAAGGCTGTGGGAAGCTATTTGGATTTAATCCCTGGTGGGGGAAGCAGCTGCCCTTCCAGCTGGGTCCAGGTGGTGAGACACAAGCTATGGTGGGCAGGGCTGGGCTCCCTAAAGCCAGGCTCTGTGGGCCGCCATCATTGCACACAGCCTGCTGAACAACTGAAACCTCTACTCTCTCAAGCTCCCAGGAGAGGGAGAGCAGGCTGGGTGTACCACCTCCCTTCTCAGGATGTTTGGCTTTGTAATAATACAGAGCAGCTGGTTGGTACAGGGGAGAGAGGCCTGAGGAAGCACACAGCACCATGTGAGTCCTCCATTGCAGGGCTACTCCTCTCCCCAGTTGGGTGCTCAGGGTTGCCGTGGTGGCTTCTCAAACCCCCCAGTTTGCATGAATCACTGAGAGCCTCATTGCTGTATATGTAACAAGCTTCTGTGAGGTGACTGTTCAGGTTGCTGGCCATACCTTGCATAGAGCCAAGTCTGGAAAATCCCACAACCATTCCTGACTGAATGACACTGAGAAACCATTTAGCCTTCTGAAGTGATTCCTCAGCTGGAAGAGCCAAGAAAGTCACCAGGAACAGGTGACATGGGACGTTGTATGCAGCAGGTAGTTTATCTGGGTTATCTTTTGCTTTCAACACAGGGAAACCTTGAGCAAATCTGTTGTTTCATATTCAGAAACCAGTGCATACAGTCAGCTAGCTCCACAGAGGAATTCTCTCAGGGGACTCAATTCTACACCAACCAGGAAAGAAAGGAGGGAGGGAGGAAGCAGGGGGAAAATTAGTTTCAATGTTTAACACACAGCTTCACAGATAGTGGTCACTCAAAAATTTGTTTTTCTATGTCGGTTTCCTTTTCTTATAATTAGCCTGCATTTTTCTGTATTTCCACAGAAATACATCTCTATTCCGACATAACCAGCTGCAAGCTTCTGGACGAGATCCTTCAGTGACCACCAAACATCTGTCAATCATAGCTTGAGTCCAGCTGCTAAAGCTCCACAAGACAGAACCCTAAGCTCCACTGTCTGAACTGAGATGTCCGTGTTCTGGGGTTCAATCAGAGCAGGGTATGGATACCAGGAAGAGTGTTCTTCTTGGCTGTTTCCTTGGTATTGGCTTTGTTTTTAGGTAGGCTCTTTGCTATGATACAGATGACCTACAGAAGCTCCAGGGAAACAGACCTGGCAGGAGACATTCACTGCCTGGAGCAATCCAGATTGCTTCCCATGACAGTACAGTCCATGACCCAGTTGTGCACCTACTGGGATCGACTCACATGGCCTGGCCTTCTGGCACTGTTGTCTCCCTACCTCCCAAGCAAGGGGTTTTCCCTCTCTGTATCCACTGCCACTTGTGGCCCTGTGGAGCCCCCGCCGAGGGTGAGCTAGCACAAATACCATGTACAATGAGATGTTGCACTCATCTGACCGGACATACCAATTAGCAGATGTAAAATACCCCATGATGAACAACTGGGGCCCAGGGGTGGGGGTGAAGATGGAGGACTGTCCCAAAAGCTGTTGCCTGTCTATGGGATATATTCTTCTAACTGGGCTGCCTTTCTGGCTTCAGTGGGGGAGGATGCACCTAGCCCCACAGAGACTTGATGTGCCAGAATAGGGAATACTCAGGGGTGTCCTAACCCACTCAGAGGAGAAGGGAATGGGGGAAGGATTGTAGGAGGGGGTGGCCGGGAGGTGGGTAGTGAGTAGGATATAAAGTGAATAAAAGAAATAGCGAATATCAAGAACTTGATAGACACTACTGCACAGGAGAAAGAACATCTTTTTCTTCTGTGGTGTGAGGAATCTAACCTGGGACCTTGCACACGTTGGGCAATTGCTGTCTACAGAGCTACAACTAGCCTATCTTCTCTTTTTTTGAACAAAGGTCCTGGCATGGTCACTTTGGACTAGATCTGGGAAATGTCATTGTTGACTACATAACTGAGTTTCGAACCCAGGAAGAGACAATCCTGAAAGCCCTTCTCTCTCTGCAAGCCCCACTCAGCCTCCTCCTTGTGTTCTTGATTGCCCCATTGTCCACATATTGGTCCTCTGCTACCTCGCCAAAGAGACTTCATGACACTGCTTATTGGACAAGGCCACGGGGTTGAGCTAACTTCTGAGAACAAGGGGTAAGATTACCTCCACCAGCAAACATGAGCTTCACTCTCCTTGGGAGATCCCTCATGAGGTGATGGCTCGGTGAGGCTAGTTCACAGGTTTTCTCAAATCAGGCTTCCAAGTTAGCAGGCTTAGAGGCTCATTCTTTGTACCAAGACAGGATAGCTAATTGTGATTCTTAACTTGGTTGGAATGAGACACACCAGGAAAGAGTGTAAAAGCCAGAGAGGATGAAAAACAAGGAGCCAGGCCTTCTAGATACAACAGGGTTAGTGTACATATGAGCTCACAGAGACTGCAGCAGCATGCACAGGGCCTGCACAGGTATGTACCAGATGGAGTCCTAGAGATGAAAGGGTACACACATTGATCCATAATACAGAAGTCATCTCCAATTGATAACCACTTACAGATGAAAAATTAGTGTTCTCCAAGGGAGTCTCACTGGGAAACAGACCACTCTTAAGGGTAGGCCTCAGGCCCAGCAGTAGATGGCCAAGAGAAAATGAACTCAGTAGGGTTGTTTGGAGATTCTTTGTCTTATACTGTTAAGTCAGAACATTTTTTTTTCTGACTTACAGGTCCCTTATATATTTTCTGGTTTCCAGTTTAGAATTTTTTATGGGATTCCTGTATGTGCAAATGTATGTGTCTCTGCATCTATATGTGTTTCTTGTGGGGTTTATTTTTTTTGGATTTTGTTTTGTCATATTCCAACTTTTTTGTTTCTTATTTATTTTATTATTATTCCTTGGTTGCCTGTTTGTTTTCTAGCAAGAAGCAAAAAGGATGTGCATCCAGATGGGAGGGGAGGTGGGAAAGAATTGGGAGGAGTAAGGGGAGGGGAACTCATATTCAGAATTTATTGTATGAAAAATATCTGTTGTCAACAATTTAAAGACATACCCAGGGCATTAGTGAGACACATCTCTCTCTCTCTCTCTCTCTCTCTCTCTCTCTCTCTCTCTCTCTCT
>JANHMN010000003.1:67490200-67528322 GCA_030674055.1 Rhabdomys pumilio | reverse complement strand
CAGCAGCAGCAGCAGCAGCAGCAGCAGCAGCAGCAGCAGCAGCAGCACAAATAGCTGGGCCTGAAGCTCGGGGTGGAAGTAGGACTGTATAAACTGAGTCAGGGAGCCTGCCTGACATGGGGAGGGTGGGGGTGTGTGCCACAAGTCTTTATTCTCTCCAGGTCTCCTGCTTTCTCTACTTTCTCTCTTTCCTTTGATGCTTTGTTTTCTCTCTCCCTCCCTCATCCGCTCTCACCTTGTAGGGTGTGTAGGCTTGGGGTAGGGCAGAAGGAAAAGATGAGGCCTTCCAGTGAGAGGTGGGCAGGAGACCAGGCTAGCCTGGGTAAGAGTAAGCTTGAGAGTGATCCAGTGAATGACTGAGGAGACTACCACTGGGAGCCTGGTTGGGGGAAAGAGACATCATGGCACACTGTGACAAGTACGAGCTGTAGATCAGTCTTTTGGGAAGACCATCTTAAATTCCATCTTAATCTTACACTCTTGGCTTTGGGGCCAAAACTCATCACATATAATGTGAATGTGCGGTATCATTAACAGTGAGCTCTGAGGACTTGGTCCCTGGTGTGGCTCAGTGCCTCTATGTGACATCCTGAAGATGTCCTTTCTCCATGTAAAATCACAGTTGACTGTGGTTTTCTTCCCCATGGCAGATACACAACCAGCCTGGCTTCCTCTGTCACAGCATCCAGGAAACATTGAGACAAATGGGCTGATTCCTGACTGTTTTTGCTTTCCTGACTAGTTTTCTCCCCTCTCTCTCTCCCTCTCCCTCCTCCCCTCCTCTCTCTCTCTCTGTATGCTAATCACCCCATTGGCTGTGTTTGTGCACATGAAACAGCATGGGAAACCCAGTTGTGCTAAATGGACTAGATGTATATACACAGGGTGCTGATGGGTGGGTAGGCTGCGAGGGACGCAGTGCTCGGCAAGGCTTATCCAGGTAGATGGGTGTGTTAACAGTGGGCTGGAGAAAGTATGGATGGGTTCAAAAGAAGTAGCTGTGTGTGTGGCCTCTGACAGTGTCACTTCCCAGGGGGATCGAAGCAGGTGTTTTTAGTACCATGCCTAAGTGTGTATTATGTGTGTGTTTATGTATGTGTGTCTATGCTTTGACATGCATATGTATGTGTATATATATGTATGCAACATGTATGTGTGTGTATGTTTTCTGAGTCTCTGTGTATATATGTGCCACAACTGAGAAGGAAGTTTGCTGGGTGAGTTTCATTCATATTCTCACGGCTGATCACATATCAAAGTAGGGGCTTTCCTGAAATACATATGTTGTCAATATTTCCTGGTTTAGCTATTAAGCTGAACACAAAGTTGTTACTCAAAAGGACTGATGCTAGTGTTTTATTAAAGTCTTGGTTTCTACTCTATCTATCTATCTATCTATCTATCTATCTATCTATCTATCTATCTATCTATCTATCCATCCTCACTTGACCAGATGAGACCTGCATAGATTCTAAACTAGTGACAACACTGCCTTGATGGGTAGATCCTGGCCAACTTTAAGTAATAACCTATTAGGAGGTCTTGGTGGCGATAATAGTTGGCCCTGGAAATGACACTGATATTGAGGCTTTGATAATGTTCGAGCTTATCTACTGCACGGACGGATGTACAGTGTTCGGTCGTATGAAAAATGGCCTTATTATCCTCTCTCTGTGACTGACGCTTTCTCATTGCCAACCCAGCCTTCCCATATCACTGTACCGTTATTGGTTTACTCATTAATCAGCTAACAAACCAACTAACCAACCAGCCAGGCAGTCATGCTTCAGGGCGTCTCTGTTCGTGGTGTTGAGCTATAGTTTGTACTGAGGCTGAGTGTCCAGTGCTAAGAAAGGTAGCAAATAGAGTTTTACATCCCGAGCTCTGATGCCTAGTTGCTTCTTGTTCTGGGTTATATTTCTGTCCTTACCTTGGCTGTGCACCCATCTTTCCCTTCCTTTGGATAACCATTCATTCCTTGTCTATTCAGTCAATACCACTTGATTGGTGCATCTCCTTTGTTCTGGACTCTGCTGATGCTGAAGAGTGGAAAAGAGATACAATCTCTGTCTCTGTGAAGCTCACATTCTAGTCTAACACTTCTTAGTGGACAGAGCATTTGTTTGCATACTAATGATTGGTGTGATGGTTCATAGTTATAGGGCAGTTGGCACAATAGACCCCATTCTGCCTCATTGCCTGCCTCAACTTCTACTCTCATTGCAAAGGCACAGAAAAAAAAATGTTTCCTTCTTTCCCATGTCAGAGGGGTGCCTGTTGTTTTGACAGTAGGTGTTAGATGGCTCCTTCCAGTGTTCTCCTCAAGCCTACAGTGCACTAGACTGTTTCCCAGGCACCCTGGCACCCAGAATGCATTAGTGTGCCAAGGTGGCCATAACAAATCAATTCAGACATGGTGGCTTAAGGAATAGCCGTTTATTTTCTTCCTGTCTTAGAAGCTGGGTGTCCAGGGCTGTGGTATCATCAGCATTGGTTTCCAGTGAGGCTTTCCTGGGTTTAATGATGGTCACCTTCTCACTGTGTCCTCTCCCCTGGTGCCTTTTCTTTTGTAAGCATATCAGTCCCATGTTTATGACTCCGTTTCATCTTAATTACTTCCTTAAATGTCCTACCTGTCATAGTCATAGTTATGTTAGTAGTTAGGGCTTCAAAATATCAACTTTGGGGGAAACAGCTCGGTACCCAGGGCAATCTGGAATGGTCTAGCACACACACCTACTCCAGTCCTGGATGCTGAAGTGAACATGGTGAGGTAATCTCCTGTAGATATTCAGACAAACATGGTGACGGGAAGAGGCGATACTTCTAGGGCACCGAGTCTCCAGTGTCTACTTTATATGGTACGTGCCCATCTATGGAAAAGGCAGCCTCTAATCTTCCCTATGACTTGTGGCTAAGCATGTCTCTGGCCTTCTGTTCCTGCTGTGTCATCCAATCTTCCTCTCTGTGTTCCTCTGCAGGCTCTGTGAACTTTCTAGTACTTTTTTTTTAATACTAAATGAGCTAATTACAATCAATAATAATAATAATCAAATGATAAAAGTTAATAACAAATAATAATAAACTGAATAAATAACACCCTCTGGTGGTTTGAATATGCTTGGCCCAGGGAGTGGCACTATTAGGTATTGCCTTATTGGAGTAGGTATTGGAGGAAGTGTGTTGTTGTAAGAGTGGGCCTTGAGACTCTCCTCCTAGCTGTCTGGAAGATAGTTTGCTCCTAGCTTCCTTTGCATGAAGATGTAGAACTCCCAGCTCCTCCAGTGCCATGCCCGCCTGGATGCTGCCATGCTTCTTGCCATGATGATAATGGACTGAACCTCAGAACCTGTAAGGCAGCCACAATTAAATGTTGTTCTTTATAAAAGTTGCTGTGGTCATGGTGTCTCTTCACAGCGATGGAAGCCCTAACTAAGACAAACCCTTTTTTCCCTTTTTTTCTTCCTTCCAAAATGACTGTAGTAAATTCCATGGCCTATATAGCAGGAAGAAGCTTCCTAAGGACAGCACTCCAAATCATATGTTGTGTGTTCTGAGAAACATGTCATTAAGGTGATCTTGTCATTATGAAAATATCATAAAGTACATTAATGCAAACCTATATGGTAGAACCCACTATGTAGCTGCTTCCGAGGCATAGCAGTACAAGCCAAAACACACCGATCTGCTGGTAGGGAGGAGGGATGCACTCCTGAGGAATGTTTTCTAGTGCAGGGATAGATGTGGTGAACCTATCACCTCAGGCACAGAAGCGGAGGTTACCATTTTATGTCACTTTGTGCCAAGGGAGGAATGACAAGACAAAGGCTTGAATGAAAACAGCTTTCCAACTTGTGCTCTTCAGGGAATTAACCCTGTGGAGTTCTTCATTAGAGAGGGTTCCAGAGGGAAACAATATTGGAAAGTGCTGCATACTCCATGACATTCTCGAATCTTGGGTATTCATAGTGACTTTAGCAGGTTTGAAGGCTCCCAAGAAAGCCACCAGTGAGGAAACTTGTTTAATAAACCTTTTTTCAATTACAGTTTTTTGGCCATTGGCCCTTTGTGGCCCCTACAGCATCTGCTAGCATCAGGGGCAGCTCCACTTTGGGGGAAGTGATGATCTGAGGTCATCTCAGAGCTAGCTTTTCACAATAAGGACAGAACTTGAAAGACTCCTCCATGTGCGATATTGTCTTTCTGCAGCTTCCTGTAGCAGAAGCCCCGGACTGTTCTCAGCAGCAGGAGGCGAGGCTGTCTGTCTGCACTCCTGGTGGCCACATGGGACTGTTGCTGATAGGAGTGGTGAGTCATGCCAAGCCACATTTGGTACATGAGTATCAGACATGACTCACAGGCATATGGAAACCTTATTCATCTCTACCTTCCTTTGGTCCCTAATCCTTTGTAATGCCTACTTTTATGACGTAACTTCAGGGGACTTAAGCTTGGGCAGCAAAATGATGTAATTAATTTAACTCAGTTTCAATTAAAGTCTTCCAGCAGTGTGACATCTGTGTCTGTTTCACAAGGATGATAGCAGCAGGTGGCTAGGCATGTCCAGGCATGGGTGCGTGTGTGTACATGCATGTATGTGAGGACAGGCCAACTCAGAGATTCGCTAGCTGGGTTTATTGCCAACATTAGTTTTGAATACCTTAGGCTTGGCTAAAACATATACTTGGCCAGTATTCCTTGTTTGACTATTAACTTGGGGCCAGGTTGGCAACTTTTGGCCACTTAAGCTTCTCTGGATTCTGGGGTCTTCTGAATCTATGTCTATCTCTCCCTACTAGAGACACTCTCTTTAGAAATACACTCATTATTCACTCCAAATGAATCCCAAACCGTACTTTAATGGGTAGCTGTGAGAGAGTCACTGTCATCTGGTGTTATAGCCAGCAAATTAACCTAGTAGACAGCTTTCTTTAGGGCAATGCTTTGAGCTAAAAGACTGATGTAATTTATAGTAACCCTGCCTCTGTTATTGGAAAATTGTCATTTCTCAACAAAAACAAAACCCTTTCTCCAACTTCTGGGCCCAATAGGTCCATACTTTTTTTTTTTTAAATCCATGTTATTCTTCAATCTACAATTAAAAATGCTTCTGGAACGGGTAATCATCTTCTTCTCCCATGACATACATGAATCTGGTAGCCACACCCTCTTCCTCCCTCATTTTGCCCCCTTATTCTCCGGGGCTTTGCTTTTCTTGTCTGGTATAAGTGCACCATGTCACAGACATAGCAGGGCACGTGTGTACTTCCAATGTCAGGCTCCATTGAATAACAATAGATTCACAAGCCGTGTTGCTTTGGTTGCCATCAATTTACCAAGAAGTCCCAATTTTTCTTGACAGCTAGCTGTTGGCAATCACAGGTTGTGTTCCCATCTTAAACAAGAATATTAACTTTTAAATTGTACGTGTGTGTGAGTACGTGTGTGTGTGTGTGTGTGTGTGTGTGTGTGTGTGTGTGGTGTATGTGATTGTGAGTGTTTGTATGTGTTTGTGTGTGGTATTTGTATGGTTGTGTGAGTGTGTGGGTGATGTGTGTGAATGTGTGTGGTAGATGTGTATGTGGTTGTATGTGAGTGTGTATATGAGTGTGTATGTGTTTATGTGTGTGTGATTGTGTGTGTATATATATATGTATATATTTGTATGTGTGTATATATATGTGTGTGTGTACGTATATTGCAGAATGATTATCGAAGGGTTAAAAACACAGTGTTTGCAGAGGCCTTATTGGAGGCAGAGGTAGAGACCTGACACACATGCAAAGGAAACAGATATTAATGAACCCAGTTGAAGAATTGCTGAAGGCTGAAGTAGCCATGGGCAAGGGGCACGTGCTGCCTAGTTTCTGTCAACTTGACACTAACATAGACATCTGGGAAAAGGGAATTATAATGAGGAATTGCCCCCATTAGTCTGGCCTATTGGCAAGTCTGTGAGGCTTTCTTTTTTATTAATGATTAATGTGGAAGGACCCAGCTCACTAGGGGTAGTGATATTCCTGGGCAGATGGCTCTGGGTTCGATAAGAAAGCAGGCAGAGCAGGCCATGGAGAGCAAGCCAGTAAGCAGGGCCCCTCCATGGCTTCTGTTCTAGTTCCTACCATAAGTTCATTCCATGGCTTTTCTCAACTATTCTCTCACTATTGTGACCTGGGATGTCTAAACCAAATGAACCCTTTCTTTCACAAGTCACATTTAGTCATGGTCTTTATCATAGGAGTAGAAGCCAAACTGAGACAGTAGAAAACTTGTTTGAATGAATGAATTGATTGACGGATGGATGGATCGACAGATGGATAGATTACATGGACAAACAGATATTTCAGTGGACTGTGCCAAGCAGTAGGGAGTGCGCTGTGTGATTGGATGACAAAGTGTCAGGGCCATGAGTACCATGTTAAATATCCTTCTCATGGGGTCTGTATCTTTCATTAGTCTTGTGTGTTCTATACTTTCTCTGGCCTAATGCTTCTCATATCAATTTAATATGCCCATGTATTCCTAATCTACTTTGATAAGTTTATAGCCAGTATCTTTAATGTGAATGAATATATTATTTGTCATTCTGTGATTCATGGTTAGTGCTGGTCAGGTGGTCAGTAACACACACACACACACACACACACACACACACACTGCTTCTATGTACATCTGTGTTCAAGGAAGCAGTTGCTGCATTGCAAATTGGAGTCACTTAGGCTAAAGCATATCCTCAAAGCACTGTTTATAGAACATAGTTCAGAGTAGACCATAGCCTCATCTCCACATTGTTCCCATGGCCTTTGTCACTCCTGGCCCTTTATCTGAGTGCAGGGCTTAACAGGACAATGCAGACCTCAGCCATCCCTGCTGAGTACCTCACATGTTCCCTGCTGCCTCTGGGAAGCAGAAATGGCTAAAGCAACATCGAATTTTAACTAAGAATCAGCCAGGGGAAGCCAGCCTTGCCTTTCCTGTTGGCTGGAATGATCTCGGCTTACACAGGGAGCTCTGAGGAGAGTGCTGAGCAATTGTTCCCAAGAGGGCTCTACTCAATGTTCTACCCATCCATCATCATTAGTCACCAGGGCTAAGCAAGTCCTTCTCTCTCAGAGATGCACTGAACTAGAATGTCCCATTTGGCCCACGCTGGGAAATGTCTGACAGGCATTTTCCCATTTTCTCTTCACTTCAACTCTTCCAGGAAGGACTCATTATCACTTCCTGTTTAAAAATGGGACCGTTGAGACGTCAAGAGTGTTTTTGATACCTCAGACTGCCATAACAAAACACTGTAGACTGGCTGGTTTATAAACAAGGGGTCCGGATGCTGAGAAATACAAGGTCAAGGTGCAAGATGACTTTGCCTGGTGAAAGCCATTTTCTAGTCCGTAGGTAGAACCTTCAGCTGTTCTGGCATAGTGGGATGGGGACTCCAGTATTATAATCAAACCATCTCTTAAATGGTTCACTTGCCAACACCATCACATTGGGAGTTAGATTTACAGTACATGGATTCAAACAAAGATCAAATACGTAACAAAAGGGATTCGTACCATGTCCAGGGTGTCTTCGCTCATAAAAAGGGGAACAAAGGCTCACTCAGTAAATCATTTATGGAGCATTTGCTCTGCCCTAGGAGCCATGTGACCTTCAACGATCGAGATTTGGCTATGCCCAGATACAGGACTTCAGTGGGGGAACAGGAGAAGCAAATCAGAACTTTGTCCAGTCAGGTGGACTTTGCAGCGGGAAGTCTAGGTCGGTGTTCATGTGGAATGTAGGGTCCTAGCCAGACTATAAACTTATGGAAGGGATTTTTAAAATTTTTAAAAATTAAATTTACATATTCATTTGTGTAGCAGGACGGTTTCCTGCTGCTGCTACCTTGTTTGCAGTGGAAGCATGGGGGAGGAGCTAATGTGGGAGGAGCGAAGAGGGAGAAGGAGAGGAAGGGGAGGAGTCGAAGGGGATGAGCGAGGAGAGAAGATGGCTGGAGATGTCCCCGTGTCTCTACAGTTTCAGGTAGTTATTCATATCTAGGTTAGTTAATTGGATTAACAGCTCTAATGTGTGGGCATCTTGTTAATTGAGCATTTCCAAATATATGAACCAATTGGATACTTTTGAGCTTTGAGAGTCTTCATTCTGCCAGGAGCCGGGGCCATGGCAGGTATTGTCTGGGGTTCAGTTGAGCATTGTGGACTGTGTGGTGGATTGTCAGATCTAGCCGCCACGCTGGCATCTCATGGCTGGCCGAAGCTGCGGTCTGAGCCGAGCAGCGGCAGGAGCACAGCGTAGCTCTTGACCTCTGGCCGCTGCTAGTCAGGATCATGGCGGCTGCTCGGAAAAGCGCAGGACCGTGCGAAGCTTTTTAAATATTACCCTCAACACATTTGGTGTTTGTGCGTGTGTTGAACCATCTTGCTGCCTGCTTCTCAAAACATGTACATTCTATACCCATTTGAAACGAAGTTGCCCACATTATGACTCTTTACCCACATTAGGGACAATCTCCATCTCCAAATTTCATTGTTTTAAGAAAAATGAACACATCTTTGTCACTTAATATCTAGTTCTAAGCTAAGGTGGTGGCACAGATCTTCAATCCCAGTACCTGGGAGGCAGAGGCAGTTGGATCTCTGAGTTTGAGGCCATCCTGATCATAGAGTAAGTTCCAGGATAGCCAGGTCCACACAGAGAAATTCTGTCTCAAAAAACAAACCAAAAAAAAAAAAAAAAAAAAAAAAAAGCCAAAAAAAAAAAAACACAATCTAGTTCTTATCTATGTCTCTCCAATTCTTCACAGTGTCTGATATATGTTAGGTTCTTTAATTCAAGAAAGCTCCCATCTTCTTAGACATTGTTTGTCTGATGCACTTTTTAGATACTTTCAATTTAAGAAATTTTAAATATATTCCTTTTCTGTAAAGCCAACTAGAGTCTTTTTCTGTTGCTTATAGATCTGGCCCGGTGCACACTGATTTCCATAATGCCGGGAAAAGTGAGCTTTCTTGTACTCTAGAGAGTGAGAGTGTGAGAAAAGACTCTGCAGCCAGACTGCCTATGATGGATGGAATCCCACTGCTAGCCAGCTAGGGTAGGGTCAGCTGCTTAACCACCATGAAAATCAACTCCCCGAATTAGGAGACTGCATAGTGATAATGTCTAGTTATGAAGATGATGGAGTGAGTTTGTGCACTGAAAGGCTGAGAACAACATTCAGATACAGTCTAAGTGTGGCGTAGCCTCTTCTTGGCACAATTCACAACACCTTATTCCCTAGGTCACTTGTTTCTTGGCAAAGTTGACCCAAAGGAAGGTACTGCTTAGTGGTCCATCTTCCACTGAAGGGAGACAGTAGCGACTGTATTCTCTGTGAATGGTGCCCAGAGTTCTTGTGAGGAAAGGTAGTAGAGTCGATAGATGAGTGCTTCTCAATAATAAAATAATTAGGGTGCATTAGAGACAGGATGTCACTATGTAGCTCTGGCTGTACTGTAATTCACCGTGTAGACCAGACTGGCCTCGAACTCACAGAGATCCACCTGCCTCTTCCTCTTGAGTGCTGGGAATAAAGGTGTATTCCATTATGTCCAGTTCCCCCTTTTTTCTATAATTGCTAATCGTGTAATGTGGTGTCTAGCAGGCAGGTACCGTCTGTAAGTGACAGGAGCCTCAGTCAACCCAGGTACCACAGTATGATGGTTTGAATGAGAACCAGCCCCATAAGCTAATATGTTTGATTACTTGGTCCCAGTTGGTAGAATTGTTTGAAAAGGGTTAGGAGGCATGGCCTTGTTGGAGGAGGTGTGTTCCTGGGGGACTGGTTTTGAAGTTTCAAAAGCTCAATATCCCCAATGTCTTTTTCTGCCTTGAAGCTGTTCTCTCAAGATGTAAGATCTCAGTCATTGCTCCAGCACCATGCCTGCCTACCTGCCATGCTCCCAGCTATGAAGATCATGGACCCTAACCTTCTGAAACTGCAAGCCCAATAAAGTCTTTGTTTTATAAAGTCTCATAGTGTCTTATCATAGCAACTTAAAAATAACCCAAGACACATGGCTATACTTCCAGACTGTTTGAGGCATTTTCTTTTAATAAGCAAATTTTTTTTCCTCAAATCAATTTTCTATGGATTCCCTAAACAGAAGAAAGAAAATGGGAGCTTCCCCAAGTGGTACAGAAGTTGACCGAGGAGCCTGGTTGCCACCTTCCTTCCCTTTGTTAAAAGACAAAACCAAAACATTTAAAGATCTTAATTGGCTTTCCTTCCTGATTCCAGAGTCATGTAGACCTCAGTACTGGAATAGCTTCAACAGATACAGGCTTACAGAGCTGCTAGGAAGTCACTATGGGATGGAAATCGGAAATGGTAAAGAGATTGGTTCTAGATCAGGATTTGCCATTTTAGAACATGGTTTGAACAACTGGTCCCCTGTGATTGACTGAAACTTGGATTCTGTGATTGGCTGGGACTCAGCTATTTGTTACAAAAGTATACACTTGAGCCAAAAACTCAGTGAGCTTGTGAAGTGAATTAAATTAAATTATAGTTCATCTCTTAAGTTGTCCTGTATGGAGGCCTCCTAGGACATACTTAGTCAATGTAACATCTCCCAACCTTTATGGTTCCTCCCCAGACCCTCTGTTCTTGTGGAATGTCATTCGGAAATCCTTGACATTCTCTGACGCCCACTTCTTAAAACTTAAGTGCAGCCTGTGTTAAAAATGGAAGAGGAAAACGACATTCGGCCTGAATGAAGGATTTAGTCAATAATTAAGCATTGTCATTAACTCATTAACTGGGGCACATGTGCCACACTAACAAAAGATGGATTGGGAAGCAGAAAACAATGACAAACTCCACTCACGTGGGTATAAAGGGATTCTCCATACTGTTGTTGAAAGTTTTCTCTAAGTCCCAACCCTTTCTGCAACTTAAAGTTTATTCCAAAAAGGGCCTATTCCATTACATAATATTTTCTAGTATAGGAAAGGATTTAAAAAAGTTCAGCCTGGTCCTCTCTGGTCATACATGGAGCCGAGAGGGATTTAAGATACTGTGAGGAGAGTCTAGACATGAATTTATATAATCCATGTCTCACTTCACCAGCTTGAAGTCCAGAATAAGGTCATATCTTTAAAAATACAAGTCTTCAGGACTCTCATGTTCCGTAGGGTGACTTAAGAATGCTCTTTTTCCTTGCCTTTGGCCCTAGGCTGGTTCTGCCCTCAAGACTCAAGGTGTGACCTGTGACCTAGAAGTCATAGTGAGTCTGGGAGAGCTGAGCAGAAGTCACATCCTCGATGGTGCCTGCTCAGCTAATTGCCAGGCCTCCTACCTAATGGCTTAGATTCCTCTTAAGTATCCATATCTCCAGATCGTGATCACATGGCCAGGTGGCCCTTGTGTCCTTAGGGTTAGAGAAGTAAAAATTGCCTGGATAGTTTATCAGTAGGGGAATTGTAATTGTGCTTTGGCCAGAAGCTGTAATTATCCTTGGCTCTTCTGTCTTGGCCAAGCGTTAGAAATGCAAGAAGTCTTTGGGATTCTAGTTTCTTTCTGGTCTTATCTATTATACATTTAGCAATGATGCTAGTGATGTTTGGACCTCGTGACTTATTTTATTATCTTCCTAGGTTCACAGTTAATCCACACTCACATGGTCCTGATGTGATCTAGCTACCCCGGGTGGGTACTTTTGGTGTTCCTCTAAGGCCTAAAAGTTGTAAAAAGTAGAGACCATAATTTCTTCTACTCCCCAATTTCAGCCCATCTCCTAGGGTCTCAAGCTCTTACTAGGGGAATGGGACAGGGGTTAGCAGCCTTGGAGACCTTTGAGGATAAAGCCCTCTCTCATAGCTTTGAATCCCTCCGATTTCGCTGGTAACAATAGGAAGAAGAACATTACAACTATCTCTCTGTAGGCCTCCTGCCCAAAAGAAAGGAATGACATTCTGATCTGCTCTAAAGATTAGTAATTGCATACTGTCTTAGAGTGTCTATTGATATGATAAAACACATGACCAAAAGCCACCTTGGAGCTGGGGGGTGAGGATTTCACCTATGACTTACAGGTCTATCACTGATGGAAGCCAGGACAGAGACTCTGGGCAAGAACCTGAAGGCAGGAACTAAAGCAGAGACCGTGGAGGAGTGATGCTTACTGGCTTGCTCCTTATGGCTTGCTCAGTCTGCTTTCTTATAGCACACAGTTACCACCTACTAGGGTGGGGACCACCCACAGTGAGCTGGGCCTTCCTTTTATTTATTACTTATTTATTACTTAATTTTTTATCGATTCTTTGTAAATTTTACATCATGCATCCCAATCCCACTCATTTCCCTGTCCTTTCATACCCACCCTCTTCCTGAAAAGGGGGAAAAAAAACACTGTGGAAGCTGTAGTGTATGACAGTGTGTCCCACAGTATACCCTTTTGTCCACAAATCTTTACTTGTGAAATTTCATTGTGGTGAGTCATTGGTATGGCTTCTGCTGCACCATCAGTACTGGCTCCTCACCAGGACTCCTCAGATATCCTGTTGCTGTCCTGTGTCATGGAGATCCTTCAGCTTTAGATCTCTAGGACCAGCCCATTCACGAGTTCCAGCAGTTCACAGATGGGGTAGATGTTGGCTTGGGACAACTCAAAGCTCTAGATCTGGTTCTGGGAGGTAGTTGAATTGGTCACCCCATCAGCTCTCCTGCACCCACACCCACTAGGGTGAGTTCTCTGGCGATGTACCTGGCTAGCTCATCCAATGTGGAAACCAGCAAGGGGCAGGGACAGCTCTCCTGCTCTCATGCCCTTGGGGTAGACTCTACTGTGCTGCCCCTGGGGAGGTGCAGGACCTCTTGAGTGTTGCAGTTGGTGAAGGGTTGGGGAGCTGAGCCCCCTTATCAATTATCAATCAAAAACCCGCCCAGAGGCTCGCCCATAGTCAGTCTGGTGGGGACATGTGCTCAGTTGTGGTTCTCTAATTGCAAAATGACTCCGCATTGTCAAGTTGACATAAATCTAACCAGTACAACACATACTCTTTTTTCGTTGTTTTTGTTTTTGGAGACAGGGTTTTTCTGTGTAGCCCTGGCTGTCCTGAAATTCACCCTGTAGACCAGGCTGTCCTCGAACTCAGAAATCTACCTGCCTCTGCCTCCCAAGTATTAGGATTAAAGGCGTGCGCCACTACTGCCAGGCTAACCCATACTTTTCCTCTTGCTTAAGACTTAATCCAGCAGGGCATGTCAATCACCTAGCCAGGAGCCCACCCCCTACAAAAGCTGATTCACCTAAAGACACTGAGAAGATGTACTTAGGCTGCTCAGAAGCCCCTTCCTCCTGTGGAAGCTAACAGAAATTTTCTCACCGCAGCACTATGCACATCTGAACTCAGAAAATAAAACAAAACATCCTCCCCTGTCCTCCCCACTCTCCCCCCCCTTCTTTTTCTCTTAGTACTGGCCAAAATACTAAGCATGCTTTTCTCAGCACTCTGGATAGCCCTTTCAGAAGCCCCTCTCCTTCTGCCACACGGACGCTCACAGACCTCAATTGTTGAACAGGCTTGCTTTCTAGGGTCCTAACTCAAAGGTGTGGCTTTCTCTCTTTTTCCCCATCTCACTTCTTCTGGCAGCTGCTAAGATTTACGGCTTGCCTGTTTTGTTGTTTTTCTCTCAAAGTTTAGTAATATTGCCCTGGCGCTTGCTTCTAAGTCTGTTTCTAAACCCTCTTATTAATAAGATCGTGGACCTATGAAGGGAAACCCCAGTTTTCCTGGTAGTGTTTCCCCCTAAATTCCAACCCTACTCACTTCCTGCCCATCGAAGCAAGGAGGTAGATATACGTAATTAGCATAACAGAAGTTATATGTTGTTACGCTGAGGGTCATCACATAAAGTTCACACTCTAAATTCTTAACAACAGTCCTAAACCCATCTCTGCAATGCTGCTCACCTGTGCAACATATCTTAGCTGAAGATCTGGTCCAGTCTCTAACAGAAGTCTCTGATTCAAGGGTCAGGATCCTGGGAGAAACTCTCTATCTGCAGGACAGATCAAGGTGGAATCGCTCCAGATGTACAGAACAAAGCATTTCTTTGATATTCTTAGAAAAGTCTGTCTTTTATTTACTTATAAGAGGTCCAGTGGGTATCATGGGGTTCTAGGCCTGTGTCTGGTAATTTGGAACGAGTGATGTCACTGAGTTATCAGGTACAGCCTTGGGTGTCGTAGGATTCCTGACTAAGCTATTTTTATAAGTCTAAAAGACTTTTTTTTTTCACTATGCTCATTTCACTGCTCCAGCCCCAGTGGTACTCATCTCTTGTCTTCTCCAGAGCACTCTTCATTTGAGTCCCCCACAATCTGTTCTAATGTGGGTGGAGAATGGCACTATGCTGGGTGACTGTGTGGCACATGGAGACACATGGCTAGGTCTCGAATAACAGAAGAAGAAGCACTATGAGGTGATTAAGGTGCTCCTTATACTGAAGAAAAGGGACTCGGGTTCTAGACCTGTGGCATGGTTAGCTCGGCTTTACACATTCTAGACTCACCTGGGAAGATGGTCTTAATGAGGGATTGTCTAGATCAGGTTGTGTGTGGGCTTGTCTGTGGGAGATTTTCTTGATTAAATTCATTGATGTAATTGATGAATTGATGTAATCATGAGCTAGGGAAGACACTGATCCTGGACAATTTAAAAGAGAGAGAGACCTGACTGTGGACAAACATGCATACATGTATTTCTCTCTGCCCTGGGCTATGCTTATGAGGTGACTGGCTGTTTTAAGTTCCCCCATCCCAGACATAGCACTCTGCTATGGCGGACTATGTCTATCCTAGGATTGTGAGCTAAAACAAATACCTTCCCCCTTAAGTTGCCTTTTGCTAGGGTATTTTATCACAACAGAAGTGAAATTAGGATAGCCTGGATCAGAGTTCTAATCATCTGCTCTCAGGAGTAGAATAGTATTTACTCATTATTATCTTCTGTCTGTCTGTCTGTCTGTCTGTCTGTCTGTCTGTCTGTCTGTACCTCCCACACCACCACAGGATTTCTCTGTGTAGTCCTGGTTGTCATGGGACTTAAAGAAATCTGCCTGCCTCTAACTCCTGAGTTCTGGGATTAAAGGCATCCTTTCTTAAGAGTTAGTCCTTGTGGGCCTGCCAATCACCTGGGATCTTAGCTTCCTACTTCATCTTCCTGGACTTCTGTTTTCTCATCTGCAAATTGGGATGTACTAGTGAACCCAGAGGCAATTGGGGAGGAATCCCATGGGGTGGGTCCCTGAGAGCTGCCATCCCACAGGGGAAGACTGAGCCTCAGGACTGGGTGGAGAGGGAAGCTTTGCTCTGCTCACCCTAAGCCCTCCTCCTCAGGTCAGCCTCCCCTGTGGTTCCTTACCACTCTGGGCTTCTTCCCAAAGCTCTTTCTTAGGTTTTGTTTTCCAAATCTGTGTTCCTTTCATTCTTCCTCCCCAACGGGATTAAAAGGAATCACTCCCAGGACTTTCCCAAAGAAGACAAAGCTCCAGGTCCAGGAGGTTCAGCTCTAGAAACATTTTTCCTTTTCCCTCTTCCTCTACCCATTCCTGCCTTTCAGTGCACCCAAGGGTGGGAGGAAGGGAAGGAGGGAGGGAAGGAGGGAGGGAGAGAGGGAGGGAGGGAGGGAGGAAGAGAGAGAGAATCCCCTTTTCTTCTGAATGTCACATTCTGGTGAAGGGAAACAGCAAGAACAAATAGCTGAATTAAAGACACGCTGATTTTTTTTTTTTTTAAATCTTCCTGGCCTTATTTAGGTTTCAAGTCTGGCTTCTCTTTACACTCTGCTCTCCCTCCTGTTTCCCTCCCCAGGCTGGCATTGAAATGTCAAATACAGCAGTTTGCAGCTGAAAGGGGGTCCTGGTGGGAACAGAATGCCCTTCTAACCCCCAGACCTGGGCTGTTCTTTCCAGAGCCTCTCTTTGCTTTTCTCTTTCTTGTGGGCTGCCTTTCACCCACAGAGGTTGTTTGAGGTGGAGGATGGGGAGCAGGGGAAAGGCTTTGCACCTGGGAACTAGAAGAAGGCTTTCCCCACGCCCTAGGTTTCTTCTTTCTTAGTGTTTCTTCAGCCTCCAGTTGAAACTGAAAAAGATGGTTCCCTGGGGTCGTTGTATTCCCTACCCCAACCCCAGAAAAGCTGTATATTCAGAATGGCCTGAGTGCCTAGTCAGTCCCTCTCACAGGGCTTCTCTGTCCAGGCTGGTGTCAGAAAGGAGGAAGTAGAAGGACCCTGGGTTATTAGGAACGTGCAAGGCAGTGGGGTATCTTGCAATAACCCAGAGTTGCTAAGGGTGTGTAAAACAGATGACTTCTTAAGTTTCTGGCTTTTTGGTTAGATAGATTGACACATTTAGAAAAAGCTCATGTGTCCCTAGCTGGGTGTAATGGCACATGCCTTTAATCCCAGCTCTAGGGGTGCAGAGGCTAGTGGATCACTGTGAGTCTGAAGCTAGGCTGATCTGTCTACATTATGAGTTCCCAGACAGCCAA
Organism: Rhabdomys pumilio; assembly: GCA_030674055.1. NCBI lineage: Eukaryota > Metazoa > Chordata > Mammalia > Rodentia > Muridae > Rhabdomys > Rhabdomys pumilio. Next base: position 67,511,781 of record JANHMN010000003.1, on the reverse strand, counting down.
GGCTGTGTAGAGACACCCTGTCTCAAGAGAAAAAAAAAAAAAAAAAGAAAACAACAAAAAACAAAACAAAAACCCAAAATGCTCCCCGCCCCCCAAAGTGGAACTATCCAACACAGCAATCCTACTTGTATAGCTATCTCTTCCTAAGAAAATAATTATTCAAGTGTGTGCAGGGTTCTGCCCAAGACTGTTTGCTCTTTCTTTTGCTTGGGCCCAAACTCCCCCAGACTCTCTGTCATCATCCCAACTTGCCCTTCCTGACACTGCTTCTAGAGCTGTTGGAATTTTATGCAGTCTGTGCTGGTTAGATTTTTGTCAACTTGACACAAACTGGAATCATCTAGAAAGAGGGAACCTCAATTGAGAAAATGCCTATAGGCCAGTCTGTGGGGGCGTCTTCTTGATTAATGGTTGATGTGAGGGAGTTGAACCATTGTGGTAGCTGTCACCCTGAGGTTGGTGGAAAGGTAGCTGAACATGAGCCTGGAATATGAGCTGGTAAGGGAATGCTGGTCCATGGTCTCTGCTTCGGTTCCTGTCTTCAGGTTCCTGCCTTGGCTGAGTTCCTGCCTTGGCTTCCCTCAGTGGTGGATGGTGATAGGGCCTAAAAGCGAAACAAAGCTCTTTCCTCATGAGTTGCCTTTGATCATGATCTTTTTCACAGCAATGAAAGCAAACTAGGAAATAGCCCAAACTGGGTCTTTACCTTATATAGCCTGAGGGAAGGTAAATTCTGAGCTTTGGCTGTGACCTATCATAAAGGTCTCAGTACTGATCAACTTTTGTCAAATAAAAGCTGGTTTTTTTTGGGAAACAAGTTGACCTAATTTTTCTTCCCCCTCCCTTCCTCCTTCCCTCTGTTATACATCCCTTCCTTCCTTCTTTCCTTCCTTCCTTCCTTCCTTCCTTCCTTCCTCCCTCCCTCCCCCTCCCCCTCTCTCTTTCTTTTTTCTTTGTTTCTCTCCTTCTTCCTCCTGTTTGCTTGAACTTCTGATCCTCCTTCCTCTATCCACTGAGTGCTGAGATGGCAAACCTGAGCTACAGTATCGTATGATACTTGGGATTGAATACAAAGACTTGCATGCTAGACAAGCTATGTTCCCAGCCCCTGATTTGTATTATGAAGTTTTCCTCAGGTCGGAGTAGGTAAGGAAGGAAAGGGAAGAGACAGAGACTCTTGGCTTAGAAGAATAAGTTGATTTCTGAAGCCCATGCTCTTGCCAGTGTCGCCTATAGGTCATCACTGGATTCGGAGGCTGTAGGCTACAATGCCAACAGCCAGCCTTTGAGGCTTGGTAGTCTACAGACTGGTCTCTCACAACTGGAGAGAGAGAAAGTTGGAAGAGGCATGTTTCTCTGTGCTTCATCTTCAGCTGAGGAGAATATGTGGAGGGTTGATATGATCTGCCTGTCAGGTCCCTTCAGCTGCCACCGCCATATTACACTGCTCAGGTCCCAGCGTTCATAGAACTGCGTGTGTACCTGTTGGCCACTCCTCCTTCCTGGGGAAATGCTCCCTATGTCCATAGGGAATATAATATATGGAATATAATTCCATGAGGTGGAATTATTAATCAAAGAAACTCTCCTAGTCTCTTGCAAGCCTATTTGAAGCCATGGCCAGGACTCAGGATGAGTGATATCTCCATCAGTCTCAAGAGGGTCTTCCAATGGCAGCCCTGATACTTAACCAGTACAGAACCAGCTCAAAATAGGATGACAGAGGTGGAGAGAAAGGGGGGGCAACTGCTTCCTTGGCAAAAACCCTGGGGAAATAAAAGCCAACTGGGTAGCAAGACAGGATGTGGCTATAACCCCTCATTGGTCAGCAGAGGCCATGCTATTAACAACTAGAAGGACCTTTGGGCTCCTGTGACTGGCTGGGGAACTAATTTGTTTCCCATGAACCAGAAACACTTCTTCCAAGACTGAGATGTGGTTTGAAAGTTTGTTTCTAGGATTTTTTTTCCCCTTAGGTTTTGTTTATTTGTTTGGTTTTTGTTTTTCGTTTTTGTTCTTTTTCTTCTGATCCCTTATATTTCCTAGGTTTTTACAATATTTCATGGTTGAGGGGAAGTACAGGTTTTAAGAATCCAGATTACAAAATATATAAACATGTAACAATACATAAACTTTATAATAATAAGCTTGTACATGGATTTGTATAAAAAACTTTATAGCACATACACTTTTACATAGATTTGTCTAGTTTTGTGTTTCATCTTTATAAAGGGGACTGTTAGACCAACCTACATACGCTGTGGGCTCCAAGGGCTCCTTCTGACATGGTCCTGAGTCACCCTTTCAGCTCTTTGACATCTCTTTTTAATGTAACAACAGAAATAGATGCTCTGCCTCTTTGCTCCAACACCTTCACTCCTCTGCCTTTGTACTGGCCTGGGCTCTTCCTCCATCTGATACAAAATTTCCCTGCTGGTACACTTTCCAGTGCAGTTCCTTCTGCAGGAGTAGGTGTGTGTGTGATGCTTCTCTATGGTGTGGGATATGCTTCTGCTTACTTCTGTTTGTTGTATTCTTCCTGTATGGGTAAAAGCTTCCCTCCCTCCCTCCCCCTCCCTCCCTCCCTTTCTCTTTCCCTCCCTCCCTCCTCCCTCCCTCCCTTTCTCTTTCCCTCCCTTAATCTTCTCTCCTTCCTTCTTCCCCTCCCTTTCTTTCTAGAGCTCTGAGCTTTCTAGACTCACTAGATTCTGAGCTTCCTGATAGTATGGGAACTACATAGGAGGGTAGTCATTGATATTCTCTTTATGTTTCTTCATAAGACTCCTGAATTCTGTGGGCTACAACTAGTCAATCCCATGTGCTGCGTTTTATTAAAAAAAAAGGGGGGATATGTTTGTTATGGTGTGGGGGGAAGGGGGTGACTCAGTGGGCCCATGATGAGGCATCCCTTTCCCCTGAGGTACCAGCCACACAATGTATAGTATAGAAGAGTTTATTTAGGGGATGAGGAGGGGAGTTGATGGAAGAGAGAGAGAGAGAGAGAGAGAGAGAGAGGGGAAGAAGAAGAGGAGGAAGAGGAGGAGGAGGAGGAGGAGGAAGAGGAAGAGGAGAGTCCAGCCATGAGCCTGTGGAGAAGGGGGAGGTGTGGGGAGAGAAGGGACAGAGAGGGGGAAAAGGTAAGAGAAGAAGAGCAAGAGCAAGAGAAGAGAGTGAGGAGGGGGCAAGCAGCCCCTTTTATAGTGAGTCAGACATATCTGACTATTGCCAGGTAATTGTTGGGCAGAGCCTAAAAGAAATGCCAACACCATGCTTATACATACTTTTGATTCCTTGCTTTCTGCTCTGGTGAACCCCCAGATTAGTGTTCCACACAGCTGTTCAGTGTACAGAGTGTTTTGAAGTCCCTGTATGGGATGAGAAATGATATAAAATATCAATGCAATTATTTTTATTATATGAACTAGTGATAATTTATTAGTGGAATGTATGTTGATATGTAACCAATATAAAATCACAATCACAGATATATGTGTGTCCATAGAAGACCCCCCTGAAAACCTAGACCTTCTTAAGTCAGAGTGTGTGCAGGCATTCAGGCTCCAGAGCAGCTATCATACCCTCCACTCACCACCAACTGCATCTCCATGTACAAGGAAGGGGACGGACATTACTCTAAGTTTTCTATAATATTGGGAATTGTGAAGTAGCCGAAGTCAATCCAAGGTGGTGACCCAGAGGGTGGACTAGCCAGTATATCCAGTCATCTTTTATGGTTCTTTTAAAGTTCTTCCTGCTTTTTCATGGGATTAGAGTCATGTTGAAGGACCTATTGGCAGGACAAAAAACTCCAGCCATCTAGAACTGGTGTCCCTGACAACTGCTGAGTGTTTATGAGCTGTTAATTGAAGATTACCCCACTCTTTTTGGAGTTGTGGATTTCTTAATATCTTTTTCTTCCTTGCAAAAATGCTATATTAGTTTTGTGAAATGAAGAGAATTTAAATGTGTGACTTTCTTAATAATTATCAGGCTTCTTCCTGAGTTCTTATTTTATCCTAAGCAGCATTACTTGAGGGATTACTAATAATCTCCACGATGCAGATGAGCAGAGAGGGTTAGAGAAATTCGGGATTGCAAGACAAGACCAGTGAAGCTTTGATTGACATCCACATTCCTCCCATCTGAGGCTCAGAATTGTTCTGTGACAAACTGGTCAGTATTTTAATTTGTATCTTTCAGCCCTTTGGACACTGCATTATTTGTGATGTTCTGGATAATAGTGAGGCCCAGGAGACAGGGCTAAGAAGATAACACTCAACTAGAGTATCCCCAATACTCTGAACTCCAAAGTTCATGGATATCAGTAGGCAGAGGCTCCTTCCAACATGGTCCCTGACTGACTCATTGGTGGGAATGAGCTGAATGCTTGTGGAATGTATACATTTGTGGATAACACTGCAGACTCCCAGGAGCAGAAACACAGGGAAGGCTGCCTTGAATGTATATATTTTCGAGATTCATAGGAGTGATTTAGGGGAACTCTCTCCCAAACATAAATACTTGGGCTGTGGATTTTGATAGGCCTGAATGAACATCCTGGTTACACAGTGTGATATTGGGCAAGTTAATTCAACTCTTGGAGACCTGCTTTCCTCATTTGAAAAATGAGGATAATTATAGCTGTGGGGAGCGAAGGAGCTAATCCATGGGAAGTGTTTGGCAACTGGCCTGGCACCGGCTGAGTTCCCAGTAAATGTCACCTATTCATATATTTCACTGACTTTGAGATGGTCTTTATTTTCTTTCATATTAACATCTCTGAAATCAGCATGCTTCTTAAAATTGATGGCGTGTCATGGTCTTAATGGGAGCATTTTTAAAATTCTGATGGTCTATAAAACAATAGTATTTCTGACAGTATATGGTGTTCAAGCTTGGTGAACCATGGGTTCCTGAGCGTCCTTAGGTACAGTGTAGTCAATCGTAAGATAACTGAAAGTTATCCCCTATCTGACAGGTGAATCCCCTGTCTGACTACACTGTGTTCTTCTTTCCAGTGGTCTCCCACTGCAGGAGCGAATCAATGCAAGCAGAAAATCAAGATGAGCAGGCGTGACCCATTCTGGTGGGACTCTCCAAAACTCCAGGTATGGCTTCTCAATTGACCTTTCCTGGTGCAGCTTCGTCTTTCCATCTGAACACTAACAGCTTGAGCAACTTGAGAGAGCTCTGATTATCTGGCTATGTTTTCTTCTGCCCCACAGGTCTCCATTTCGCCCTGTTACGATAATCTGAGTTACTTCACCCCAGTAGGTTCCATTTTGGGTGTTTTGGCTTTGGCTTCCTTTTCAGAGAAGCGTTGGCTCTCAGGGTCCAGAAGGACCAAAAAACACTCTGCTGCAAGGTTCATAGCAAATAGCAAATCAGGAAGATCTCTCTGTCTCTCCCTGTCTCTGTCTGTCTCTGTCTGTCTCTGTCTCTGTCTCTGTCTCTCTCTCTCTCTCTCTCTCTCTCTCTCCTGCCTTGTTCTTTTCCTGCTCAGCCAAATGATCAGAATGAGATTTGGCAGCGAGATAGCCGTGGGGGGAGGGTTCGCTTCTTGTGTTTAAGGTGAAGCTATAGGAAAGAATGGGTTTAATGAATGGTTTGTTTCCTTTGCAAAAGAACCATCTGGGTTTAGATTTCATATTTACTATTTAAAACCCTTTCAATTAGACCCTTGGGGTTTCCCAAGCCTGCTTGGGGAGGGGCTCTCTCCAAGTCTCCTTTCTTCATTCCCAAAGCCTGGGACAAATGTTTGTTTTTCTCACATATTCATCAAGGCTAGGGCTTCAGAAAGCACAGAGGGCTCTGTATTGACATGGGAAGCAGGAGCCTGCCTGGGGAGTGTTCAGCTGAGAACAGTATTTGGCATGTTTGTTTCTTGCCCCATGCCACCATTCAGCTTGGAGAACTTTAGGGTTGCGGGTAGAGGGGGGGGGGCGCTTGGCACATTGGCAGAGGATCTCACTGGAAGCTCTCAAGTCTGAGAGAAGGAGCTTTCTCATGACTTTCCCCTCTGCCTCCCCCCTCCGAGCGTATCAATCAGTTTCAGGGAAACACTAGTGAGAAAAGAGAGTGTTTTTTAGCTGGAAAAGTAGTTACAAAGGCCACCAGCTTGCTTTGTAGCCTTTGTTCCTGTTGGCGCCTTGGTCAGAACACTGGGGCTGCCCAAGCAGCTCTGCTTGCTGAGACCTGTTATCCTGGGGTTCTAGAAGGACTGAAAGAGAAGAGTGGACAGCGTCCTGTCTCTGGAATCTTTGGGGACCATCTTTGCTTTTGGTAGCATGACAATGGTTTTCCTCAAGTCTGTAGATCTAGTTGTTAATGAGCCAAAAGAGGGGTAATCCCAGAACTGTAACATTTAAGTGGGAGTGTCAGGGGCTACTAGGTACTGTCCTGGCACTCCTTAAATATGACTCTCTGCTTACAAGTCCCCTGCCTTGGAAGGTAGGGTCGGTATCTAATAGCATTTCAGTGGTAAGTTTGGAATGCTAGTTAAAGCAGGAGAAGGAGGAAAACACAGAAGACCAGACTAACCCCAAGTTTGTTCAGACTAGTCGAGTGCTGGGGGTGGGATGGAGTGCAGAAGCTGCAGGTTTGGAAGCTGGATGCTATTTTTCTTTTGAACCCACAGGTGGGAAAGCTGGTCCTGCTGCTCTGTATATTGCTCAGTGGAGCTGTGTGTGTGTGTGTGTGTGTGTGTGTGTGTGTGTGTGTGTGTGTGTGTGTTGGGGGTTTAAAGAGGCTTGCCAGAGTGAAGACTTATATCTGCCTTCCGGACAGCTGTGAGAAATGCTGATTGACAGGGCTCAGTGGGAGGGGGTGGGGCATATGTGGTTAGAACCCTGAAGTGGGGCAGGTACCACGTGGCTTGCAGGCCCTACCTACTGTTGCTAGATAGATTGTATTTCTATACTGGAAAATACTTGTTTGCTGTGGATTGAACAAAGCAGGTAAAGCTGCAAGCAGGGACAGTGGCTCCAAGGTAGAAAATGGTCTGGATGAAAATACTGGCCCAACTGCAGGGTGGCATCCATGACCTTGACCCTAATATGGTGAACTGGATTTATAGAAGTATTAATGTACTGAGACTAGTTTTTGGAGGCTGCAGAAAAGGGAATATAGAATTTACAAAATGCAGATGAGTCTGGGTGCAGACAACATCTAGATTTTTTTTTTAAAATCACACACACACACGCACACGCACACACACACACACACACACATCTCATCCATCATTTTACTAACAGGTGTGTCCCCAGAGCTGTTTTGAGACTTATCAGTGAGCAAATTAATTAAGCTCTTAAAAGGTGACGCAGAAGCATCCACAGGCGTCTCTGGCCTTTGACAAGGGGCACACTGCTCTGGGTCTAATTGTCAGAATAATTACTTTTCCCCTGCAAATTACCTGCAGCACATGCAGCACAATGCTTTTGTGTGGTTTTAATTGTCTACAGGGTCTGAGAGTGAGGGCTGTGTGGGATATGTTTTGATGAAATATTTAAGCTTGTGTAGGTGTTAAACTACCTATTAATCCTTCCTGGCTGGATTCATTTATTTGAAACAAATCGTGACAGTTGAATAGCTGTGTAGGGCATGGGGTTCCTGTAAAGGATACTTATTTTCAGGATATGTGGATTTTGTCAGGGACAGTAACAAAGCACACCCAGCCATTTTCAAACTCTGCTTGCTTACTGCTTGCAAGAAAGGCTTTTCTGGGCATTGCTGTAGCAATCAACATTAGGCAGACATTTCAAAATACAGGTCAAGGGGCAAAAACAGAACAGCTTAAGAAAGACGAAAAATCTGTTAGGTGGAAATTGAATCAGTAGCATTAAAAACAATTAAGGTACAGCGCTATCATGAAAACAGTCCTGGAAGCAAGTCAGGATTTCTTCTATTTAATCAAGCACTTTCTTTATTTTAGTGAATTGTTGGTGCATCTAATGTATTCCAAACTACGATCTTGGTATGGGGATATGCAGTCAATGATTGCCATGGAAACAGATTTATGTGTCTCATCTTACAAATGGCTCAGAAGCTAAAGTGTAATGAAAGGGGAATACAAATGGAGGGAGGTGGTCCAAACGGGGTCGTTTGATAAGTATGCTGGGTGACGTGTGTGTGTTTGTGTGTGTGTGTGTGTGTGTGTGTGTGTGTCTCCATTGAGGCACATAGCTATGGTACTGGTGATTGGTGCATGTGTTCATTGGCATCACTGGTGGAGTGTCTTAAACAGCAAGAATCATTTCATCATTTAAGCAAGGTTGGCTTTCTCTGAGGCTTCATTCTATAGATGGCTGCTGACCTCTCCCTATGTTGTCCCTCTGTGTGTATCTGGGTCCTGATTTCTTCTTGTAAAAATACCAATCATGTTGGGTTAGGAGTCATGCCAGTGAATCCTATGTATTTAGATGTAGGGCTTTGAACTCAGGTAAACTCAGTTACCTCTCTAAAGGTTCTATCTCCAAAAGATATAGTGCATTTTGGGATTCTAGGAGTGAGGGCTTTATCATATGTGAGGGACACAATTTAAGCCTTGATATCCTGAGAGATAATTAAATACAGTTTCGAGTCTCAGACATGTGTGTTATACAGATGTAGCGCACATCGTAATCAAAGCACTGGGGGCTTAGGTAAAAGGACAGTGCATTCAAGGTTTAAGTCATAAATTCCAAACCAATCAGGGCCACATAAGATTCTGACTCAAAAACAAAATACAAAGGTAAATAAATAATAAATAATAAATAGAATGTTGATAGTAAACATATTTTTGAAAGAGTTTAAAGAAATTTGATCCTATTCACTAGTATTTCCTCTTATTTTTAATATTATTCTTGACGTTTGGCGGTCCTGGGGACTATACCCTGGGCTTTGAGCACGCCAGGCAAATATTCTACTACTGAGTTACGTCACTGGCAATGTTTATGAGTTTGTTGCAAAGCTCAGCTGTCTTAGAGAAATACCTTAGAGAGCAGGAGCCAGATGCACCCTGCCTCACCCAGTACTCTGGGAAGCACACACCTTGATACGCAGATGATAAAGTGATGACGTCCTTCATCAGGCTTAAAGGGGCAGTGGTGGCAATTGCCTTAAAATGGGCAATGGTTATGATACATCTCACCTCAGTAAAACAAACAACTGCAAAGCCTCAAAGGCAGCCAGCATCAGAATTCTGGATATGACCAGCATGAAGTCTACAACCTTGGTGTGTGGGAGAACTCTGATAGCCCACAAAGGCAGGTAAGAACACACCGCCTGGCACCAAAGCCTCATAGCTGAATGTGACTGTGGTCTAGTAGTCACAAGACAGTGTAGTTGCTGAATCATTACATGTAAGCATCTAAGCTCTTCTACAAAGGCTGCTTAGTAGTTTAAGGTTAATAAATTTTATCATGTTAACAGGAAATACAGCTTAAATGAGTATCAGATGGTTCAGTGGTAAGGACAGTTGCTGCCAAGACTGAAGAGTTCAATACCTGGATCCCACTTGGAAGAAAATGAAATCCAGCTCTAGAAAGTTGTCATCTGACCTCCACATGTACGCTGTGGCTTGTGTACCAACACATATAAACACACACACACACACACACACACACACACACACACACACACACACTGCAAATAAGTGAATAAATACGACTTCAAATAAAATAAGTAACAGCCAAATGGAAAGCAGTAGCCAGGCTGTCACTCTGCCGGAGTGCTTGTCTAATTGCACACATCCTGGTCTTTAAGCTCCTGCTACCTCCTCCCCCAAGCAAAGCAAAATAGCAACGATGAGAAACAAGGCAAGCAAAACCCTCTGAGGTTTAGCTGACTGAGGTGGCATACACCTAGCATGCTAGGACTTGGGAAGCTGAGACAGGAGGATTGCAAGATTGTGAGTCCGATGATAGCCAGGGCTACTGTTACTGAAAGTCTCTGATGGGTAGGAGGCATTGGAAATAAAACTACGAATGAAGATGGATTTGTTTGAGTTAGTAAATGCACAGCTTAAGAAAGACAAACTTTTTAAATTATTCTCTTCTCATAGGCTACATTCTGACTGCAGCTTCCCCTCAATCCACTCCTCCCAGTTCCCTCCCCCACCTCCTCTCTCCTCTAGATCCACCCCTGCTTTGTCTCCCCTTACAAAAGAGTAGGCCTCCCAAGGACACCAACATGGCACAAGATGCAATAAGACCAGGCATAAACTCTCATACGGAAGTCCTGTGAGACAACCCAGAAGGGGGAAAAGGGTCCCAGGAGCTGGCAAAAGAGTCAGAGACCCCCCACTCCCACTGTTAGGAGTCTCACAGGAACACCAAGCTAACAATTATAACATATGCAGAGGACCTAGTGCATAACCACACAGTCTCTGTGACTGTCGATTCAGTCTCTTTGAGCCTCATGAGCCCTGCTTAGCTGATTCTGTGGTATCCTCCATCCTTTCAGCTCCCACAATTCCTCTGCCCCATCTTCTGAGCTGGAGGGTGGTGTTTCCAGAACCCTCTGGAGAGAAACTGGAAGGAAACCTTCAAACTGGGCTCTCTTGACTAATGTTTGGGTGTTCGTCTCTGTGTCTGCTCTCATTAGTTGCCAGTTGGTTCATTTGAGTTAGTGAATACAATCCCAAAGAAAGGCAGGTTTTTGTTCCGTGATTTTTATTTCTTGAAAAGAAGGAGAAGGAAGGGGAAGGGGAAGGAGAAGAGGAGGAAGTGGAAGAGGAGGAAAAGGAAAGGACTCTTCAAAGCAAAAGTACCCAGTGAAAAACAGGAAGGCACTTTATATTGTCAAATTGAACACTTTTAGATAAGTGATATTTTGTGAGTGTGTAGAATATCATAGTGTTATGCAGACACAGGCCATTCTTTGGGACGAGAGCCACAGGTAGATTTTGATGCTCCAGTGGATGGCCCCACACGGATGAAGTATGAGCAGTAAGACTTACAGCTATGTACGTATGAACAGCTAGACTTGCTAGTAGTAAAACAAACAAACCAATACAGAAAACGTAACAAAAGACAGGGAAGAGGAAGTACTGAAGAGATACGGGATGATTTGGAGGGGTAGAAATGGGGCATGTGAATGATCATATTTTGGGGTGTGTATATGATCATATTGCATTGTATATATGGGGTGTGTGTATGATCATATTTCATTATATACGGGGCATGTATATGTTGATATTTCATTGTATATATGGGACATGTGTATGATCATATTTCATTGTATATATGGGGTGCATATATGATATTTCATTGTATATATGGGGTGTGTGTATAATCATATTTCATTATATATATATGTATGAAACTGAAAGAATAGAAAACTTTTGAAAGAACAAAACAGATGAAGTAGTTAAAGAAAACAAGTACCACTTGAACATAACTCAGAGAGAGAGGAAAGGAGAATCCAACTGCAAAGCATATCAGTGTAGAATACAGAGGAAACCCAGATGTGGTGGTTTGAAGGAAAAAATGGTTCCTAGAAGCTCTAGTACTTGAATGCTTGGCCTCCGATGGTGGTGCTGTTTAGGAAAGTTACAGACTCTTGAGGAACAGCAGCTTTGCTGGAAATAGTACTTCAGTGGCAGGGGGCTTTGAGGGCATATAGCCTCAGCCCACTTCCTGTTCTCTCTCTGTGCTTCCTGACTTAGGCCAGCATCACCAGCCTTCTGCCATGCCTCCATCTGCCACCATGGACTCCATCTCTCAGGACCTGTGAGCTAAAATGAACCCTTTCTTCCTTAGGCTGCTTTTGGTCAGGGTGTTTTATCATAGCAACCGAGAAGTAACTAATACACTCTGTTGGTTTATAGGTTGACTTGGGAAAAATAGAAAAAGAGATGAGAAATTTGGGCAAAGTGAGCAACTGTGATCATAGGTTTGAAGTACAGTTTAATCTGTAAAAGAGCAGATGCTACGGAAGAAGGGAATGTGTCTATGAAATGGGTATTTTGTTGGAAACTTTGAAATCATTCTGAGGTAATAATCCCTCTAGCAAACTAATGTACAAGAAAGAAAAGTAAAAATAGTTAAAGGATTAATTCTAAAATGTATGCCAGGGCCAGATACATTTCTAGTGAGTTATTTTAATTTTTAAAGAGAAGCTTGTTTCTCTGCTAAAGAAAATAATGGCAAAAAACCCGAGTTCGTAAAGCTGGCTCAGTCCTGATCCCAAGCTCTCACTGTGACACAAACTGGAAAGTTATAAATAAGCATGCTGTGTAGACAGACATGCAAACTTTCAGATCACAAGACTAAATTAAAAACTGGCATTTATTTGAATTTGAGGACAGTTTTGTGTGTGTGTGTGTGTGTGTGTGTGTGTGTGTGTGTGAGAGAGAGAGAGAGGGGGGGGGCAGAGAGACAGAGACAGAGAGAGACAGAGGGACAGAGAGACAGAGAAACAGAGAGCATGCTCTTGATAAAATGATTCTACAGTCAGTGGGCTGTGGGTAAGATGGGAGGTAAAGAATGATTTTTGGCTATGAAATGTGTAAGAGCACATTAATAACATAACAGGGATGGGAATGTAGCTTAGTTGGTAGAGTGCTTGACAAGCATGCTTGTATCCCTGAACTAGATTCCTAAGTGTCACATAAAACCAGGTGTAGGGGCGCATGCCTGTAATCCCAGCACTCAGGAGGCCATTTTCAAACTATATAGTCAAGGCCAGTTGTTAAAACCGAAATGGTAACCTGGTGGACTTCTGAAAGTAGAATGGCTGACTGGTCTGCTGGTCCATAAGCTGTGTGATGACCACTTCTTGGTCCTTCCAGAACTCAGTGGACCAAGAAGTGGTCATCACACAAAGGATCTTCCCAAATGGCATCAGCTCTTGAGGGGGTGGGGGGGGGGAACTCAAGTCAAAGCCTCTTCTGACTTCAAACACCAAAATAAACTCCAGATGGAGTCGAGATTGAAATGCAAAAATATTCCACCACGTTTGTAATTAAGCAAATGCAAATTAAACTAAAATGTCACCCCCTCCTCCTGCACTGTTACATTAGCAAAGGTCTGAAAAGGCATCTGATTTGGGCAGCAAGAAAAGGGAGGGAACCCACATCCTCATACGGCCACCCAGAGACCTTGCCAGGGACTGAGAATGATTCTGAACTCCTGGAGAGCAGTATTTGGTAAAAAGCTCAAAAAAGTTCACATTGCTGTCCTATAAATTTCATGTCCGGCATCAGGCTCAAGAAAAGACACACAGATATGAAGGCAAAACTTACTCATCACTATTTTTTATTCCAATCATTTATAATGAAGTGGGTCTAATAATTGGGAATTTGTTAATCATCACATAGTTTTTAAAATGAAATATTACGGAGCCAACAAATAAACATTTAAAGAATATTTAATGGTAGTAAGATACTTAAGAGACAATGTTAAATAAGGAAGGTACATATTACACCTGACACATGTGTACAAATATATGTCATAATTTGGATTAAAATATATGAAATTACAAAACATTACAAATAAGCATAGGAAAATACCAATAGTGCCACATAGGGTAAAGTTTAGGATCTATATCTATACTCCCAATTTAATTAATTAATTAGTTAATTAATTAATTTTGTCAGAAGGTCTCACTGTGTAGACCTGGCTGGCCTGGAACTTGCTGTGTAGAACATGTTGCCCTCTAGTTCACAGGTATCTGCCTGCCTCTGCAGTCTCGGCTCTGCCCCACTGTGCCTGCTGTTTCTCAAACTTTCTCCATGGAAAATGTTCACTTTGGTGAACAGAAAGAGAATTATTATTATTATTATTATTATTATTATTATTTGAAATAACACCATCAAAGGAAACGATAAAAAGAGTCAAAGTTTAAAAACGGAAACTAAAAACAATGAAGAAAGAAACACTGATTCTTCAGGAATGGACATGAACTTTGAAAGCAATAAAGGTATACTTTGCACAATGACAAGGAATTATTGAATTTTCAAAAGAAAATATGTATGGACATGGCAAACATGTTAACAGATAACTGAGAATGAGAAGATGAACACGCCATGCCCAGTTTCATGAAGAATACAGGCAGAGAGGGTGGATGGATCTACAGCAGCTGATGCTGGACTGAAGTGAGGCCAGAGACCTTTGCCAGTGTCTTCTTTGGTGGTGGTCTAGGGACTTGGCTCACAGCAAATATTACTTTATGAAAGCAATTACAGTACCTACTGAACGAGGAGCACTACTGCTAAGGGAGGCAAAATTTGCCACACTGGTTTATTTCTGTGGGTTTTGTGGCTTTGGAAAGCCTATTTGTAGAGCCCTGCCGTGACATTCACTTAGAAAGCCAAGAAGAGCAGGAACCAGAGCCTGGCAGGAAAGTGAGGTTCCCATGGGCTTGTCTAACACCTGCTGATAAACAATGCTGGCTGCACCTGGCTCCTGGTGCAACAGGCTCATTGTGAAAGCCTGCGTGGGTGGCGGTGGCTGGGAGAAGCAGCAGCTGTGATATGCGTGCTTGCTATGTTCTTCAATGCCAGGTCTGAATCATCCTTTGGAAATCACTGCCACCCATGAGATTGTACAAGCTGTAAAGAAGTCTAAGTTTATGAGAATGACTAGCTGAAATGCCGACGGGTAGCTGCCATTTTGATGGTCACAGGCCACACCATTCTCCTAGCAAACATGAACCAATGGGCAATGCTTTGAATGGTATCAAATATAATTTCCAAGGTAAAGCTTGCCAAACCATACTGGAATTTTGCCTCCCCCCCCCACTTTTCTTATTATGCTGCAAAGCCAAGTTCAGGAAGGAAGGTTTTATTTTGGCTCATTGTTCCAGTTTACAGTCCATCAAAGAGAAGAATTGTACCTGCAGAAGGCTGGGTCATATTACATCCACAGCTTAGAAGCAGTGAATGATAGATTACTGTGATCAACTCCTTTTCTTGTAGTCTGAGTTCCCAGCCTAGGGGATAGTGCCACCCACAGTGGGCCGGCTTTCCTGTCTCAGTTAACTTAATCAAAATAACTGCCCATAGACATGCCCAAGGGGGCATTTCTTCTAGAGATTGTAGAGCCTGCCACCACATAACTGATCAACAGTGGAGCAAGGATTTGAGCCCAGGTCATCTGAAGCTCATACTTGTACTCATAGCCACACCAGCTGCTATTTGTTTAAGTGTTGTTCTGGCATCGGGGTCCTGAATAGACTGCAATGCCCTCTAGTATCTTGACATAATAGGTAGTAAATAGTAAAATTTTAATTAGTATTAAAATCATTAATACTAAATGACTACAGACTTCAAAACAAAATCTCTGTAGGTGTGGTTGGTTCTCCACACTGGTGTGCTATGTGTACCCTGTTTTAGATGCTTGGTTTAAAGAGAGATGATGCTATAACCATATCTGGATAAGGCCCATAGCTGACCTCCAGTTACCTCTGGGTGGTGCTGCCCTGAAGATCTCAGGCAAATCTACCGAAAAGCCTTGTTTGGTTAGGATTTCCACCATTTACTACCTATTATATCAAGATACTGAAGGGCATTGCAGTCTATTCAGGATCCCGATGCCAGAATAACACTTAAACAAATAGCAGCTGGTGTGGCTATGAGTACAAGTATGAGCTTCAGATGACCTGGGCTCAAATCCTTGATCCACTGTTGATCAGTTATGTGGTGGCAAGCCTGCTGTCTAGCTCCTACGCTTTTGTCTCTTTTTCTGTGCAGTGGGTGTCCATCGGACTGTAGGCACAGATGCTTTTGATCAAGATAACCAGAGAACTGCCATGAAGCTTAAAGGAGAGAACACGTGGAAAGAACAAGGGGCGTCTACAATGTCCTAATGCCTCATTCCACCAATGTCATGGGAGATAGTCAGAGCTGCATCTCCTCTGAAGAGACGTGGAGAGCTCTGCCAGGCTTCACCTCCCCAGTGCTGGGCCAGCAAGCCTGTGTACTTCTGGCTTTTTCATGTGGTTTCTGAGAGTTGAAGTCAGGATCTAGTGTTTGCAAGGCAAATGGAGCCATTTCCTTGGCCCTGTTTGGCCAGTATTGGAATAAAAGAGGGGAAAGTCTGTTAAGGATTATTTTATCCCCCACTCTAGCCTCTGGAAACTTGATAAAGTTTGACCTCAGTGCCTCCCACGTGACTTATAGGGGTTTAACTCTCTGCTACAGTCGCATATCTTGGTTACCTTCCACTTGAAGGCACCTCACCTACCTCCCTGCCTTCCATCACATTTGGAAGAGGAGGATTGTCTGCCGGTAGCAAATCTTGTGTTGTGGTCAGGGCAAACCTGCATGAAAACATACAGAGAGGCATCACACAGTGTGCTAGGATCGATTTGGCTGCCTGCCTCACTTTCATCTAGAGCAACCTGGTTCCCTGCAGGCCAGGGAAGAGGGCTGGGCAGTGTTTATTTTGTTGCAGTTTTAGTCTGTCACTGCCAGTGTCTCCCTCCAGCTCCAAATCTATTAGATGGATTTCAGCAGACCTGGCCTGTTATGTCAAACCCCACCTCCACATTGTGGGGCCACTGGTGAACTTCCAGGTAGGTACATGAGTCACTATTCTTCCACCTGGTAAGACTTCATCACTTGCCAGCACACTGCGGTGGGAATAAGTTCATATCTCCAGTGATACTCTGGGGTTATTTAATTGGACGGGGAAAGATGGACATTTCCCTTCCTTACCTATGATCGAATGGAAGTCTCCAGTTGAAATGAATGGATAAGGCCTTCCTTTTGCAGTGGAAGTACACTGATGTGTATACTCACAGAGATGCTACCATCCACTCCATTACATTTGGCTTGCAGAGTTCAAGGTCCTGGGGGCACCTCAGAATTCATTACATCCCTTTGTTTGCTACAGACTAATCAATGGTCAGAGAAGAAATGTCCCTGGGAAGTCCAGGCAATGATGAGTGAGTCCTAGTTCTAGGTTCTAAATTCAAAGATGTGAATGCTAGACCTGTGCTGGCCACCTATCAGACATGTGTCTTGAGTTCTTGAAATACTCTAGGGCTCAGGCGAGTGCAGGGATCTGGGGAAAAGCCTTGCTTTTTCTAGTTTATTCTGAAAGTGGGGATGTGGCTTTTGCACTTGATTTGAGTTATAATCCAGCTTCCTCTTCTTCTGAGTTTGGACTTCTGGGCTTTTGGTCGTGCGGAGATGCGTGCTTTAGGTGGAGATATGTATGTTAGAGGATATGGTCCACTAACCTTGTAGAGCTGACTCAGAAAGAGGGCTCAGATGCAAAAGGCAACTTTGTACAGTACGAACCCAGCACATGCAAGGCCTGATCTGGCATGGTACCCATCTGGCAACTCTCTTAGTGTCCTGCAACACCGAGGCAGAGCAACCCCTGATAATAGGGACAGAAGAGAGGCCCAGGACACTTGTGCATGCAAGGTGAGTGCAGTCAACCCCAGAGCTGCTCTCCCAGCCCCGAAGCAACTTCAGAAAGAGAATGAACAGATCATTGTCAGCATCCTCCCATGGGGCTCCTTAATCAGAGCTGGTTACCCTCTCCCACGTGTGCTCCCAGAGCAATGAGCTGCTGTTGTTGGGTAATTAGTATCCTGGGCACAGCCAAGATGAGGGCACAGTGAGTGCCTTTGTTTCAGGCTCATAAATTTCAACACAGGTTGGACGGAACAAAGGTCCAATTCATGGGGGAGACACCCCACATGGGATCGGGTGGATGGAGCCAAGGGAGAGACTCCCTGGCAGCCCCAAGGGTGAATGGTGAACAGGCAACTCAGGCAGTGGAGGGATGTGGAAGATGTTCAGGGACCGGCTGGCAGTCTTTGACTCTGAGAGGCAGAAGCTGGCCTGTGCAGTATGGCTGGGGGTGGGGGTGTGAGCAGTCTCTACTTTGGCAATACCATCTGCTATGAGAAAATGCTCAGGAAGCCTGCTCAGTTACTTTTCTTGTTGCAGAGACCAGATACCCTACAAAGAATAGCGTGAGGCTTGGCTATAGGGGTTTATCACATCTAAGTGGATAAGAAAGTAGGAAGTGAACCTGTCCCTCAAATCTCCAGGTACTCGCTTCCCCCACATAGGTCCTACCTTCTAAACATTTCACAACCTCCTTAAAGAGTAATCAGTATTCAAACTTGTGAGCCCATGGAGAATGTCTTACATTATGTATTTTACATAGAGAATTTCCTTTTGAATCAGTATATGTTCAAAGAGCACACAAGGGCCAGCAAAACAGCTCAGCGGTAAAGACACTAGTCATCAAGCCCGATGAGCTGAGTTTGATTCTCAGGACCCACATGGTATAAGGTGAAAACTAAATCCTATAACTTGTCCTGGCTTTCTCATGTGCACCGTAGCACATGCACATGTGTTCATGCAAGAGTATGGATGTGTGCATATACAAATAAATATAACTTAAAACATTTCTGTGTTTTTTTTAAATATGCATATGAAATACAGTTTGCTATGCACATGATATGTTTTGTCTGTTTCTTGGGGGAGGTCTTATGACTTGAACTGCTATTTGTTGGTTCATTTTTGGCATGTGTGTGTGGGTGTGGTGTGTGTACATGTGTATATGCATGTTTGCATGAGTCTGGGTGCGTGTCAATGTGTGCTTGTGCGTGCATGTGTATGTGTATATGAGTGGAGGCCCAAAATTGATAGCGAGTCTTTCTTGATCACTCAGAACCTTATTCACTGGGACAGGGTCTCTCATTGGAACCAAGAGCTCACCACAATGACTAGTCTAGCTAGCTAGTGTGTTCTGGGGATTCCCCATCTCATCTTTTCAAGCTCTGGAATTACAGGTGTATCACTACACTATAGCTACCTGGCACTTTCCTGGCTTCTGGGGATCTGAACTCTGGCTCTCATACTTGTTCAGCAAGCACTGCATGCTGAGTCTTCTCTCAACCCCTACTGGTGCTTCTTACATGTGAAGCATCATGATGGACACTTTATTTACGTGAACAAGAACATGAGTCAAGCTAGACCTGCTGTTAGCGTTCTGTCTCCGAGGGGAAGTGGTGACAGTTCATATCAGCAGGGTGCTGAACATTCACTTGGGGATTCCTAGAGCAAGAAGAAAGCATGCCTGAAGTGTCAAAGGGTGAGAACCAGAACGAGGGACTGCTAGCAAAACATAGTACATTTGTGCCAATAGAAATGTAGGAATCAGGTTGGAATGTAATTTGTTCAAGAGCTAGTTTGTATGGAGGTGAAAAAATAAGCATCTAAGTTTCTCTCTCTCTCTCTCTCTCTCTCTCTCTCTCTCTCTCTCTCTCTCTCAGTGTGTGTGTGTGTGTGTGTGTGTATGCATTCATTTTGAGACAGAATACTCATGTATCCCAAGTTGGACTCGACAACTTGCTGTGTGGCTGACAGTGACTTTGAACTCCTGATCCTCCTTCTTCTACCTCCTGAGTGCTGGGATTACAGGAATGTACCATCTTTAGTTTTATGTGATGCTAGGGATTGAAGCTAGGGCCTTGTGCATGCTAGACAAGTGCCTTACCATCTGTGCCTCATCCTCAGCTCACAAATAGCTGATATGAAGTTTCTGGTTTCTTTGGAGACTCAGTTGTGTCATGTGATGTTTTCCTGGAGACTGTCTTATGAGAGGATGTTTTGTTGAAGCAGATACATGGGAGGATGTTTTGTAGATATAAATTTTTCTCAACCTACTTTAAGAAGGATTCAACCTCTCCTCTAGCCCACCACCCACCAGAGGTAGTTGAAAAGAAAAGTTATTAGGACAGGGGGGAAGTAGATCTTTTTAGAAATAGTTCTTTGGGGGTGAGTCCAATCTTCATTGTTAGGATATCGGCAGTCCAGCCCAGTAG
This sequence comes from Rhabdomys pumilio, assembly GCA_030674055.1. Lineage (NCBI taxonomy): Eukaryota > Metazoa > Chordata > Mammalia > Rodentia > Muridae > Rhabdomys > Rhabdomys pumilio. The sequence goes on along the minus strand of JANHMN010000003.1, from coordinate 67,492,008 downwards.
CAAACACCACACATGAAACAGCAGCTGCAGTTCAGTCCACTCTGCAGTCACCACACACGAACCAGCAAGGGCAGTTCAATCCAGAAGAAACCACAAGGCTCGACAACTGGCCCTAGGCCACAGAAGTGGCAAGAAGCCACAGGAACTTCACAAGAAGTTTTTTGTCTAGCTTCTCTCTAAGGCATCACCACAAGCAGAGCTCAGCAACACAATGTAAGGCAAACTAATACATGTGTGTCCTTAGCGAAGAATAGCAAGGCAGAGCAAAGCAAACCAATGTTCAAGCTCCCACTGTCTGCAGGGTCATATTTACATTTATTTTGACCATCATGCATCCTTTCATGTGTTTGCTATGGTAAAGCATCCTCTCATCTGTTTCTGCTTCAAGCAAACATTCTCTCACATGTCTGCTTTAGCAAGACACCCTTCCACTTGTATGCCCCAGCAAAATTTCATTTGACATAATGGACTTTTGAAAGAAACCAGACGTTTTTACTTCATATTTTTCTGGAAGCTGCCTAGACAAAGGGCATGTGGTGTTTTGCTGAAGCAGATGCTTGAGAGGACATGTGAGGTTTGGAAAAGGTATAAGAATAAACTCAACAGACAGCGGTCAATGCTGTGTGGCATTGGTTTGCCTTGCCTTCTTTGCTGATCAATGTTTATCATGACTTCATAGAAAGAAGTGCACCAAAGAACTTCTTGGGTAATCAGTGGCTTCTTGCAGCTTCAGTAGGCTCAGGCTGATTGGCAGAGCCTTGTGGTTTCTTCTGAATTCAACTGCTGTTGCTGATTGGTGAATGGTGTTTGTGAGTGGATCGAGCTACCATTGCTGATTTGTGTGAACTGAACTGCTGGTCTACTGACAGCGAAGATTGGAATCACCCCAAAGAACTATTTCTAAATAGGTCTATATCCCCCTTTGCCCTATTAACTTTTTCTTTCTATTGCCTCTGGTGAGTGGCAGGCCAGAAGGGAAATAAAGGTTTAAGAACCTTTATTAAAATAGGTTTTGAAAAATATAAGTCAACAAATATCAAAATGTGAATTTCATGTGCCATGAAATATGGTTAAGATTTTTTCCTGATTTTTATAAAATTTAAAAGCCATTCAATTATACTACAAAAACATGGAGCAGCAGGCTGGATGTGAGCCTCTGGCCACAGTGTGCCAACTCTGCCTACTCTGTACCATGCAGTCATTTATCAGACACCTGTGAGAAGGAGAAAGGGTCCAACAGCAAATGTCAGTGAAGAGAGGCATGTGGAGAACTGTTAAGCTAAAGGGTCAATGTGTCCTCCCCCCCCCACCCTGTGAACATTTGCTGAGATTTACATAAAACCTCTGCAGACGAATTAGCATGCACAGTCCTTGTTCTGACAGGCCTTAATCAAGTATCCATTTCCTTCAACAAATCACATGCCCTTCTTGGCCTCTCTTGCTGCGTGTTCATGAGTGTGTATGTGCTTACATTTGTGTGTCAAAAAGGTCTCATAAGTCATCTTCAAGGTTTTCTCAAGCACTCAGGATTTAATAGAAACATAATTTTTAGGGCAAAATTTTCCCAATCCTTGCTTCTTGCTTGCTCTGTTTCTTTTTCACAGATTCTGTCATCTTCCCCCTCACACTCCTTAGGCAAGGTTTGTCTGTCTGTCTGTCTGTCTGTCTGTCTGTCTGCCTGCCTGCCTGCCTGCCTACTTGTCTGCCTGTCAGTCTGTGTGTGTGTGTGTGTGTGTGTGTGTGTGTCTGTCTGTCTATTTGTATGTGGAGATCTGAGTTTGTAGAATGACTTCTTTTCATCTTGTGGG
>JANHMN010000003.1:67452021-67490190 GCA_030674055.1 Rhabdomys pumilio | reverse complement strand
TATGTGGAGATCTGAGTTTGTAGAATGACTTCTTTTCATCTTGTGGGTTCTGGGGATCAAAATCGTGCATCAGGCTTGCCGAGCACTCTCCTCTACCTCACCCTCTCAGTTTGACTCTGCGTCTTCAAAGAAGCTCTGTTTCAAAGTTCATAGATTAATCTGTTTAAAAACAACCCAGGAAAAAAAAAGAAAACAATCGAAATATCTAGGAAGAGAAAATAAACTAGCAACAGGTGAAGGGCACACAATTATTCTTTGTGTTGATTTGTAAACTTACATGTACCTTCAAGTATCTGGTGAAGAGATTTTTAAAAAATTTCTTTTTTTTTCTCTTTCTTTCTTTCTTTCTTTCTTTTTTTCTTTCTTTCTTTCTCTCTTTCTTCTTTTGAGAGGCAAATGAAATGTTTTCATGCCTCCCTTTCTTTCTAGGTAAAATAAGAGGAGCTCATTTGTATTAAGATTGATGCAATCTCTTCTTCTCTTATTGGCAACATGAGGTTTTAACAGATCTCTGATCTCACGCTGAATGAAAAGTATGGCCCAACAATGGAGGCAGAGGCTAGGGGCTTGAACCCAATTTGGATTAGCATGCGCAGCAGCAGGCATTCTGAAGTGAATGGCGACCAGTGTTTAGAGCTGACCAGTGTTTGGTGCTTAGCTGTCAGCCCCCAGGACTCAGGCTATTGTTCCACTCTGATCCTAGGCCAGTTACCAGGAGTCTGAGCCTCAGGATCAGATGCTCAAAGGTGACGGGCCTGCATCAAGCTGTCAGCTAGGTGTCAGAGACAGGCTGCCAGGCAATAGTCAGGACAGAAACCAAGCTGGAAAATTTAGGGGGATCTGGCTTATTAAACCCTGCATCCTTCTTAAGTCTCAATTTCTCCCATAAACGTGCACAAATCACGTTTGTGTCCCAAGGCCTTACCAGTCTAGAGAAACAGAGGACAGTGTGATGACACATTTGGGTGTCTGTTGGCTTCTTTTTTTGGGTAATTGCTGAACCTTAGCACTTTCTGTTTCTTGTCCCTCCCATCAGTCTCCTAACATTTTTAGGGGGTAATCAACACATGTGCTCACACTCATGATTTCCTACATTCCATCTTACTTTGTTACTTAGTGTGGGCAGTCCTATTGACTCCTAGTGCTCCCTCCCTAGAGTTTTTATGGAAATAGGTGAGTGGACTCCAACTCGGGTTTTCCAGAGGGTTCATCGTGGTTCGGGGCTGCAGATGGTGAGCCATGCTCAGTTTCCCTGGGTTTCCCATCTTTCTCAGAGACACTGTACATATGTCATCATTCGAAGTTGCTAGGCAAAGGTGGGCATGATGGCCCAGTTCTCACATAAGCCTGGTGGCCAGGAGTTTGTCCTTGTAAAGGTAGAAGGAGAGAATCAACTCTGCAAAGTTGTCCTCTAATCTTCACATGTGTATCCCGACATGTGTGCTTTCACCTCACATCACTCTTACACACACACACACACACACACACACACACACACACACACACACACAAATATTTAAAAAAATATTTTCAAGGTTATTCCTGGACCTACAGGCCCCACATGTTCAGATCCCTCATCCTATCTCACTTACTGGTCTGTATTCCCAGTGGTCCAGTGTGGTGTGGGGCTGCAGAAGACAGTGAACCATGCATCTATGAATCACAGGGCTCTTAAGAGAGTCTCTGTGAATGACATGAAACAAAATTCAATAATGGGAGGAGCCTGTGACTGGTGACTGAGCACTTGCTGTATGACTGGTGACTGAGCACTTGCTGTATGACTGGTGACTGAGCACTTGCTGTATGACTGATGACTGAGCACTTGCTGTATACTAAGCTCTGGATTGTGCTGACTGTTTTGTGCCTTGCCTTGGAGAATCCAGCAATGAACTTATTTTCAGACAGGAAGCCTTAGAGAAGAGAATGAGCATATGTTCGAAAGTTCTAGAAGTAAGAGTCATATCCATGCAGTTTACAGTTCTCTTATCTTAGGTAGCTCTGTGCTTGCCAGGAACTTTACCCAGAGACCAGAATATGGCAGTTCTTCAGCATGTCCAACCCTTGCTATGACTTGATGTTACTTTCTCAAGCTGTTGTTCCCAACTGTCACAGAGGTTAACAGGAGCCAGGGCAGAGACCTAAGAGAAGACTGACAAAGCATAGGAGACACCGCCCAAGTAGATGTTCCCAACACACTCTTGTGATACTGGACAGTGGCCTCTGCTGTTCCCACTTAGGTCTTGACCAAAAAGGCGACTTAAGCCTGCTCTAAGGAGGGCCGCTCATAAGTTGTGATGCTCAATGGCTTGGGCAGGTTCCATGCATTTAAGCTGTTATACTTTCAGCGTGACTTATCAGCAACCCCATTGCAAGTTGAAAAAATGTTGTACTATGAGTTCCCAAGAGAAGCGCTGACTGTGGGCTGGGGTTTCAGATTGAGACTTTGAAGGCAGAGAGAGAGAGAGAGTTTAGTATGTAGAGAGGAAGAAGATGGAAACCATGGCTGACGATAAAGCCACCATCAACTCTGGAAGCCAGCCTTTCACAAAAGATGGGAGTCCTGATGTCAGGATTATTTAGGATAAAGTATAAGTCACATGAGTATTAAGGTGCCCCAACGTTCTTTATCCCGTTTCTTCTTCTTAAGGTCTTAAGCGAGAAGACCTTAATTCAGTAGGTTCTCCACCTGTGGGCCCCAACCCTTTTGGAGATTCCAACGACTCTTTCATGGGGTTCACATTTCATATATTCTGCATATCAGATATTTACATTATGATTTATCATGGTAGCAAAATTACTATTATGAAGTAGCAACAAAATAATTTTATGGTAATCAAACCATAGGGAACTCGACAACTCGGTTTCTTCTGTCAGGGTTTATTTTGTGTCTGTATGACCCTGTGCTAAGTGTTTGTGTGCCAGTCATCACAAGCACCCACAGGGTCTCCCTGCCAGGCACAGAGCTCTTTCTCCTCAATTAGGTGGAACCATATCCTGCTTCTTCCCTGACATCTGCATCTTTCTCTGGCTGACTTGCTTGGGCAGCTCACTTACTTGACTCAGTTGGGTACTGGGTACTTAGTTGGGAACTGAGCTACAACCTATATTTCATTTTCTCCTTTCAAGCTGTACCTCTGGCTCAGCAAAGGCCACACAGCTTCAGAAGAATCCTGGTGTTCATCTTTTTATGCATTCAGATAGATTTTATACTCCACATCCTCTCTAGCGTGGTCCATCTGGGACAGAGTAAGGGTCCCAGGGAAGGACACATTCAATTTTATGAATGAACTGTCCTTTTATTCATATGAATTAATCTGATGTTCTGAAAGTTTGGAGATGCTTCCAGTGTTGTCTGAGGTTTAGTCTAGAATCTCCATTTGCCTCCCGGTACTCCTTTGGTTCCATTAGGAGAAATGAATCCCGCGTGTGAGTCAAATAAATAGAAGAGCAATAAATGAAACATTCTGTTCCCGGAGTTTTGGTAAATCAGTCACATGATTCTCCTTTTTAAGTTCTGATCTGTGTTTTAGAAATATGGTTACAGTGGGAATAAAAGGCAAAGCATCCAACCCCACTGCTTTGAATAAGTCAATAGCTTCTACTTTCCTGTGATTCGGCTCAGGTCCTTTTAATACACATATTCATTAGTTTTATGTCAGATCGTAACAGACTTGATACTAGAAGGCACAAGAAGAACAGCTGCTGTTAGTCCTTCATACTTATTAGGAAAAGTGCTTCCCATGTCCTTGGCTTGTCCCATCAATTCCACGAAGATTAATATTTACATTTTGAAGATGACAAAACTAAGTACGCATAGCCCCTGGCTTATGATGGTTCAACATAGCAATTCTCAGTTCTAAAATGGCATAAGCACACCACATAACCATTCTGATTTTCACCTTTAGTTAAACACATGAGATATGCTCAGTCCTTCATTATAAAGTAAGCCTTCCGTTAGATGGTTTTGCCCAACCAAAATATAATGTATATGTCCTGAACACATGTAAAGTAGACTGGCGTAAGTCAAGCTACTCAGTGGATTAGGGGTATTGCATGTTTGACTTATTATCTTTTGTCTGTGTTCTGGATGTAGCAGATACAAGCCTATCATCAGCTGAGATGTTTGTCAGCAAAGCTCATCTCTTCAAGTCATGTATTTAATGAGTGGTGGAATGTTGACTTACATATTAATAAATAAATCCCAGCAGCAGGTTTGCTACCTGCCCCAATGGTTTATGTTCCTGAATGAAAGAAATACACATAGCCTTTATATTTTAATATGCCTTAATCAGCACAATAGCTGGGACACTGCCGAACCTCCACTGTTGATTGAATCTACCTCCTGCCGACAATTCTTGAGTTACTACTTATTAAATTCTGTGTTCTACCTTTTACTCCCCTGGACCCAGTTGGGCAGCCTTCTGGACTATGTTCTCTTGGCTCCTTCATGTGGAATCTATGCTTCTCTGTCCAGTTCTCATGTTCAGGCATGGCATCTCTCCTATCCTCCATACTCTCCAGCCTTGGTGGATCTCCTTCTCCCTCTTCTCTTCCTGGTCCCAAACCTGGGGATCCAAAAGTTCCTCCCCTGTCTGTCCTGCCCAGTTATTAGCTGTTGACATCTTTATTTACCAATTAGAACCAAATGGTTAGGTTCCCAGAAGCTATGTGTGTTCTCGTACAAACAGTTTTTTGGGGGGAACATAATTAGCATTAGAATACAAGCAGGCACAGTGGAACCCTATGAAGCCACAATATGAAGCTACAAAGAAATGACTGATAACCTCAGATCTGAACTAGACAGGCGTACCTAGATCCTCTGTTCTCCTCAGGCACCTGCTGGAAGTGGCTCCTGACCACTGAGGATGAAAAATAGACCCCATGCAGTCCAGGACAAGGCCATGCTGGTATAGAGCTCTGAAGGACCCGTGGAATCCCAGCTAAAAAGGCAGTCAGTCCGGCAGGACAGGCCATCACCTGAGAGATGTTTAGGCATTTATTTCTGAGTGCTTGTGAGATACTGGTGTCAATGTGACCTTCCAGACCCTAGCAAAGATGGACTGCTTCCAGCTCATATTTATTGAACACAGCACCGTGTGAACTATCCTTACCCTCCTCATCCAAACACAGGCATGTGCAGATGGAGTTTCAGGGTGTTACCAAGTGTTTGGAAACAAAAATACACAGAGGCCAAGAGAGCTGAGGTCACAGGGCCACCCTGAGTTCCTAGAAGCTGAAAGAGGCTGGAATCTCTCATCACCAGGCAAATGGAAACCAGTGGCAGGAGACTCCTCTGCCTATTGTCCTTTGACTTTTGCATTTGGCATTCATTACACCTCAGTTTGCTGAATGGTTGGGTGGGCAGATGGAATTGCTTGCTTTGAGCAGCTGCACTCTGCCCTGCTTGCTGGAAAATGACTAAAATAAGCAAGCTCTTCTCATGTCTTTCATTTTCACCAATGAAAACTGGATGTGTGCAAATAAGTGTGTAAGAGAACACAGAAGTATATGCACGAGCCTCTGTGTGAACGTGTATGCCTGTCTATCTGTCGGTCTGTCTGTCTGTCTATCTATCATCATCATCAATTTGTCTCAGCAGTTCTCAACCTGTAGGTCATGATCCTCTTAGGGTCACGTGTCAGACATCCTGCATATCAGATGTTTACATTATGATTCACAGCAGTAGCAAAATTATAGTTGTGAAGTAGTAACAAAGAAATTTTATGGTTGGGGGTCACCACAACTCGAGGAACTGTATTAAAGGGTCACAGCATTAGGAAGGTTGAGACCCACTGTATGAACATGTGCATCTCGGTGTGAGTATATGGATGTGTGCAAATGGGTGGATGTGGGGGGAGTGTTGAAGAGCCAGTCAAAGGCCCCTTTACTTTTGCAGCATTTACTGTAGACTAAGGCATGCTCTTTCTTATTATTGCACCACGTCGTCTTAGTATCCTCAGTGTCACACAGTAGAGACCATGATCCACATTTACCAGACCCGATAATAAAATTCAGAGCTGTTAAGTACCTTGCCCAGGGCCATTTTGGAGAGAGGCAGAGCTGAGTCTTGACCAGAGTTAGTGACCTTTTCACCATACCACATTTCCTAGCTTAGCAAGACACTGTTGCCAGGCCGTTAATGTCTATTGGGGTAAAGAGGCTGGGAGAGAAGGGCAGACAGAGCTGAACTGTATTGGTCTTGAGAAATATCGTTAGAAGTGACTTCAGGTTCTTTGAATAGAAATTAAGTATTGAAACATTTCAGTAGGTAGAAATCTCCATGAATATCTGGACCAATCTGCCTGACTTTACACGTAACCGGTTCTGGTGTTCAGAAGGTCACCATTATAGAAAACATCCCCAGTTGCTCGTTTGGTTCCAGTAAGACTCTGAACGGAAGGTCCGTAACCCAGAGCAAGGATAGGGGCCAAGCAAATGAAAAGACACCGTTTTTTAAAGCATAAAGGAAACCCTTTACCCCTTTCGTTGTAAAAATCTCAGTATCCATGACAACTGGACAGAGTGAAGAAAATGGCTGTCCCTCCCCTCTCCATTGTTTGACTTTCTGTTGCTGCAGCAACTGAATCTACTGGGCCCAGCCAGATTGTCCCGGGGCTTTCTTCTCTTTCAGTCCCCCTTTATTGCCAGCCCTCCTCGGTGCCAACATGGCTTTGTCTTACTCTGGAGATGTCTGTGAGAACGAGGACGAGGACGGGCAAAGTGTCAGGCTCTTGATGCCGCTGAAAATCCTTTGAGATGGGAGAAATTGCTGAAACAAAGGCGCAGTGAACAAAAAGGCCTGAAAGGCTCACACCGGCCTCTGAGGGTCTTTATCATCTTAAACCTTGGGATTTAGAGTGTCTGGCTTCTGCCTTTCCCAGGGACAGTTTGGCAGGGATACGGAAAAAGAACTAAAAGAGTGGGCCCAGGAAACTGGTTGGATGACAGCCTCAGAACTGAGAAGTTCTTGGGAGACAAAGTCTGGTTAACATTGCAGGGGTTTCTCTCTCTCCCTTCCATGCCCCTCCCTTCGTAGCCCCCTCTCTTCTTCCATCTTTTCCTCTCTTGAATGTTTCTGATTAATCATCTTCCACTTGGAAAACTTTTAAATAAGAAGGTGGACCTTCAGTGCTCTGAAATCATCTCCTTTCAATGATTTGTCTTAAGGGAACAAGTGTCTGCTTTTGCGAAGGTTTGTGAATCCGCAAGGTACTGTGATGTACAGGAAATCTAAGTGGATGTAAGCTACATCTGATGCACCGTGTCTCTTATACATAGTGACAAAAGCGACAGCTTCACTCTTCCTAGAGCTGCATGTTGGCCCTGTGCTGGCTCTTGGAGATTCAAAGCAAGCAAAATGGAGACCGTCTCAGGAGACCTGGGTTCATTTCTGTTCCTATGACAAATGTCCTGGCTTACAGTTGGAGGTTATGGTCATTGTTATTGAGAAGTCAAGGCAGGAATGTACACCACTGTATCTATAGTCAGGAGCAGAATAAGAAGAAATGCATGGATCCTTGCTTGCTCTTCCTCTTATTACTCAGATAGTTCTCTGGACACTTACATAGTGTACAGTTAGTGTGAAGGGCTATCACACACTAGGATGGGTCTTCTCAACTCAACTGATCATCCAGACAATCCATCACATCCCACCATCCCAAAAGGCCAACCTGAGGTAGAGAATTCCTTACAAAGGACTCTCTTCCTAGGTGATTGTAAGTCATGTCGAGATGGCAGTTAAAGTTAAGCATCACCAGCCTTGATCGATAACGCAGACCTAAGTCCAGGCCACAATTCACGGTGAGCGCTGTGAAAAGGACAAAACTGGGAGCCAGAGAATATCAGTGGCCCGTATCCTTACCAGCTGCTGGGAGAGAGTTCTCTAAATGCTGGTGAACTCAAAATGTCGGTGCTGAGGATAGGAGCTCAGGCCCTCATGTGTTAGCAGCATTCACTCTTGTTTCCTGAGCAATCTCCCTGATTCTGGAAATGCAGACTTTGGAGCTGTACAAGAACTGTTCGTTAGAAAAGGCCGGGCGTCTGCCGCACACCCCGACCCAGAGCTTCAGGGAGACCATGGCCAGGTTGAAAGCACACTAAGGAAGACTGAGCCTGGCCAGCAGGGACCGGTTTTCTTCCCTCCCTGCAAAGGGAGAGGCGAGAATGTGTGCACAGCTGGGAGAGTGTTCGCTGGTTTAGCATCAGGAAAGGTAGGGATGTGCTATTTTCTCATGGCTTCAAGTTTTTCTGAGGAGAGGCTGCCTACTTAAGTGAAAAGGAAGGAAGTAATGTGTGAAGGTGATGAGGGAAGAGAGTTGTAGAGCAGGAAAGCGAAAATGTTGGTAAGGTGTGAGGTGAAAAACAAGCTACAAAGTAATGTGTGTATCAGAAAGTAAAACTGAAGCTTATATAAGAATGTTACATACCCATGTTCATGTATATGTATGTGTGTGTGTGTGTGTGTGTGTGTGTGTGTGTATGTGTGTGTGTGTGTATGTAATATATTATACAGTTTCTGGTTAGTATTTATACTTTATTTTTTTATTTTTATTTTATTTATTTATTTATTTATAAAAAAATTTATTTTTATTTTATTTATAAAAAAAATTTATACTTTAATTTTTTTTTTGAGACAGTGTCTCACTTTGTAACCGTGGCCTGGAACTTACTATGTAGATCAGTCTGTCCCTGATCACAGGAGTGTTGGAGTGCCTCACTAATTTATGCTTTTTCTATAGTTTTCAAATTGACTAAAGTAAATAAACATTACTTTGGCTCTCAAAAAAAAAAAAAAAACCAAATAAAATAGTTTACAAGACCATTGGCTTTCATTTTGTAAGGAAAACTTGTATATTATCACATTGAAAATTATTGGAAAATTATCATTCAACTGCCTGTGACTTAAAGTAGCAAAACAATCAGCTATTTGTCGACTAGAACTGCCCTTAGCTTAAAGTAGTATAGTTGAGGCCATGGTGAGAGCCTCATCGTTGATAGCTGTAGTTTTTCTGTCTGCAAGCCGAAGATGAAAATCTTTGCTCCTGGGGTGAAGCAGACCATGGCTGGATGTTGTGTTGCCCAAGGCATCGGAGAGAGTGTCTATTGGCCAATCAAAAGGCCAAGCCCTGGGTGCAGTCTTTGATACCTCTGCGATTTTAAAAATTAAGACTATTCTGAAGTTGTTCAGGCTTGAACAAGTTATGATTTGAAAATCACGCATATCTCAAGCGTGCATCTGTCTAACCATATATCACGGGAAAATGCTTGACAGTATTTGTTCCCCTGACTTCTCATACCTGAGAAGCAATACACAGTGCTGCGGTGTGGAGTTAACTGGAGACACAGAAGCAGGGAACTGCCAGCGTGCCACATGTTATATATCTAGTTCTATAAAATTTGCTTTATCCTAGGCAATATCTATGAAACCACTGTTAGCTGGCTATGTATAGCTAGAATGCACTAAAACATAAATGCATAGCTACCCAAACATTTCCCTTTGTACCATCCAAAGTTACCCGGCATGTGGCACACTTGGAGAAGTGAGGCTTCAGTGTGGAGCCAGATCAGTTGGTGAGCATTTTGCTCCAAAATGGTTCTCGGGGCAGAACACAAAGGGGTGGGTATTCTTTCCATCACAGCCTGCCTCTTCCAAGGACAGCACAGAACGACTTTCATAAGACCTTGACTATCAAGGTACCAAAAGCCTGAGCCCATCCTCGAATAAGGGCTTGAGGTTGTAAACCTGGCTCAGCTGGGGAAGGACGGGGCAGGACCTCTAACTCTGCCCTCTGCTGGTCCTAGCCGATGTCATTTAGCACTCCTCCTAAGTGGGTCTGTAACTCCTCAGAGTGTGGGGGGGGGGAGGAAAAGGAAAAATCTTTCTCTTTCTGAGGAATATGTTGCTTGGAGTCACCTCTTCAATGGCAAACCCTCACAGAAGAGGTCAAGAGGCTGACTTCATAATCTTTAGATCAGACAGAAAATCTCTCCAGCAGAGCTGAGGGGATGCTGTCCTTGAATCTAGTAGTGTAAAGGCCCCCTCAGGGCCTGAGTGCTTGGTGACACACTTCTGTGGTCTCACTTTCTTTATAAACACCGCACCAAGAGGCTTTCTTTTCTGAACTCTCACCCTCAGACCAGAGAGTGAGAGTAAGTCAAACGGTCCCACACGCGTGGTATTTACCCAGCATTTATTCCCAGTTTATGGAGAACATATGCAAAGAGGTTTTCTTTAGGCAGCTGTCTGAGGGATATTCCTAAAGACACTTTCAGCCTCAGACGTCTCTCTCTTTGGTGCTCTCGTAAACCCTCATGAGTTTGTCACGGATTTCCCCTGTTACTTATAAATCCCCCCAGCCACAAAAGAACCACAACCCTCTACCTTGCAATGGCTTCCACTACACACCAACGCCCACTCAGAGGCCCGTAAACCCAATTTACACCCTAAGCTCGGATGTCTCGCTCCTGTTTGTCCAGCTGAGCTGTGGGAATCAATGAAGGTGTTGAGAGGTGTGAGCATGCACCGGTGTATTTGTGGAGGCGTGTGCATGTGCCTGTATTTTTATGCTTGTGTGTGTGCTCAAATGTGGGCCAGAGAAAACAGGGTAAGAGAATGAACTGGTGTTCCTGGGTTCGAAGTTCTTTGGGAGAAATCAATAAGGGCTGTCTGTTACCACACACAGACGCAGAGATGGATGGTTAGTCTCATCCATTCTGCTTGGCGCACCTTTTCCTCCCTCCCCCCATTCTAAGGGGTGGCTGGCATCTTCAGAGCAGAGATTTTTAGAGCATCCCATGGGTTGAAAAAAAAAAAAAAACTTTTATAGGAAGACACGTTCAGCCATTCTAGTTTCTTTCAGAGCATAATATATGGAGAAAACAGGATTACTCTCCTGTACCTAATCTCATCTCTAACTGAATTAGAGCGTTTGTAATTAAAAACATTGAAAGCGTATCTAATAAATTATTAAAAATTATGACCAGGGAAATGATAATGTGATCGGTGGTAGACAGAACCGCTTAACAAGAAGCAAGGCTTCTGGGAGGGAGGGGATAGCACTGAAAACAACCTCACATTCATGGGCCTGAGATTCCTTTGGCTCACTTGTTGGGAAAACCTGTTAGGAATTAGGAGAAAAAACACTGAGGAACTGACGGTCCCTAGTAAGAGTGGGGTATGCTCTGGCTCCCATATGCCCAGGACTAGGCAATCCACAAGCAGATATTTCTCATCCTCTGGGAACTCTACCCCCCTTTTAATACTTTTTTAAAAAATATTATTCAGACACATAAGGCCATTTTCATGTACATATATAATGCACTTTGAGCAAATTTACCCTCAGACCTCATTGCCCTCACTCTTTCTACCCCTTTTCAGGTAAATCTTCTGTAGTAGGCACTATTGTTACCCATTTTATAGATGAAGAAACTGAGTCATGGGGAAGCACAAAAGCCAAGGCTGATCCCAGCAGCCTGGCTCTGCATCCTAAGCTGTTGTTTGTCCTGACTAGTCAAATAGCTGAGAAAGCAGGCAGGCAACAGAGAGAAAGGGTGAGTTCACATATGTGTAAGTGAAATGTCTACAGAATTCTGAGTGGTGCCCAGAGCAGGAGAGGCCCAGCCTTCTAGGTGAGAGGTTGACGTGGCCTAGTGCCCGGTGCATAGGGGATTCTTGTTGCGCTGGAGACTGAGGTTAATTACATGAGGTATTTTATTTGTCCTGCCTTCTCAGTTCACCAAAATTGATCTTAAGTTTTTGATTTTTTGCACTGGGGACATGATGGGAAATGTGTCTGCCTTAAACAAGATTGTTCAGTGTGTTGAACACCACAGCTAGAGAAGAACTCCCATCAGCATCAATCCAGAGAGCTTTAGGTTAAGGCTGTGGCTGAGTATCACAGCTTGTCTATAAAATTCCTCCAAGGAGGTGGGTTGTCTTCCCGGTTAACATCCCTTAGCTCCCAGAAAGCTGTGCTATTTTCACTGTGATATTGAGGGCTAATGGTGATGCTTTCATTGCCCACAAAATACGCAGGATTCTAGTGAGAAAGCAGCCTTGCTCCAAGCTACCCAGCACCAGCCACAGGTATGCTGAAAGGAAGTTGGGTGGTGCTGGTGGTTGTGGCTCACAGGCTTGGATGGAGGCCGCTGCTAGTAAGCACAGACCTTTCCTATCTCACTGCTCTCCTCTCTGTACCTTTCCCTTAACCTTTAGGCTGTGGGTCATGTGGGGTCAAGGGGTGCTGCCATATTGTCCTTCAACACAGTGCCATTGAGTTGTATTCACTCATGTTGAGATCCATTCCTTGGGTACTCTGGTTGGGTATGTGGAGCCTATGACCAGTGGTGTTGTCTCTCAGAGGGAGAGGTGGAGGGCTCATGTCTTCCCTGTAGCAAACAGTCACTTATTATTGGCATGGATGGTTCCAATGTACTTGAAGTGGTCTTCATATTTCTGTTTATATTAGAAAGGCATTGCTCCAAGATCTGGCTTATTGGGAGCTAGCCTAGCCTAGGAGACAAAGGCAATATACATAAAGTGTTGGAACTGGGGTCTCGAATGCCATCAACTCCAGGTGTTCTCACTACCAGGGCTTACATTGGCCAATCATGTGAGCTTAGGTAACACAGAAGGGAAACTCTTTTGTAATATTATTGTTGTTTTGATGGTGATGTTGTATTGCTCTCTTGGCTGTGTATGTATCTGCCCTAACATTGTTAATTTCTCAAAAACACAAAATGCATCTGTTACCTTGTGTTCTAGCCACAATAGCTGGCAAAAAGTGGACACCCGAAAAAAATGTCACTGGATGCCTCTGACAGGCATCATCCAATGGGGACAATACTCTATTTTGTCTGCGGTCACACACCTTGGGTTTTCCTTGCTTGCCTTAGTCTATTTTGTGCTGTTGAAACAGAAAGTAATGTGAATACAGGTAAATTTATGAAGAATGGGTTTATTTCTAAAACTTTTTTGTCTAGAAAGTAGATTGGGGGCCTTTATCTGGTGCTGGTCTCCTTATTGTGCTATCTCCTGAAAGAGGAAGACAAAACAACAGGCATCAGCGAGAACAAGAGAGTGAATCTGTATCTTCAAACTCTTATTAATTTTAATTTGTTCACGACCTTATAACCTAATCACGTCTCAAAGACTTATGTCTTCAATATGTGATCCACAGCATCAGTGAATCAGGCGATCTGTGTTCTAGTTAGTGTTAGTGTACCTACCCGTGGTATCCACCACAGGAGCAGGAGTGGACGGACACCTGGAAGTGGACACTGGAAGTGGACAGACACCTGTGAGTGGACACTGGAAGGTCACCATGTTGTTATCATCTATCAGCCTTTGAATTTCTTTCAGAGACCTCTATTCAGGGAAGCAGAAATGCTTACCTCTACAGAAAAGAATTCAGGATGAGTCAGTATGAAGTAGAGTTGGGGTTAAGAAAAACGTTTTAATTTAGGCTTAAGTACAGGTGCTAAAAGAGAGAAGGAGGGCTGAAGAAAGGGTTAATTGCATACATGGAAAAAGGATAGAGAAGGGACTTCTCAAAAGACAGCAGCCCTATTTAACAATAGCTACAGATATTGATTTGGTGGGTTTCAAAGTTACGTTGTTCAAAGGATTTAATTGTGTGCATGTGTGTGAGTGTGTGTGTGTGCTTGTTGTGTGTCATGGTACAAATGTAGACATCAGAAGATGACTCTCTTTTTTCTCTCCACTATGTGGGTCCCAGGGATCGAACCCAGGTCATTAGGCTTGGCAGCAAGTGCCTTTACCCACTGAGACAGCATGCCTAACTTGTTCAAAGGATTTAAAAGATAAAGAAAAAAAATGTTTTGGTATACTTACTTTTATCTGAGGAAAGTTTCTTCAGTAAAAGAAATTATCAGGTGGCTTGTGAAGTGCATGGTACAGGGTAAAAAGGCTGGTGTGACAGAAACAGGTCAAAGAAGGTATAGGGGATTCTGACTACGCACCAGTGACAAGCGAGTCAAGGCTTGTGTTTGGCTTGTCAACATGACTCGTAGTTCTGTTTGTGAAATTCTCAGGAAAGTACAGGCTTACAGCTAAGAAAGAAATAAGGTGTAACTCAGCAATGGGTCATGCATGTTTTTTTACCTGAAGCATGGATAGTTGGCACATTAACACTGTTATTTGAAATATTTCTCAAACAAAACAAAACAAACAAAAAACCATTGTCTCTGTGTAGGCAACCTTCAGAGCAATTTTTAATTTAGCTGTGCTGAAACCCTTTTATCAAGCAGGGATGAAGTTCATTACATTTCCCTGTCTTATCATAAGCCTCATGCCCATCAACCCACCGGTGTTTGAGTAGACTGTGCTGAGCAGATGCAGTAACGACATACGGTTCATCCTCCAGTGGGGTTGGAGTCAAGGAACTGCCCATTGAAGAGGGCTGAGGACAAGGAGAAGTTGATGAATGGTAGCTGATCATTCAGTGCTGGTCTCAGTAGACTCTGGAGCTTTCTAGAACCAAATTGGGACCCCACAGCCCAGGAGCACACTGGGTGGCACCATTCTGTGGGCTGGGGCTGGTGACTAGATAGAAAGGAGAAAGTGAGCTGAGCAAGGTCAGTCATTGGTCTCTGCTTCTTGACTGCAGATGCAACGGAACCGGCTGCTTCCAGTTCCCACGTCCAGAACTTTCCCACTATGTTGGGAAGACATTTCTCCCTTAAGCTGCATTTGTCAGGATATTTAGCAAAAGGTAACATAAGTAATACAGGGAGCAATGTGACGGAGGTCACTTAGGAAGGGATAGATTCAAATCTAGCTCTTGGGCATCCTATCTGGGCTTGACTGAGGCATGGGTAGATGGCGAAGTGGGAAAAGAGATACAGCTGTCTCATATTTTAATTCCATATAATTTTTATAGCCAACAATAGGATGCTATTCTCTGTTTTAAATGATCAGTTATCTTCGAAAGCAATCAGAAAGCTCTGTTGGATTTATCTGCTGTTCACCGTTTCTGGCATCCTTTCTTTCTTCTTGTAGAACTGACTTCAGTTAGTATTGTTTCTCTTCAGCTTCAAGGACTCCAAGCCAGGGAAGCAGGTAGGCTAACCATAGAGCTTCACTTCTCCCTTACATCCCCCAAAGACTCAGTCTGATCCCTACTTCTGGACTGAGTGTTTGGTTTCTAAGCTCTCCTCTTTCTCTCTGCCCCCATTTCCACTGGATCCAATAGATCTTTCCCTCCAAAGCTCCCTCTCCTCACTCATTGCTTTATTCCAGCCCTCAGTCCCAGCAGGTACTACACCCTAGGAACCTAGCCAACAGAGCAGATAGGCTAAGTACAGGTCTTTACCTCACCCTCCATTACGTCAAGTCTCATCCAAGCTCTATAGCAAAGCACGTACTGTGGCCTCTCCCTTCTCCTCTGCCCCGATTTTCTAAGCAGTTCATGGTGGAACACCCTGCTTTACTCTCCCTCCTGTGGACCCCCCTCAGCTTCCCACTCCAGCCCAAACCCATTTATAAGTGTTATCTCCTGGTTCCTAGAACACATTTTAACTAGAAACCCCAGTGGGTATGGCTATCAGTATCCCAGAAGAATTTCTTACCAGGCAACACACAACCACCACATTCTCCTAAAAGCAGAGAGGAAATAGAGACGACTCGACAAAAATACAACACTCACTCAACAAAGACAGAGCCAGGTATCAGTTCCTAGAATTACAATCTTTCCATACCCAGATGCCTAGATACCAGCATAAAAACAAAATCATAATAGCCAAGACAAAATGTTGGAACCCAGCAGTGCTACTACCTGCTAAGTAGAAATAGAATCATCAAAGAAAACCCAACTGAAACAAATCTGGAAATGAAAATATTTAGGAACTCAAAATGGAACCCCAGAGGTAAGCCTCACCAACAGAATACAAGATGTAGAAGGGAGAATCTCAAAAACTGAAGATAAGAGAGAAGAAATGGATACCTTGGTCAAAGAAAATGTTAAATCTAAGAAAACATACAGAAAATCTGGAATACTATGAAAAGACAAAAATCTAAGAATAATAGGAATAGAAGAAGGAGAAGAAACTCAGGTCACCCTAAGCTGCAGCTGGCAAAGGGCAGGGTCAACTCTCTTGATCTTATGCCCTTGATGTTAGTTCTCTGGCCTGCTATAGGCAGCAAGGGGTAGAGGGGTGTGTGTGTGGGGGGGGTCATCTCTCCCGTGCCCAAACCATACCACAGCAGACTAGGGATAGGGCCACCTCTCTGGGGTGTGATGGTGGTTGAGGGGTGGGGCCAGCAGTCTAGCCTTTGGTGGTAATACAGACCCGGGACATCAACACAGACCTGGGCTGCCATCGGATCATAGATCCAGACATGGCCCCTGACAGCAGCCTGGGCCCCTATATCTTCCATGTCCTTAGGTGGCAACTCAGGCCACTCAGATCAGCATATCCCCCTTGGCCATAAAGCCCTTGTATCCACTGGTAGTCCAGACCACAGACATTGGCTTGGCCTTTGGTGGTAACTTGGGCCACAGACATCTACACAAACCCAATGCAGCAAGATCATGGACCTAGACATGGCCCTTGGTGGTAGCCTAGGCCAGGACTCTCCTTGGTGTCCTCATGTCTGCCTGTTCCTCACTGCTGTCAAGTCTCCAGTCTAACCTTTTTCCACAGTGTATGAACCCCTCAGCTTCACTTTCCCTTCCATCTCTCCATCACACATTTGTTTATTGCAGTAGTGATCACAGCAGGTGATTGGGTGTCATTTTTCTGGCCTTCTCAGGTCCAACATTGGAATTCTTAACATCTATGCACAAATATAAGAGCACCCAAGTTTGTAAAAGAAACATGACTACAGCTTAAGTTTTATGTTGGCCCTCATACACTGTTAGTGGGAGACTTAAGTACCCTATTCTCACCAATAGATAAATCATCTAGACAAAACACAGGTACAAAAATACTCAATAAAATACTTGCAGACTAAATCTAAGAATACATCAAAAGTTATCCACCACAATTAAGTAGGCTTCATCACAAAGACATAGGGATGATTCCACATAAGTAAATTAATAAATGTAATTCACCGCATAAAGATTCTGAAGACAAAACCCACATGATGCCATTAGATGCAGAAATGCTTTTGGTAAAATCCAACTTAATGATAAAAATCCTAGAGAGATTAGGCATACAAGAGACACACCTCAATGTAACAAAGGCAGTTTACAGCAAACCATTAGCTACCATCAACTAAAAACGGAGAGAAACTCCAGGCAATTCCACTGAAATCAGGAACAAGAGATTCCATTCTCTCCAGACTTTTTCTATGATAGTACTGGAAGTTTTAGCTAGAATAGTAAGAAAACTGGAGGAGATAAAGGGGACCACATACTGGAAAGAAAGAAGTCAAAGTGTATTTGCAGGTACTATGATAGTATTCATATGTGACCCTGAAATGAGTTGGGGGGAAGGTTGAAGGGGAAGAACTATGTGACCCATTATAGATGGGGGCAGGTGGGGGAGAGGCTGCCACAGGTTGTGTGCTACAGAGCTGGGGACTCGGGAAATAGACGTGGAAGAGAGAGAGAGAGAGAGAGAGAGAGAGAGAGAGAGAGAGGTGAAGCTCTACAGTTAGCCTACCTGCTTCTTTCATTAGGTGGAATCTTTTACCCACCTAGAATTGACTCATAACCTGCATATTAACAAGGCCGGCCCATGATTGCTATGAACATTTAGTTTTGAAAAGCATTCCTTCAAAGTAGTGGGTTTTGACCTTGGCTACACTTAACAACCACTTGAGGAGTATTAAAAAAAAATGCCTTAGTTTTTGGCTGTATTCTGACCAATTAAATTTAGTCTGCAGAGCTGTGACCAGGGCATGGGGCAGGGATTCATTATGAAAGCCCTACAGGTGATTCCAATTTGCAGAGAATCAGTGCTTAAGGATGGATTAAAAAAATAGTTCATTAGGTTCACCTGAAATTTGGCTAATGTCTGAAACCAAACCACACTCCAGGCCAATTAAGGCACAGTGCCTAAGGACCAGCAGGATACCGACATCTGCATTGGTGAGCTCCTCAGGTGAGCAAACTGTGTGTACAGTCTGGATTAAGAGCAGGGTGCTTTGGGGCTTGGTCCAGGTGTCTCTGTTTCCTGTAAACCCTTCATATGACATCTCCTCCCTCATTGTTGGGCCAGGTACCTCCCATGGCATTCCCATGACACCCTCTGCACATCATGCCTTCTGTCTGATATTCACTAAGTGATGTGTCTACTTTTATCAGCACCATTAGACTGTCAGCTCCCACTGAATTATCGACTGTGTTTCATTTTCCTTCGTGTTTCTCACAGTGCTTGAAACATACGAGAAACTCATCAAGAAAGTTATCATCCTATTACTTTTATTCTTATTTTAGCCTTAAAGTTCACCATGGTGTGCCAGCGGCAGAAGTTTGACAAAGGGATGTTTGATAGGGTAGGTGGAGCAGCTGGGAAGCTCTGGCAAGGCTCTGGGTAGGAAGTGATGACTGAGCAAAGATGGTGGTGCATGAGCTCACAGGGAGGGGTCAGTGAGGATGAGCAGCAGGAGGTAAACTGATAGTCCGTGTTCATTTGCTATGCTGCTGTAACAGAACAGCGGATTTCTGTTTGCCTCAGAGTTTTAGAGACTCCAAGATCAAGGTTTGCGCGTAGGGTGGGCTCCTCCAGGGAGCTATGAGGAGGGATGTGCTTTATGCATCTCTGTTTGTTTCTGGGAGTTTGTTAGCACTCTCTGGTGTTTCTTGGTTTATAGTGCATGGCTTGCTCTCTGTCTTTATCTTCTTAAAGTCTTCTCTGCATATGTATGTAAATTCTCCTAGCCTTGCTTTTTGTTTGTTTAGTATGTCTGTGAGAGTAAGCGCTTGCATTGATATAAGTGTGTGTGGAGGTCAAAAGTCAATGTTAGGTGTCTTCCTCTAGCTTGGCCTGATTATCTGAGACAGAGTCTCTCGTTAAACCTAGAACTCAACCACTGGTCAGACTGGTGGTCCAGTGAACCCTGGGCATCCTCCTTCCGATGATGAGACTTCAGGTGTATGTGGTGCCATTTCTGCCTGACTTATGTGGATCAGGGGATTCGAACTCAGCTCCTCACACTTACCTGGAAAGCACTTTACTGACTCAGCCCTATCCCCAGCCTCCAGTTTCCCCTTTTCATAATGACTCGTCATTGTTGGATGGCCCATGTGTCAGTGTAACCCCACCTCATTGTGACGTAATTGGACATCAGGGCTTCAACGTCTTAAGCATTTGTCAAAATCATCATAACTTATGAAAAGGAACTCTGGGAACGTTTGTTGACAAAACCAAAAAGCCAAGTGTCATCAACAAGCCGAAGACCAAAAGGAGCTGAATGAGCCCAAAATAGCCAGGGGAATGGGGCAAACGCTATTGTTCTTGGTTGCTCCCTCTGTGGTGGCCGCTGTTGCTGGTCTCAGCCGAGACTCTCACCAGCCTCCAGCCTCTGGGCCTATGACCACAGCCTAAGTGAGCTTTCAGGTCAGCAGAGAAGCAGAGATTATATGCGCATGCGCTACAGAACTCAGGTGTTCTCTCCTTCCTCCCTTTCTTTTTTTGCAGGCGATTGTTAAGAGCCGGGCTTTCCTTGTTAATTGTTCTTTTGTGATTTTTGTTTGTGGCAGTTAGATGCAGGGCAGGTTTGGTAATTAGCCCCTGTAATTAGAAACACTTTCGGGTTAGGAGGGCATTTCCTCCGCCTGGCTCTAGGAGCTGCCACTGGCGCTCTCTTGACACTGCTTGCACTTGGTTGGTGACTGTGGGAGCACTGGGCAGCTGCACACAATTAATGGCAGAGGAGGCTTTGTGCTAACAATGACACCTTGCATCTTGCCCTCACAATTCTCCCTGGCAGCTGCAGGGCAGAAGTGAAAAGCATTTCGTGGGCTGCTCCTGAAGTTAATCATTCCCAGGTCTCCCTCCAGCCCTAGGGTCGGGGCTTCCAAACTAGAATCTGGACGAAGTTATGCAGAGAAACCAGTGCCTGCCAGAATGATATTATGTCCTCACAGGTTGTCTTTTCTGCCTGCTTTTTTTTTTTTTTCCAACATGAGGTCACAAGAATTTAGAAATTTAAAAAGGAAAAAAAAAACCCACCTTTTTTTTTTTTCCCATAGGACACCAGTATCTCTTGTTAAAACAAAGGGTGTATCAGGGTGTAGCGGTACACAGCTTTAATTCCAGCATTCGGGATTCGAGGCAGGCATAGATCTGAGATGGAGACCAGCTTGGTCTATAGAGTGAGTTCTAAGGACAGCCAGAGCTACATAGTAAGTAAAACTCTGTCTTGAAAACAAAATCCAAACTGAAATATCAAAATTACACACACACACACACACACACACACACACACACACACACACCCCAAACAACCCTCCCCACAAAGAATGTAGAGAAAAGAAACAACTGCCACTATTCTCTCCTGAAAAGCAAAACAAAACCAAGAGAATTCTAACAAACCTGAACTAAGACTCCACAGTAAAACCCCCGCAGGAGTGGGTCTAGCGTCACAGTAGAAGCAGGGAGTTATGTTTACAATCTATAGTTACCACATGTTGAGCCCCTGGGAAGAAATAAAAGGGCCTTAAACTGTGAAAAAGGTTTATCCTCTCTCTCTCTCTCTCTCTCTCTCTCTCTCTCTCTCTCTCTCTCTGTCAGTAGGGACTCCTCTTGTCTTCCATCTAAGGGGCTTGCCTATAGGCTCAGAGAGGAGCTGAAGAAAGCTCTGTGTTGGAGTCTGTAACTACTGGTGGAGCCTGACATCCATAAGACAGTAGCTGAGAAACTCAAGGTGAGCTCTCCATCCAACCTCCAACCGCTTGCTGGGAGTGTCTGCTCATCCCTGGTCATTTCTGGGAGAGCCTCTCAGATCAGTCTATTTTCAGAGGCTCAGAATCACCCATGAAGGCTCACAGGTCCCTCCAGAACTACTTTCAACAACCCCAAAATAAGTAAACATTTATACATCCCTTAGCTCTAGGTCTCAGGGTAGGGCAGTCTCTGCAGGGGATCACCAGGACATCTGACATATATTCAGAATCTTTTTTTAAATTAAAAATACTTCTTCAGACTGTGGTATTATCTTCTAAAATATACCTAGTTTTCATTTGAAGGGAAAGATGACATTTTTCCCCCACCAGTTTTGTGATTAAAATTGATGATTCCTTACAGATGGTGCCTGTCTGCTATGGCCTGGGGGGAAAGGCAGCTGGGCAGAGCTGAAAAAAAAAAAAGCTGTTGACAGCGTTCACTTGAGGAACATGAGGAAGAGTTGTCACTAGAGTGGGGGGAAACAGTGGGAAGGGTTCGAGACCCGCCTTATGTTTCTGGGTGACAGGGTTTGGTGAAGCCCCTGTTCTTTCTACCCCAGTTCTCTGTTGATGTAGTGCTGAGGCATGGTAGCACTGTCTGTGATGGGCAACATGAATTCACTATGGTGGCTTACCTCAGTCTCTCCCTTCGTAATCATTGAGTCCTCCAGTCTGGGTCTTGAAGTTGAAGAACTAGCCAAGACCAGTAAACATGCAGGCCAGATGTGGCAGGTTCCTGACATTAGCTTGTCAAAGGAGCCTTAATGTCTTGTGATAATTAGAGTCCCTAGCAGCAAGGGTGGTAGTGGTGGGGTAGATGGCTAGAGATTCAGGAGGAGGAACCTGCCTTTGGTGTGCGTGTGCTAATGTTTACAGTGGGGAATGCTTGAGCAATTTACACTCTGTCTCACTGTGAGATTTCCTTCTGTATTAGGCTGGGTTCTCTACAAGATCAAAACTGATAGACTGTGTGCATATTGCAAAGGATGCTTTATTAAAGTGGCTTATGACAGATTGGGCTGGGTGGTCCAGTGATGGCCAGCTGCATGCTGGAGAGGCAGAGAACTGGTTTGGGAAGTTTCCGAAGTTTAGGAAGCTGGATGGTGGAGCAGTCTTGGTGTAGTGCTGAAGGCCTGGAAAATGACCAGGGATGCTCTGCTCTTCAGTCCAGGCTGAAAGGAGAAGCTGTATTCTGATGCTAGTGAAGGATGTTAACAGCATCAGAGGCAGCCAAGGGAGGTAAGCAAACAGGAGTGATTTCCCAATCTTCTTTATAGCTGAACTACTGCCAGCTCTGGAGGAAAGTCATCCCTCATTTAACCTTTCCTCAGGATTCCCTCATATATCCACCCAGGGGTGGATCTCTTAGTTGATTCAAGATTCAATCAAATTTACAATCAAGATTAACCCACACAATGTGGCAATGGGTAGATGTTGTCCAGGGTGGTGTGTGTGTGTGTGTGTGTGTGTGTGTGTGTGTGTGTGTGTGTATGCGATGGTAGGGCCGGTCCTTAAGGACACATTGACATCTGGTTGATTTATCTTGGTCATAAGGACACTAGAGGGAGAAAAGCCATGCCAGGAATTCTCAAGACACTTTACCTGTAAGTCTGACATTTGTTTGTCACAGAAGAATGTCCAAGTTCACACAGGATGCTTCTCACACTTAGCTCCATTCTTTATTTCTATGAGGGTTTAGCCTGCAGGTATGTATGTGTATCACCTGCAAGCCTGAGTATTACCCACAGAGACCAGAAGAGGGAGCTACATCCCCTGGAACTGGGGTTATGGGTGTTTGGGAGGCACCATATAGGTGCTGGGAGGTGAACCTGGGTCCTCTGCAAAAGCAGCTCTTAACCACCGAGGATCTCACTAGCCTCCTTTGTTCCCTGCTGTTTCCTCCATAGTTTTTTGCTTCTTCATAAAGACATTCTTTTTGTTGACTGAGTTTTATGTAGTTTAAATTGTGCTCCCTCCGTTCATATTACTTCTTTCCCAACGATATCGCTAAGATAGTCATTTTTAAAATGTATTTACCCATTTTATGTTCATGTGTGCGTGCCTGTGTGTATCTGTGTTTGCCACAGGAGTGCAGGAGTTTGTGGAAATCAGAAAAGGGGGTCAGAACCCCTGGAACTGGAGTTACAGGTGCTTGGGAGCCAACATAGGGGAATTGATTCCAGGTCTTTTGCAAGAGCAGTAATTGCTTTGAACAGCCAAGTCATCCCTCTCCCCAGTTTTACAGGGCTGTCTTAAAAACTACGCTTGGGGGCTGGGGTCATGGCTTTAGTGATTAAGAGCACTGGCTGCTTTCCCAGAGGACCTGAGTTCAATCCCCAGTACCCACATGGTGGCCCACAAACATCTGTAACTCCTTTTAGAGGATCTGATGCCCTCTTGTGATCTTTGTGGGCATGGCACAAATGATAGAGGCAAAGCATCCATACACACAAAATAATAAAATATTTTTTTTTTTTAAAAAATGGGAAGAGTTCACATGTTTGCCTCTAGTGTCACATGGGCAATATTTTTCACAAACTTCACTGTGAGCTCCAAATTTCTCTCTTAGTTTAGCATAGTGCACTTTTGATCTTAACTTGTTTTACTCAATGATTGAAGTTATCTAGCACTTCAGGAAAGTTCTAAAATGCCAAGTTAATCCGTTTAGTCTTTGCACATAGCTGAGTTCAAACCCAAGCATGGTTGATGCAGAGCTATGCAGCGATAGTACTCTGAACTTCAGGTCCTAAAGCAGAAAATGGACAATAGTAAACCCCACCCTCCACCCTCTGAAGTATTGAAATGGTAACTCTAGCTCTCCTTGAACTGACTCTATAGACCAGGCTGGTCTTAAACTCACAGAGATCTACCTGCCTCTGCCTCCCAATTGCTAGGATTAAAGGCATGTGCTACCACATCCTGCCTGTATGCTCTTCCTACTGCAATATCTGCTATAAACGATGTCCAAAGCAATCTGAATTTCTCTATTCTTTCTTGGAAGAAGAAAACGTGTCAAGTGCGAAAAAGCATCAAGAGCAGGAGCCCTGCAGTGGATGAATCTTGACATGAATCTTCAGGCTCTGTGTATAAGCTGTGGCCATTGCTTTCATCAGGAAATTACACGAATGGGCACGAGTCCAGTACAAAACTTCATGAACACCCAGCTTACTCTCAGCATCCTGAGTTTTGAGTGAACAATGTTGATAGAGTGGTCATGTTTTTAGACTTTTAACAAAAATGCTACCCCCGGGTGCATATACATCTCCACATGTGCAGAGGCAAGTGTGAACAGCTACACATCAAAGCTAAAGGATCTAGCCAAAGCTAAACAATATCTGGGCATTGTTCTTTGGGTGCTATCAACCTTGTCTTTTTGTTTGTTTGTTTGTTTGTTTGTTTGTTTTGAGGGAGGCCCCTTCATGGATGTGAGGACACCACACCTGGCTGTTTAGGTGGGAACTGGGATTTAAATGCAAGTCTCCATGCTTACGTGGCAAGAATTATCTCCTTAGCCCTCAAATGTTATTTCTAAAGAGTCTAATGTGCTTGCTGTGAACTTAGAGCTGCTCGAAAAATGAGTCTATTAACAAAGCATAGTGTGAGTGGCCAAGTGCCTGTGATTAATGGAGCAGCTTGTCTGAGACTCTTCTAAATTAAGGGCCAATGAGTTCCAGGAATCAAACGTTGAAAATTAGATTATTCACATTTCCCCCATCTTTGTTAATTATCGGATTTAAAAAAATCGCACTGTGATTTAATTAGGTGTGGGAATAAAACCCACAGCCTTTACTCTGTTCAAGGATGATAAATTCTTAATACTGAAGCCAAATTAAGAGTCGATGTTCTTAATTTCTTTGCTGTGTGTGATCCTGCATTGATTCACTTAACCACCTTTGTAGGTACTCAAATCCCCTCAAATCGTTGTCTTATGGATAGTTGCTAAGTGCATGTACAAGATGGGAGATATATTCACTAGATCTTTGTCTCTTTTTCCTAATGTGGGAGCATTGAGTAATTTTCATTTTTCTGGTTTTTACTAGTCAACTGGCTCTTTTAACTAGTTTCCTGATGATGAGTGGGGCTGAAAAGTGAGGTGGTGTGTGTGCCATTTCACTGAAAGGAGAGCTCCTTCTTAGATCCATGTTGATGGTCAGACATATTTTAAATATGGATGTGGAGTTCGTGAGCAGAGTTCACAAGGGGGCAGCTGGGAGCCTTGGGAGAGGCCAAGAAAGGTAGATGCTATGATATGAATATGGACTGTCCTCCAAAGAATCATATATTGAATGCATGTTTCCTGTGCATCCATGTTTCAAGATGATGAGGGCTTTCTTCTGACCCTATCTATTGACAGATTCATGTGGATGGACTTAGGAGGTGGTGAGGACTAGAGGAGGTAGATCTTTTTAAAAAAAAAAAAAAATTTATTACTGTCTTTTATGTGCATTGGTGTTTGGCCTGCATGTGTGTGGGCATGAAGGTGTCACATCCCTAAGAACTGGAGTTAAAGACAGTTGTGAGCTGTGGTGTAGGTGCTGGGAATTGAACCCAGGTCCTCTGGAAGAGTAGCCAATGCTCTTATATGCTGAGCCTAGGAGATAGATCTTGATGGGAGGAAGTAGATCCATGGGTGTTTGTTTATGTCTTTTCCCTTGACCTCCTTCCTCCCTCTCTCTGCTTCCTGAACATCATGAGGTGAGCCACTTTACTCTGTGACATGTCCCCTGCCACATAATGTTCTATCAGTGGTGCCAGGTAGTCATGGACCAACCCTCTGAACCATAAGTCAAAATCAACCTTTTATCATTTAGATGGGTTTTCCTCTTGTGTTATTTCATCACAGTGACTAGTAGCTGGCTAACACAGAGGGGAGAATATTAAAGAAAGAAGTGAGGTGAAGCGATGTATTTAAAATGAGGAAAAACTATGTAGCTGATCAGCATGCTGAAACTTGGCTTGTGATTACTCTGACGACACAAGGTACAACATACCTTTGTGTTTCAAGATCTCAAGTCCTCTTCTGCAAAGAGAGATTAAGTTTCCTCCCCATTTTATTTTACTTCTCCATAAGTAAATCTCCTGTTACTTTATTTGTAGGGAATGTGCTTTTCTGGACCCTGAGGTGATTAAATATTGATTAGGTTAAAAATAGAGACGCAGTCTCCATTTAAGCCCTGTAGTCCATCCTCACTCTCCTTGGCTAAATCACTTCTATCCCCATTTTCTAAAAACCAGCTTAGCTAACCGTGCCCCGAATGGCTTATTAAATTTCATCTCAAGAAGAAATGGTAACAACAACAATTCCTTGACACTATAGCCAAACAAGCCATTTGGATCTTAGGTTTGGGGAGAAATGAAAGTAATTGGTTAAATATCAGTTAATGAGAATGCTCTGTTTTGCCAGGGTGGTGTTGGAGAAAGCTGTATCTTTATCTGATGATGGAAGAACTTGAGAATTGCTTAAAGCAGTTTGTGCAAGTAACAGCATGAGATTTACACGGTTCGCTTGAGCAGCCGCCGGTCTCTACAACCAGGAAGCTGCAATACCAGATCGATCCCAGAGAGCGATAGGTGCACACCTTCTGTTACATTCTTTGTGTGGTGAAGACAGTATTTTATCTGCTCATCATAGAGTGGGAAAGTCCCAGTAACCCCATTCCATTCTAGGGAAGAACATTCTTCTTTAGTCTTAAGAGAAAAGAAAGGGAAGCCAGACTGTGGTACAGTGGAGAGGTTGAAAAATTATTTCTTATAGGGCTGGGGAGAAGGCTCAGTTGGGAAGGTTCTTGCCCCATAGGCATACGTACTTGAGTTTGGATCCCCGGTTTCCATGAACAAAATGCTCATGTCTTTAATCTGGGGAGACAGAGCTGGGGTTAGTCAGTCTAACTGAATTGCTGAGTTCCAGGTTCAATGAGGGACCCTGACTCAAAAAATAAGGTAGAGAGTGACTGAGGAAGACACCCGCTATTGACATCTGGTCTCCCTGTGAACACACAATACATACATGTGCACCCACATGCACACATACACATGAGCACATACCCTTACCTTCCACATAAACACGTGATTCTTCCTGATAGGAGATGTCCTGTGTGTTGCAGGACATTCACCAGCATTGCTGGCCTCTATTTCTGAACACGACAGAAACAACTCACTCTCCATGATGGCAATCAAAAGTGTCTCCAGGTGTGGCCACATATTTGCTGGAGGAGATGCTTACTTCTAAGAGGTTCAGTATAAATATAATGCGAGACACATACGTAATTAAACTTTTTCTTGTAGCACATAAAAAAAGAAACAAATAAATATATGTATCCTACCTCATTGAATTATTCGAGATATAACAACCATGGCAATAATGAATATAAAATCATTGTGGTGTTTCATGCTCATTTTTTTAGGAGGGTACAAACTCCGTGAAATCTAATGGGTATCACACGCTTAGAAGGTATTTCAAATCTCACCACCAACATTTCAAGGGTTAATAGCCATATGTAGTGAGTGAAACCCACCTTAAATAGGCCCCCCACCCCAAAGGCCAACACGGGAACTGACTTTACCCCTTGACTTACTGTGAATAGGGCCTATAAATTCCTCTGCATGGTTTTTGAAAAGATAGTTTGGGTGGGATTGTCTTTCTGGCTGAAAGTATCCTAATCCAAGGCCACGTGGCTCTTCTTGTTATTTGAGGCATTAAAAAGTCTCTGGTGGAGATCTTTGTTAGCATTTGTTCCTCGTTATGTGAGCTTCGGTCATAATGGCTAAGAGTACTCCTTGTGTGGTCTGAAGACGCTGTTTCTGCAGGAACAGCCAGGCATCTTCCTGCATACCCCGTGATTACAGATTCAGCTTCCCGGAGAGGGCCTTGCTCCTCTATGAACATGCTTGTTTGCTGCCTTTCTTTTTCTTTTTTTTAAATCACCGTGTCTTACCCTAAACGGGCCTTCTTTGCTTGTGATCTGCACCTCATGGTGCAGGATATTTCTTCAAGGCAGAAGTAGTAGATCCAAATGTTGAGATGGGAGCTCAGTTAAAGATGAACGAGCAGAATCGAGGGAACTCTCTTGGCTGCAGTTTGGGGTGCAGGAGGATGGAAGGACTTTAGACAGGGTTGTCAGTCTCAGAAGTTGATAGGGAAGCCTGGCGTGATGGTGCATACTTGTAATCCCAGAGTTGGGGAGGTGGAGGCAGGATGAAGCCTGGGGTTTGCTGACCAGCTGGCCAAGCTGAATTGGCAATCACCAGGCCAATGAGAGACCCTGTCTCAGAAAACAAAACAAAACAAAACAAACCCCCCCCAAAAACAAAACCAAAATAAGGCAGACAGCTCCCAAGGAATAACACCAGACACTGTCCTCTAGTTTAAACACACACACACACACACACACACACACACACACACACACACACACATATATATGCTAACACTCGAATACACACCTGTACCCACTCACCCACAGAAATCAGCAGAGATTTCACAAGGAAATTATTTACGGAGTGTTTCTTTTCCTTGGAAGTAGCAGGCTTAGGTAACTGAAAACACCCGGGCTTGCAATACAGCCTTTTACTCTAAGACCTGTCAGTGTTAGGATAAACATCTCATCCTGCATTCTCCGCTGCCTGTTCCAGGTGATAGGACTCAGGAGTAGTGATGTTAAACAAGCATCCTCAGGACCATAACCTGCTCTCCTGAAATTTCTTTTAGCTATCCACAGAAGTTGCCATCGTAATCCAGAGTTCGCATCTATATTCCACCCAGCTTTCCCAGTGGTGTCTTACAGAATCACAGCCCATTCAGTTCTTAGAAATAGAGTTAATAAAATACACTGTCAGTGGCAGCCTTGACTCAAATCCCTAGGGCCCTTCCCCGTTTCGCTGTGTATTCTTTCTTTTGGGAAGTTTGTTCAGTGGGATTTCATTACATCTGCCTGGCTACCATCATAGCCAGGACACACAACTGTCTTAATTAGCCCAAATAAACTTCCCTGGTCCTGACTTTAAATCCCGGCACAGAATGCTCTTCATGACGTCACTTGGACATTATCTGAAGGGGCCCTCAGGAGACACTCTCCTCTCACTCAGCATGAGGCCCTAAGGATCCATCCATGTGTTTGGTTGTGTACACCAATAGTTCTTGTGTTTTTATTGCTGCATTGTTTATCATTGTGAGGACATACCCTGTGAAGGACGTGTGGGTGGTGTTGAATTTAGGGCTGTGTACAATAAAACAAAGACTGAACAAATAAACAAATAAAATGTGTTCTGGACGTTACACTTCTAATTATTTTTCTAGTTCTATGAGCTGAATTTTGATCTTTAGTAGTTGTTAATATTTATTTTTACTTGTGTAGGCATGCATGACTATTATGCGCCCTCCATGTATACAAGAGCCTGAGATAGCCAGAAGAGGGCGTTAAATTCCCATGAACTGGAGTTACAGAAGGTTGTGAATTTGCTAAGGGGGTGTTGGGAACTGAACCCAGGTCCTCTGCAAGAGTAATAAGTGCTCTTAACTGCTGAGCCATCTCTCCAGGCCTTACTTGTTATTGCTATTGTCTTTCTACAATCCTTACTTTGCAGTATCATTCCCCTGGCTAGCAGAGACAGAAATGATAGGAAGAAACACAGGCTGATTCCCAAGTCTTAGACCCTTCCTCACCAACCCTGTTGACTTTGTAGATCAGACATATCATCAGGGAAGATATTTCTAAAATCAGTTGTTCTTAAGGAGGCTCCCAGAGCGTGTTACCTGAACCCTGACCACCCAACAGATAGACTTCTAGCCACCCCATCGCCTGGCCTGCTGAGTCAGCAATTTGCTGGTGGTGCCGGCAATCTGTTTTAATCTTTTTAAAACAAATGGGTAAGGTTATAGCAGCAAGGCCTCATGCTTCCAACAAAAGGAGTGGTTTAGAGGTTGTTTGTGGACAGTGCATAGGCCAGGCATGTAGGGAGCTGATATTCCAGTAGGTTGATGGACACTGATCCAAATCTCTGTTTTCCCTTTATTTGCAGACTGAGAAAGGCTAGCTAGTGAGTCCACATAATCTGATACATTTTGTTATGACACTTGTACATTTCCTTCCTTCCTTCCTTCCTTCCTTCCTTCCTTCCTTCCTTCCTTCCTTTTCTTTTTTCTTTCTTCTTCCTTTTTTCTCTTCCTCCTCTTCTTCCTTTTCCTTATCTTACTCTTCCTCCTCTTCCTCCTCTTCCTCCTCTTCCTCCTCTTCATCCTCCTCCTCTTCCTCTTCCTCTTCCTCCTCCCCCTCCTTTTGTAACTCTGGCTGTTCTGGGACTCAGTATGTAGACCTGGCTGGCCTCCAACTCACATAGACCCACCTTTGCCTCCCAAGTGCTGGGATTAAAGGTATGTGCCACTCTGCCCAGCCACTTGTACATTTTCAATGTTTCCCTTTCCTCCTTTGGACAAGGTGATGAACTCCTGGACGATTGACATGACTTCAGAGGCCCATTGGGGAAGTTCTGGTCCTCAAAGGAGGTCACTTTTGTGGAACCTCTGTGCCTTTAGATCAGTGGGAAGTTCTCCTTTGCACAGTAAGTTCAGGAGCTATTCAGATAACTTAGTGGGTAAGTGCTTGCTGGTCTTCTAGAGAACAGACTTCTGTTCATTCTCCATGGGTGTGAGCACACACGCACACATCTTGGCATACCAGCTCTCTAGCCACACACCCCTGCCCCAAATCTTAAAAAACAAAACAAATAAACAAACAAACAACAAAAAAAAACCTCCCAGTACATTCACACTGCAGATGGATTTTCACAGCATTAAATGTACCAGGTATAGAATATATAATAGAATAAGATTCATTCTGACCTTTGGTCACATCAAGAAGCAAAGAATTACTGTGTTTGTCAACTTCTTCCTGAGTATTGGATTCCTAGTCCCAGGACTCCATATATATATATAGTTTATCCTCCTTCCTTGCCACCTTTCCCAGAGTCTCAATCAAAGCTTCCGTTTTCCTTTGCAAATCCATTAGACCCCACCCCCTTTATGGATGTCATAAGGATAAATTAGACAAGCGCCTCCCTCAATTTTGTAATAACTTTGGTAGCTCCGCCCAGCGATATGCAGCCACTTCTTCCTTGCTTTGCTTGAGGCTGGCAGTGCGAGGCAGCACTTCAGGTATGCCATGGGCAGTGTGTGGATGGCGATCTTCACCTCTGTCTTTCCTATGGAACCAGTCAGGGGTTTGTCTTGCTGATGATTTTCCTGGATGCCTGGCCCTGAGTGTGTTTGAGTGTGTTTAGTTGGGGTGATCATGGATAGTGATCCATGGTGGGCTGGCCAGATGTCTTCTGAGGAGCAGGCCAAGGCCATTCTTCAGTTGCCTTGTTCAGAAGTAGTTATATGTTTTAAGTTAAGGGGTAATAGTTCAGGTCAGGGTAATCCCAATAACTTCTTTTTATTTTTTCTCCCCATGCATTCTGTTATATATTTAATTATTACTTTTGAATTTATCCTGACCTTTTTTTATTGGATATTTTATTTACATTTCAGATGCCATCCCCTTTCCCCATTTCCCCTCCCTAGAAAACCCCTATCCCGTGCCTCCTTTTCCTTTTTGCTTTTATACTTTTTATAAAATGTTAATCAAAGGCTTTATAAGTATGGTAATGCTCAATCAGAAGTGTAACCCAATACCCAACCTAGATATATAAACTATCTTTGACTGGTGGAGACACGTGAACATCTGCCTCCGTGCCCCCCCTCTCTTTCTCTCTCTTTCTCTCTCTCATCACCTAGCTTCTCCTCTACTTCATCTTCTCCTCTCCTTACTCCATCTCTTCCTCTCAGTGCCCCTTCCCCCTTAGCTCCTCCTACATATCACCCTTCCTGTTAAAATAAAACTTTTCTCTCAAAATACAATTAGAGCATAATTATTCCTATTTGTACCAGTGAGGTACAAGATAGTCTTAATACCCAGTCCATCATTTTGTTGACTAACCAGAACCTCTGTCATCTCTCTTGACTAAAACACTTAGTTTTGAACCTGGCTTTTTTCTTGACTTTAGAATGAATGTCAGCTGAAAACCATCCACTCAGATCTTTTCTCTCAAAGTAAATAGCCAGGAATGGCTATGAGATTATAGGTCTTCAACCCCGTCAGAAATCCAGAATGACTGAGTTAACTGAAGTTATGGGAAGCACTAAGCATAGCTTCTAAAACTTAGCCAATTTATAGAGACTGCTGAACACCTGGACAGCCCCTAGACTACCGCACGTTGGAGCATCAAATCTTCAGCCTTCTGGCCCAAACTCATCTGACAGACCTTAGTGATGCAGAATTATTAAGGGCTGATTACTCTGTCTAGGCAGATATAATCAGTCGACTATTCTGCAAGTGTGTCCTTTTCTGGACAGTAATTTGTCTGTAGATGGAGAGAGGCAATTCTTGCCTAGTGGCTGTCTCACCACAACTGGAGTAACTCCAAGGATGCTCAATTTCTTCTTAGAATCCAAGACAGGAAGCTATCAGGAGCAGACAGTTCTCTAATCAAAATGAACATTAATATAGAAATATTTGTGACGTCAATACTATAGACTTCTGACGTTTTGAAAACCAGCTATCCATGTAAGGTAACCTGGACTGTTGTCTGTTAACTCCTCTCAGCTATTTCTAAATAAAATATAGAAAACACCCTAACAATAAACTCAAAGTCATGAATTTGCTATAGTCCCTTAACTCACAGGCTAATCATCCCAACACAGCTAAAAAAAAGTTAAAGAAGGACTGAGTCTAAGCCTTGTATTCCTAAATGTGTTATACAGACACAATGCTCATGAGAGTATCAATATTCATCTCACTTTTATATCAATAAGAAGCTCGTACCAATGAAAACCTTAAATTTGAAATCAAAGTAAAATTTGTACTGTTTAAGAAATTATAACTTCATCTTGATACTAATTATCCTGACTTGTTAAAAAGCAAAAACTGACAGCCAGGTAATGCTCACAAGCCTTCAGTCCTCGATGGGGAACGTTTTCCTTTGGCCAGGGAGTGGGGGTAGGAGAGGGGAAGGGCTGGGAGTGAGGTTGTTTATTGCAGAGACAGATCTGTCCTGGTCCCAAAGCATAGAAGGATGAGGGGCCATCTCTCCCCAGCTTTATCCTAACTCCTCTATAAACCTTTAAAAAGAGCCTTTTGTGTGTTTGTGTAAATTGGAATTCCAGCCCCCACCCCCACCTCCCCAGCACACACACAGGGAGAATGGAAGGCCAACACCCGCCCTAGCTGCTTCTCAGGGCAGATTCTAATTTCTGAGTGTGAAGTCGGCACCGACATTCAAAGAAGCATTATTATTTCATCCAATTTAAAGCCATGCCTGGTGCTGAATGGGTGAGCACCTAATTTCACCTTCAGAGGCAATTGGGAAGCTTTTTGTGCTGAGAGGAAAAAAGAAGAGAGGATTCTGGAGGATAATTGATTGAAAATCCCTTTAAAGGTGCCAGAAAAAAAAACGGCTCCCTCTAAAAGGGGATGAATGAGGTCAAAATATATTTGTTAAAAGTGTGGAGGGGGCCCGTGAAAGCCTTAATTATTTCTTTGGAGAGTCATGTCTTTTAAAGATTTAAACAAAAGCTTCAAGAAGGTAGATGCTTGGAGAAATTGCTCACTGCTTTAGAGAGGCGAAGTCAAAAGGAAAGCGGTTACTGTTTGACAATGGTATGTCAACCGTGTGTGTTCTTCCAACTATGGCACCTGTGCTGGGAGGAGACCCAATATGACTGCCTGGCAGCCCTGCCTCAGTCATTGTTTGGCAAAAAGTGGGAGCCACCAGACACACATTTGCAAATGAGGGCAAGTATGGAGGCCGGCTGGCCAGTGAGCTCCAGGAATCGGCTTGCACACCAGGCTTTCTTTACCGTCAGTTCTAGGGACTGACCTCAGACATGTCCTCAGGCATGCAAAGCAAGCATTTTACTAATGGAGCTATCTCTCCAGCCCTTATCTTTATTTCTTAACCTCTAAGGAAAATACTATTTCCTTTGGAGCAGAGTGCTGGCTGGGCTGTCCTCTAGATTTAGACAGACGTGTGTTTGTAATCTCTAGTTCCCTACTCCTTAACTTCATGCTTTCAGGCACATTTCTTTATCTTCACCTGTGAAATGGGGAACATGTTATCCCTGACAGATGTTGAGAACCCAGTGAGGTGCTGCCTATCCCTGTGTAGAACAGATAGTCCTCTGAATAGCCTGTGCCCCACCAGCTTATTAAGGGCAGCTCCCTGCAACTCATTGGGTTCTTGCTCATAGATGTATCCCAGTGCGTCCCAGTTCATTTGGATGAAGTCCCAGGTGCTTTATCTTATCCCGAGTGACAAGGGCAGTCACCTTGTCATCCCCTGTCCTTTGGGACCTGGGAAGGACTATCTATGCATTGACTTTCTCATTGGAAGGGATCTGGCATCAGTCCTAAGACTGGCAGTCCTGGGAGGAATTTTCATTCCAGCCCCTTCCTGTCATTTGCTTCACATTGCAGGCATTGGTGTCCTCCAGAGAAGGGAGCGTCTTGGAGGAAGCCATCCATCCAGTGCCCTTGCATTGCTGTGTGTTTCATTTTGCAAATTTATCCTGTTCTGAGATTCACCCAGGAGCTATTCCTGGTTTGCCATCTATTGTTTTCGTGGCAAGAACTGACAGTCCAGCATGAACCCTCTAGACTCTTTTCCAGCTGGGTCAGGACCCTGTGTGGTGTTTCTGGCTGAGAGGAATCCTGTTTGTGGATGGTGGCTGGGGAATGCCTTCTTAAGGGAACTGAAAGACAAATAGAAAAGACAAAGCCCGGTTGAAACCCATACCCAGGAGGTAGTCAAATTAGCATATGCAAAGATTTCTTGGGGGGGGGGCAGGGGGGAGATTTAAAGAGTGGATGACCTGAATAGATTCTGAAGAGACTATTCCTTTGGAGCCTCGAGCTTCTGGGAAGCTCACTGCTTGGGGAAGGGCTTCTACAGTGCATTTGAGTTTTGCAGGCATTGGACCTCTGTTTCCTTTTAACAAGCAACACGGGGGTGGGAGGGTGGGGGGTAGTCTAGTAAGAAGTGGCAAGAAATTGAACCTCTTTTCCACCTTCCCAATGGTTTAGCAAAGGGAAGGGGGCTTCCTGGGGGATCTGATTTTCTAGGTTGTTGGGAAGCCTTCTGCTCTAGTTTCTGTTGCTGTGATAAAACACTCTGACTGAAAGCAACCTAGAGAGGAAGGGCTTTACATGCCTTACATATCCAGGCCACAGTCTGCTTTTAATGGAAGTCAGGGTAAGAACTTGAGGCAGGAACCATGGAGGAATATTGTTTGCTGGTTTGCTCATTGAACAGTGCTTAGCTTTCTTATATAGTCCAGAACCACCTGCCCAGGGAATGGTGCTGCCCATAGTGGGCATGAGAATACCCTACCTGGACAATGCCTCTCTCTGATCACTCCAGGCTATGTGACAGTCAAAGCTACATAATTTACACATGCACGCGCATACACACACACAAATAACTTCTAGTGGGCAGATTGGATTTTGTAGTAACTAGGGATTGGGCATCTTGACAGAAAAAATTCTAAGACTATTAGAGTTGTGGCAGCTGTAGTTTGATTTTCTAATTGTGTCAACCCCTCCATCCCACTTTTGGGTGCCTGGGATACATGCCCTTGACTTCTGGCTTTTTTCTTGTTTTTTAAATTGGAAGTATTCAGTTTCAGGAGCATATGTGAGCACTGTATAAGACAACATTTTAAAGAATACTTGTTTTTGAAAAAATTTAAACATGTATATAATGTATTTTTATCTTATTCACCCCTCTGTCTTAGTTAGGATTTTACTACTGTGAATAGATACCATGATCAAGGCAACTCTTTTAAGGACAACATTTAATTGGGACTGGCTTACAGGTTCAGAGGTTCAGTCTATTATCATCAAGGCAGTGACATGGCAGCATCCAGGCAGGCATGGTACAGGAGGAACTGAGAGTTCTACATCTTCATCTGAAGGCTGCTAACACAGATAGCTAGGAATAGGATCATAAAACTCACACCCACGGTGACACACCTACTTCAATAAGACCATACCCAACTCCAATGAGGCCACACTCTCTAATAGTGCCACTACCTGGGCTGAGCATATACAAACCATCACACTCCTCTCCCTCTTACCATATCCCTTCAATGTCCCTTCCAAGGCCCACCGGTCTGTTTCCCATCTGACTTGATGTCTTCTTTTTAAATTCTTTTTATTGTTATTGACTGACTCCAGTTAGTGTTGACCATGTGCACAAGGGTGTGAGACAATCCACTGAGGATAGCCACCTACTAGTGGCTATATTCCCAAAGAAAAATGACTCTCTGTCCCTCAGCAGCCACCACCTGTCTATAGCTCTTCAGTTAGGGGTAGGGCCTTAGGAGATCCTTCCCTATCCATGCTGGGCTTTGGACTGGCTTCATCTTGTACAAGTCTTATGCAAGCAGGCACAGATGTTGAAGAATACATCAGCCAGGTCAGGTCTGGGAGTCAGCATTTTGCAGCTTTTCTCCCCAGCCTCCAGCGGTTGCATTACTTTTGCTGACTCTTCTGTGATGTTTGGTGAACGTTGGTCAAGGGGAGATTATATAAATGACCCATCGTGTCCCTGAGCACACAAGAGTTGTCTAAGCACTCGGAGTTGTGAATCTTTGCACTAAGCAGTACCCACCATCCAGAGCTTTTCTGACTCACATTTACAACAGCATAGATGTGTGGATAGACATGTAAATATAAAGATGGTTCAGGGACGTGACCCTTGATCAACAAGGTTCTCCCCTGGGGCTATAATTTCCCCAATCATGCACCAGACAGAAGAATTTCTCTAATTAGAGGCATTTCTAAAGTGTGAGCTTTTCTGTCCTAGGAAAATCAGGCTGTGCTGAGGCGGAGCCGCTAGATTCTTAGGAGGCTGAGCCAATTGCAAGGTGGAGTTTCTAAACCTGGTTCCTCCTTCAATCACCCTGCCAGCTTGGGAGTGGCATGTCTACTTTCCTAGTCCATCAGACCTGTTCAGAGTTGAGGGCTACAAAGATGGTCTGGGGGTTTGCATGGTTCTAACCCTCCCCAGGCAAGCTTCCTAAATATTTTGCTCTAAGCTGCCTTTCACTCTAAGAGCCTAATGACATTTTTAAAATAAATCCACTCTCGGATGGAAGTCTCTTATGATGCTCATTACTGGAGATGTCCTTGTGGTACACACCTTTCTTAGTTATCTCTGGAGCTTCTGTGAGGTGTGCGAGATTCCTGCACCCTCTTCTTTTTCTCTATTTTATTCCTTTCTGCCCTTTTGTCTCTCCCTAGTTTTTTCCTCCAGAATTAAGTGCTTCCTAAAGGCGCATATGTTAGAAGCTTGATCCTGAGGGTGGTGATCAGAGAAGTGTTGGAACTCTTTATAGGTGAAACTGATTGTGAGGTAGTTACATCATCGGGGGCGTGGCATTGGAAGGAAGGATGTGATTCTCAGGGGCTCACACAGGCTTGACCTTGATAAGACCACTGGCCATTGTCTTGGATTAATACAGGAACCACGTAATGAGAATGCTCTGAGGTAGATAGAACTGAGCTTTCCAGCAAAGCTGCAAGATGAAAGAATGTGAGGCCATGGTGGCAGCAGTGTGAGGGGGCTGCTTGCCGTGCGTCAGAAAGCAGAGACGAATCCTGGTGCTCATCTCACTCTTTTTAAACAAAAATTTTAAAAACCTTGTTTTGGGTAGGTAGTATGATTTTAAATTTTCTATATGAGTGAATCTACTTGTGGCACAGAGTCTACAGGAAAATGTCCTTTTCTATTGTTCTCTGCCTTATTCCCTTGAGGCAGGGTATCTCACTGCTCCATGGGGTATCTCATCATCACCCCTGGGGTATCTCATCACCCCTGGAGTTTGCTGTTTTTCCTCTAGGTTGGTAGTTAGCAAGCCCCAGCAGTCTTTGTCTCCTTAGCCCCAAGTGCTGGGGTTACAGGTGTGTGTTCAGCCATGCTTGGCTTTTTATGTGGTGCTGCATGGTAGGAATCTGAACTTAGATCCTCATGCTTGCACAGCAAGGCCTGTTACTCACTGTGCCATCTTCCCTCCCCCCATCTCCTTTGCGTGAGTGTGTGTGTGCGCGCTCGTGCACGTGCACACGTCCTGGAACCCTACCCTTTGACGGTGTTGCCTACATTTAGGGTGAGTCTTCTCACTTCAGTTAACTCAGTCTATAAAGTCCTTCACAGTATGCCTAGGTGATTCTAGACCCTGTCAAGTAGACAAGTTAACTATCATGGGTAGTAAGAGTTCAGTGGT
>JANHMN010000003.1:67380169-67452011 GCA_030674055.1 Rhabdomys pumilio | reverse complement strand
TTTTTTTTTTTTGTAGTCCTCACTGGCCTGGGACTCATATCGACCAGGATAACCTTAAATTCCTACAGTGGCCTGCCTTCCCTCATGAGCCGTCCTTCTAGATGTGTTTTGTTTTTAAACTAGAATTGGATGACTCCATAGGATATAGCTTTAGGATAATCATCACTCTGATGAGATACCGTGACCAAAAACAATTTGGAAAGGGATCATTTCATCTTAATACTTTCAGGTAGACAGCTACTCAAGCAGGGAAGGAACCTTGGAGCCAGAACCTTGTGGCTGGAACTGAAATTGAAACCATGGAAGAATACTGCTTGCTGGCTTGCTCTTTGTGGCTTCCTCAGCCTGCTTTCTTAGACAACCCAGGACCA
Organism: Rhabdomys pumilio; assembly: GCA_030674055.1. Lineage (NCBI taxonomy): Eukaryota > Metazoa > Chordata > Mammalia > Rodentia > Muridae > Rhabdomys > Rhabdomys pumilio. The sequence continues at coordinate 67,451,640 of JANHMN010000003.1, read as the reverse complement.
CCTGCCCAAAGGAGGCACTCCTATCCTTGGCTGGGCCTACCCATGTCAATCACTAATTAAGAAATTGCCCTACCGAGTTGCCTACAGGCTCTGGTGGAGGCATTTTCTCAAACTGACATTCCAACCTCCCAGATGTGTCTAGGTCCAAGTCAAGTTGACAAAAACCCAACCAAAACCATGAAAGATCTTAAGCCATTGAACCGTAATTATGACTCGATCCTCAAAGATCCAGATGGATAAAGGATATTGCTATAAACTGCTCATATCATTTTTATGGTTCTTCACCAGGTGGTTTGTTTTTTTTTTAAAGGTTTCTTTTGAACCTTTATGTGTACATGTTTTACCTGTGTGTATGTACACATGTGACCTCAAAAGTCAGAATAGGGGCATTTGATTCCCTGGAACTGGAGTCACAGGCTGCTGTGTGTGCTAGAAATGGAACCTGGGTTGTCTGTAAGAGCAGTAAGTTCTTTTAACTGCCGGGCCATGTCTTCTTTATCCTTAGGGTTTGGGTTTTGTCTAGAGGGACAGTGACGGTCTGCTTATCATTGCACAGTGTCTCCAGAGCTGAGTAAAGAAGGTGCAATGGTGGGACACAAGTAACTCACTGCTTACCTGGTTCAACTCTAGGGAAGAACTCACCTGCTGTCTGATGTAGCCCCGAGGTTATGGGGGAAGGGAGATAGATGGGCAGAGCAGTGGGATGCTGGCTGTGAGCTCACAGGCTCTCTGCGCTGGTCCACATGAGGAGCACAGCTGCTGCATTTATCTTTCTAGGTACCGCCTTTCACCAATGCACTCTCAGTGCAACGACTCTTTATATAAGAGGCCAAAGACATGTGTGCACATGTGGAACTGGTGATGGTTTCTGGGGTACAGAATCTGTGTCTCAAGATGGCTGTCTGGGCTCTATGTAAGCTCTCTCAGTGTGTTGCCATGAACACAAAAGAGATGAAGTGATGGATGAAAGTCCTAGAGTTACATGCAGGGATAGGAGTGGCAGTGTAGGGTGACAAGAATGTTAAGTCAATTACTGCAGACTGGGCCTTTAGCACCCTGTGCTGGAGGCTGAAAGTCCAGGACCAAGGTGTGAGGCCTTTGACTTTCCCCGAGGCTTTCTCCCCTTGGTTTAGCAATGGCTGCGTTCTTGCTTGTCCTAGTACACAGCCTTTCCTCTGGGCATACACTCATCCCTTCATGCTTCATATTCCTTTTTCCTGGGACACAGTCCTGCACCATTCTAGACCCACAGGAATATCCTCGTTTAACCTAAATTATCTTTTTTAAATGCTCTGTCTCCAGTATTGTGGGAGCAGGGCTTGAGCCTATGGCTTTCACAGGGATACAACTCAACTCTAACACGTTTCTGAATGGGTGTCTGTACAAGGGTTTTTCTACTGTGTGCTAACATTTCCCGATTTGTGGCAAAGTACGCAGGATAAGCCATTTGCTCTTTATTCAGCTGAACTTGATTGACCCCTTCCTTCTTCCCATACCTCTGTTTCCAATGATATATTTCCTCTGCTCATTTCTTTCTGTCAAAATTCAAATCTGCAGCACACACCAGAAGTTAGCCTGGGCTTGTACAAACTCTCGCCATGCCTTTCTCATCCTGGATGTCTTCATACTTTAGAGTATGTATAGAGAACACACAGATACAGGGTCTCAGACATCCTCTTCCCATAAACACACACACACACACACACACACACACACACACACCACACACACACACCACACACACACATGTTCATACATAGAAGAGACATACATACACACATATATATATATACACACAATAGACATTCACACACAGATACACGGATATATACATGCATATGTACAGTAAGACATGTAACTTAGCTCTTCAGTTGTTCATGGTTCCTCCTTTAGGCACTAGTGTCTGGGCACAACCACAGATCCGCCTGAAGGTTGCACTTTGCAGGTATTAACACGCTGTTTAGAAGCTTTAGAGGACAGAGAGCATAAGTTGGCCTCTTTACCCAAGTGTCACACATTTTTAGAAAGCCAACACATAATATCTGACCTGATGACCCTCATTTGGACTTGTCTATCATCTCCAGGATACCCAGAGACCATGTCTTGGTCTTATGGAAACAGAACCTTCAGTAGACCATAAAGTAATTGCATGAAAAAGCTTTATTTGAGGTAGGTAGCGTGGCTTTATGGCTTTCATAGGCTGCCATTAGCATTTAATACAAAAGTAGAGGATAGAGTTTTTAATAATTACTAATAATAATTACTGGTTAGATGAAGGTATCCACCAGAGATCATTTTATCCAATATACATGGAAGTGATGGACAGCAGGCCTGGTGGTCCCTAAGGGGGGACATCATCCTTTGGTGAGTCAGGAAGCAGTAGTCACAGCAGGAGTGTCTCACCTGCTGTAGTCAGTGTTTCAAAGCAAGAGCCACAGATACAGGCTGAGGGCTGGCAGGGGGCTCTCCTTAAACATGGCTAAGGCGGTTAAAGATGAGCTAACTCATGTCTTTTCTGTTTGTTTGCTTTTGGGGGAGGGGCAGTCACTTCTTCCTGGGCTTCCCTAAAATAGTAGGGGTAGGAGTTCTGGCATACCAGGTCTGTGTGGCATACACAACATGGCCTGTTATTACTGACATGACCACGGTTCACACGTAGAACCTTTGTGCTCTTAGAAAGTTAGACAGACGCTACCTTGCCGTGAGCATCACTAATCTGGGACTTTGAGAGGAGCGGGAATCCTTGAGGAGTGTTTTGGAAGACTGCAAAGCTGTGCAGGGGAGAAGAGGGCACATGTGTTCCGGAGAGTGCTGTCCTCTGCACTCTGACCCTACAGGCCCAACCTGTTCTCTTTCTGCTTTATACACCCTGCCTTACAAGGTGCATCTATACTGCCCCACCTCCTTTTTGTTACTGTAATTACATACTCTAAGCAGACTGCTATATAAAGACAAAAGGGTTATTTTAGCTCATAGTTCCAAACATATGCAGCATAGGGGCCTCATTTGGTGATGATATTAGAAGAGGCGAGGTGGGACAGAGCAAGAAATGGGAGTGTGTGTGTGTGTGTGTGTGTGTGTGTGCACGCACACACACACATATTCTTTTGACTACTTAGCAATTATCAGAGCTCTACCCTCATCTAATTTTAATTAGATAATGACCTTCCAAAGATTCCACTTCTCTGTTCTATGGTCAGTGAGGTTTCCACCTTCTCAATACTGCTCATAAAAGATTAAGCTGGGTACCCAAGGGCATTCTCGGTGCCATCCTTGCCCTGGGGGATCTGGAGTCAGAAGTTCACTAGTTCCTGATTCCAGTTCCCAAGCTTTGGGCAGTTGGGTCATGGAGGGTCCACCACATTGCTTATTGGGATACCTTGGAGGGGTTCTGTTGGTTCAAGGTCACTTGTATCTTGGCCTTGGAAGTCACTGTCAAGGTAACTTCTCTTACGAATGAGGTTGAAGCCTAAGCTTTCTGAGTAGTTCTTGATTAGTGAGCATTTTATGCAGGATTGTTTGCCTGCTGCTCAGAGAGACCTTTGTGCACTTAACATACTGGTTTGCTAAGAAAAAAAAAAGATTATTTTTTCTCCCACTTTTAAGTTTAATGACGGATGTATTTGTTCTCTTCAGGGGTCTGAGTCTTTGTGCATTTTCCATTTAAGTGAGATCATGCTACCACTTTACCAGGCTGAAGCCCAGCAATATGACAGTCGAGCTTAGCCTAGGCAGCCCCCTTATGGGCCAGTGCATGGCTTTTATTAGCATTTTTGAAATACTGAAGGGAGTTGTGAACATTCTCCTTTTTGAGAAGCTTTGAGGCCTCAGACTTGCAGGGTGGGAATGAGGCCTTCAGCTCCCTTTGAAGTTATTCTAATGTGTGGTCTGAGAGAGGGAGAGAGCAAGGCAGGGAGAGGCATAGTGTGTCCCATGTGGAACCTGCCCTGGTGGGGTGCATTCCTGGCATACACGTGGTGTCACCACAGTATGTCAGGGCGGGTTAGTACATTTCAGACCTTGGCCTTGAACTCACATGTCTCCTCCCCTCCCCGCTAGATACTAGCAATCTTGTTCCTTCCCTTTTCAGGAAGGTGGAGCTAGTAGGAAGCAGAGATGGGGGTGGGAGGCTGGCATATCGAAGAAGAGGCAGCAAGATGCAGCATTCAGAGAACCAAGTTTAGGACATTGCTAGGGAGAAAAGGAAAAGTGTTCCCCCAAGAGGGTAGGCTGATAGGAAATCACTGAGCAATTTGGAAGTCACAAATGGAAGACAGGGGCATGGGACAGGGAGGGGGAGGAGGGAGAGAATGAATGGTCTGGTTCACTTTCATATGTTAGATCAAAGTGACTACCTTTTCTTCTCTTTCATCTCTTCCCTTCCCTACACACTCCCCTCTTCTCTTCCCTTTCCCTCTCCTCCCCACTCCCTCCCCTCCCCCCTATATAAACTTTACTTACTGTCCTCATACAATTGTAGGACAAACCCCATGGCTGCGTTTCATAGTAGGCTGGTGATTTATCGAAGACCATTTTAGCCACATAGCCAGCCATTGTGAAACCCTGCCACAGTGCAAGTTAGGGAATAGCATGCCTGTCCTCCGCAGGGCTGCTCCCCGCCAGTGCTTTTACACTGGGCTTAGGAGGAGTAGGGTGTCTGTCAGGAACCTCTCAGGGTAGGTGTTGCTCAATCTGGGACTGTTTACAGTGGAGCCGACTGCTTGTTGGCACACATGGAATGGAGCAGGAGGCCCTCATGCACCGCTGCCCTCTGAGCCTGAGATGGGAAAAAGAGCATAGAGCCCACGTGTTGTACCATAAAATCCTAGCAACGCTCCATCTGCACTGCAGGCCTGAGAATACCCAGCGTGACAGTGTATAAAAAAATTCCTGGTTTATGCTTCTTAATACCAGTCTGCAAAAATAACAGTCCAGCTGCATGAGATCATGGGGAGCGTATGCGGGGCTGTATGCCATGGGTGCTGAGTGCCATTGTGAGGCTGAGATCCTGGAACTTGGTTTGGGGGAAAATCAAGAAGGCAGACAGGTGTGAGGAGCTGGGAGCAAAAGCAAGAGAACAAGGAAGAGGTAGCATGAGTTTATTTTAGCAGAACAAATATTGGTCAATTATTGTCATCTTGAGGAAGATACAGTTGATTGCCATTATACTGCTGTATGTCAGGGAATAGTTACATATTTTTATTTTGTTTCAATCTTCTCTACAGTATTGGCTGGGTTTGGAAGCCCAGAGTAGGAAGGCATGCTTCTGGTAAAGTAAGTAATTTAAAAGTGCTGGAATCTGGGAGACAGTATTCAAAAACTCCAGGTCTTTAAAGTTGCAGGGCCACGGCCACTGTCACTAGTCTGCAGGATTTTCATATTAGGAGGTCACTGGCTTTATCACCCGTGGTGAATTATATCTCAGTAAAGCTGCAACCAAACATTTAACAGGCCTGGGCCCTGCTCCTGCTACATTGTTTCAGATAGCTTGAGCAGGCTTGGTTCTCTCAAGCCTCTGAGTTCTAGATAACTCTGCTCACTTTGTAGCTCATTCTTTCTCTCGCAGAAGGAAGGGGTACTTGTCCAGTAACTGAATAAAAAAAAAAAAATCTTGTGATTTGTCTTTGTTGTCTAAGGCTTTCAGTTGGTGAAACTGGAAGCTCAACTGTGATTGGTGCAAATCACAAACCCCTATTTTCATGCCATACCCACTGTGACCCACTTCTGGCTATATGGCACACACATTTTGAGTCACCTAGGAGACACCTCTTATGCTACACTCTGGTGTCCGCATCCTTAGGTCCAATGAAAGGTATCTTCCTAATGCTCTTTCCTTGAATACATGATAATGTTTATCATGGGTGGGATGAGCTGGTAACCCAAAGAGGAGATGGTAGCAGAAGGGGCCAATGCCTCAGTGGTAGCAAAGCAGTCAGGAGTAGTGAGAGAATCCAGGTGACCAGGTGTGGATAGAGGTAGTGGACAGTGATGGATGGTAGAAATATGGAGACGGCAAAAAGAAGGCAGAGAGCCAGTAGAGCTGACAGTGGGACACTTGAAGATCTTTGGCAAAAGAATATTGATGGAACGTTCCAGTGGTTCAAAGAGTCCTAAAAGGCTGAGGGTCACTGCATCCAGAGCCTAAGAGCTATCACACTAGCCTGGGATGTGCTGGGAGTCCTGACCGCAGAGGCTTTTGTGTAGTTGCTGCTGCTAAGAGACAAGGATGACAATTGCCAGAGCAGCAATCTGTCTAATTCTGGAACTTTCCTCCCACCACTGATTATCTCTTTTCAGGAGGGACCAAGAAGCTCCTATCCCTTTAAGATCACTGGGTGTGTTCTGGTTATGAAACAGGGTCTAGGGTGGTAATTGTCAGCAACTTAATAAATTGTGTTGAGAATTCATTTAAAAGCCCACTGTTACTGCTGCTGACTACCACTGCTCCTTAAGTGGGAAACAAAGATCTTTTATTCTCTTTCTCGAAAGTGGCTCAACTTAATTTTTTTTAAAAAAATGTATTTTGTAGTAGCTTGACTGAGATATAATTCACCTGCCATACAGTTCAGTCGTTGAAAATAAACAGTGTAATATTTTCTTAAGACATCTACAGAGGCACACAAGCCTCTCCCCACAATTTGTGAGCGTTTTCTTTTCCTCAATGCAACTTTTTTTTTTTTTAAATCATAGAAAAGAAATAAACATTACACAAAACTGAGCAAAGGATGAGGAGGTCCCGTGATCCCATTGGTTGGGTTGAACCTCCTTCTTACCCTCTCTGATCTCTATTTACAAACAGACGGCGTTACCTGGTTACCACCACCCAGCGTATTGTTTTATGTCTGCTTTTTTTAGTTGACAGTTTCCATGCTGTTACTTTGCAGTTTTAATGGCCCGTGATATTCTCTCACAACTGATGTGCAATAATTTACTAACCTATCCCTTTGTGGAACCATTAGGGGTTTTCCCCCCCCCAAAAATCATAAATAATGTAGTCAACATCTTTGCACATAAAGTGTATTTCCCTTGTTGGATCTATTTCTCTGGGCTGTGGTCCCAAGAGTGGGAGTTACTGGGTCAAAGAGCATGAACATATTATAGTCTTTTCTCCCAGCCCCCATCCCACTGTCTTTATTTCTGAACAGGTGACACTTTTTTTTTTTTTTTAAAATATGGCTTGGAGGGTCCCTGGAACTCTTCCAGCAAACACACTCCCCCCCCCCCACATACAAATTAGATACAAAAAGTCATTTAATGTTACTAAGGTTTAGAGTTCGTTATGTAAGACTGAGCCCCACCATCACCACCAAAAAGTTTCTGTGAGGCCAAACAGCATCCATTTCTGGAAAGCTGGGAAAGATTGTCCTTTATGTGTTCCACCTGGTGGCTTAAATAACTTTACTATTTCCCTTAGAAAATTATTCCCATGGAAAATAATTCCTTTAACCTCCTGACCTTTATTGGCTGCTGTCAGCCTGGGGCAGCACTTTGTTTCCAGCTGTTCTTAAAAGCCAGTTCAGCAGCATTTAACCCTTGGAAGACCCAAGGGAGAACAAGGGCAGGGGGATGGGAGGGAGTTACTAAGGATTAGGAAGGGGGAAGGGAGAAGAGAGGAATTGCGCTTCTATAACCTGGAAGGAGCTGTGGCCTCCTATAAAGGCCAAACAACTTGTTCTGTTAACAGTAACAATTTGGGAAGCTGCAAGGCCTTAGGTTCCGAACAAGGAGGGTTGTCAGTCAAGACTTCTCCAGGCAGAGAAGGTTGGCAGGGCTCCTGAGGACTCATCTTCCCAGAAACAAATTTTGAACTTCAGGATCTGTGGCCTTTCTTAGATATCATCTAGTGATCCAAGAGCCCTTCTGGATTTATAATAGTTTGTAATAAGATGTTTTGGATTGTAAACTACAAAAAAAAAAAAAAAAAAATTATCCAAATCCAACTAGCTTAAAAGAATTTGTGTGTCATGGTAGAGTGGAGAGTTGAGTGCTGATGCCCCGCAGGGCTTGACCCTGAAGCCCAGCAGACAGAAGGGACCATATTTCTCCTCTCCATTCTCTACACTACCTGCATTCTAAGAATGGCTCCCCATTTGGTCTCCGTGCAGCTGCAAGAGTAAGGAGAAGGGAAATGCATGCTTTGTCATACATGCCTTGCAGGGGAGAGGGTTGGAGTCCTTCTTTCTCTTAACCACAGAGCCTAAATCTAGACCTCACTGGGACTGGATAAACTGAGGTTCCCAGGCTCATTTTTGAACCAATTATCATGCTGGGGTTGTGTGTCTTTGTGGAATAGTAAACCTTGGTTTTGACTATCAGGGCCTGCTTAGAGTGGGGCTGGGGCTGTATAGGGGAAGGCAGCCAGCCATGCTCCTTGGAATTGCGGTAGCCCCTCAGATATAAGCAGGCCCCTCCTGGGCTTGTGGCACTTGTCATGAACTGTAAGAGAAAAATGATCCCCCCTCCTCAAAAAAAAAAAAAAAAAAAAAACTATATGGGAAATTGGAGCCACTGCTCAATTCCTGAAAAACAAAATACAAAAACAAAGCAGGCTCTATGCATGGGAATTATTGTAACGAGACAGAATGGATCTACATGCAAGACTGGGGAATCATAACAGGGAAGGCAAAGCCACACCCGTGGCTAGCAGAGGAGGCAGGTCAGACAGAGAGAAGGAAGGGAGTCCTCAGTCAACCAACTATATACAAGAGGCATGACTAGACATTTTCCCCAAACCTCCTCCTAAACTAGGTGCCTAGCGGGTGTTTGTTGGCGAGACTTGTTAAAACATTTGGTTGAATTCCAGAGTGGAACATCCACGACTTATGACTAGACCAAGTGTGGCTAACTTAAGAAAAGGAAGTGTGTACCTGAAGCCGCAGGGCTCTGCCCAGACAACCTTTGCCTTCCAAGAGACAGTTAGTAGCTGTCAAGCATCAGGGCCACAGCCTTAATGCCGAGTGCCAGCTCATGGGCATTGGTTTATGCTTGTACAACACTGTTCACTGTCCACCCGTCTTCAGTTTTGTACATAAGTAGCCATTTCAAAAAACAAAAGCAGAGAGAGGAGACTCCTGGGAGGCCGAATGGCAACTCTTGAAGCAGGAGCTTTCCAGTGGGTCCTGACTACCTGAGGCCTGGACCTGGGGAGAACATTAGTGTGTCTCTCAGTTAGCCACCCCTACATGTCCCCCTCCCAGAGCTGTTAAGAGGATCTGGGGGAGCTGGATGAGGGAAGCATCCAGAGGTGCCTTCCTTCCGTCTGCTCCCAGCACACTCTTCCTGGTTTCCTAGATGTCTTCCTGCATCTTCTGTCTTGCTGCCAGATAAAACATAGGCATAAAAGATGATGGAAGGGAGCCCAGGGAAAAGGCAGAAGGGCAGGGAGTGAGGGACTTGATAATGTGGAATTCTGTGAACTTGCTGACTCAGGGGTAGGAGGGGCTTGAGGTAGGTTCTAGAACAACCCCAACAACCCTTTAGGGACAGGGCTCAGGGCATCTTAAAGTCTGGCTATGGCGTCCTTCCAGTTAGGGACTCCACTTAGAGGTCTTCCATTATAGCCCAAGGTACAAGATTTGGAGTGCTAGAATCGGAATCAGGTATAATAGACATTTGCCCTGGTTCTTCTGTCTAGGTGCTCTCATCTAGGAAGGTGCTTCTTTTCTGGGCCAGAGGGCTTTCATTTCTTGGGCTTTTCATTAGCTGAGTGAGCCAGTAGGTGGTTGAACTCATCCTGGCAGTCTAGAAGCCAGGGCTAAGTGCTAATTGCTAACTCCAGTGTCAATAGGCGGTAGGTGTGGCCTCCTGCTGGGTTATTTGCATTTTATAATGCACTCCTAGGAGACCAGAATTCTTTAAGAAACCCTTGAAAGAAAGGGGCTTTAAAGGCAGTGGTGAATGTGTGCGCAAGTGTAGACTGTGGGGTTTGAGAGAGTGGGAATGGGGGAGATTATTTCAAATCCATCATATCTTAAATCTGCTTCTGCCCTCACTATATCAAAGGGTACAGGCTGTATGACTTCATTCAAAACTTTCAGTCATAGGGGTCCTTGAGGAGGGTGTGTAGGACTTAAAAAAGCTCATCATTTCAATCAACAATAATTCTCTTGTAAGCTAACTGAAGTGCCCACTAGACAGTGCGGTTATCTTTGGATGATGATACCTGAGATTCTACGAGTGGAACGTAACGAGTGAAGGAGTCAGAAGGTCACATCCCAAGTCTCCTTAGCAATGTGAGGTTACCACCCCTGGCTCTTGGTCTTCACAAAAAGACCTCCCCACTCTCACCCCAGGGCCCAGCACCAAAGCAGAAACACCATCTGAGACTAGCCTGGCAAGTGCTCAATAAATAGCTGTTGAATTCTGCTATTGGGGTCTGTTACATATGGAAAATGATTGCTCCCCGGAGGAATCTGGTACAGTTAGAGTCAGGTGGCTTCTGGAGGCTTCATCTCTGTGTCCTGCTGGACTCATCTCCATCCTTGGAGGTAGGTAGTCACAGGATAGACTGAGCTTGCCCTCTGCTGCCCAGCTGGGGTCTGACTAGAGCTTTATTTGCCTAGCTCTTGCCCGAGGCTGCAGGAGTTCAGAGACTGAAAGTAAACTATCCCCCTCACCCACTGGCCATCTTTCCTAGGGCTTTGTGGGAAAGGGAGAAGTTAGGAAAACTTCATGGGCTTGGTCATTTATTTCTCTGTCCTTTTCTAATGCGATTGCTAGTGGTAGCATTATGTGTGGTTGAATGTTTAACGGCACATGCCAATTATCTTGAAGGTCCATCAATACGCAATAGAGTGGGCCAAAGACTTATTCAGAGCGTAGGATATATGCATGCCTTTTTGTTTTTTTAAAACCACAACAGTGTACAAAAAGGTCACCCAACAGGATAGGGGCATATAACAAACTACTATTTAAGTTCAGGTACAGCACTAAAGGAGGAGCATCTAAAACTATCTGTAGCCAGGTGTGGCTCTTTTAATCTCAGGCAGGCAGATCTCTTGGGTTCGAGGACAGCCCGGATCTATAGAGTGTGTTTCAGGACAGCCAGGACCCCACAGAAAAACCCTGCCTCAGGACAACACACTAACAAAATATAAAATAAAATAATCTGTAAAAGTTAATTTTTTTTCTCTCCTGTCTTTATATGTCAACCAAAAGAATGTAATTCAGAAGCCTGCGTTTGGTTTCAAACAAGGGGACAGGGGACCTAGGTGCATATTTTACTTATTAAAGCAGACTTGGCCTGCAGCAGCATCCCTCTCAGTCCCTACCAAGCATACCCTGTCCCCAACCTCCAACCTTCCAGCCCAGGGCCTAGGCTGCCTTTCCCACAGAGGCTCCCTATATAATCCAAACATTTTGTTCTCTGGTGCTCTCTCCTCTCTGCAAGTGAGCCCTTTCTCTCTCCCTCCCTCTCTTCCTCCCTTCTCCCATGACAATCTCCCTGGTCTCTGTCCTTGGGGCCTCGCTGACTGGAGAGCAGCTTCCTAATAAACCTGCCTTTAATATAATCTAATCTGGCTTGAACTGGCTCATGTCACCAGCGGAGAAATAACCTATCAGCCTGTAGGGCTACACAGTGAGTCAGAGGCCAACCTGGGCTGCGTGAGATCCTATGTCAGAAAATGAGAGATTACACCAAGTTTAAGGCTCATAATTGTTCTACTTGATATTGTAGAATTGGACTGAACTTCCTTTCATAAACTGTGGGAGCTGAGCAAAGAAAGTTTCTATAGGTAGGCAGGGGCTGAAGAGCCACGGAGTAACTGACTCGTTAACATGGAATTAACCTTTTTCAGTAAGGATTGAAGCAGGGGAACCTTCATTATGCCTAACTGAAGCAGACTGTTAGAGAAGCTCGGGTATGATCTCTCTCTTCAGCTAGTGGTTTAGAACATTAGCATGAGTTGGGACTGGGAATTCCAGCTCAGTGGGGAGCGTGATGGACATACTCAGAACCTTGCAGCCACTCTCTAGTATACCATATAAACTAGATGTGGTGGGACAAGGCCCGCCTAGGCTAGAGTGACTCTGTCTAAAAGAAAACCAAAAAGGACAGAAGTAGAATTTTACTATGAGTAACTCTGTCGGTTTAACATTTTAAAAGAGAATCCAGAATAGTGACTGATGCCAGTAGTCTTACTAATGAGGCAGGGATATTGTCATGAGTTTGAGGCAGAACAAAACAGAAGCTAAGGGTAGAATTCATCTGCCTTTCACCAAGCCAGACATTAAAAAGATTTGGAAAAACAAAAATTGCCTTCTCACCTGATTTAAAAATTAGTTTCCATAAAAAGCTATTTATGTAACACACAGTTACAAAAGTGGTTATTGTTAAGCAATGTAAACTTTTAAAATTCCACATGTATATATATTTCTTTACCTGAGACAGGATATGACATAACTCAGGCTTCCCCTAAACCTGATAATATATAGTTGAGGATGACCCTGGGCTTCTGAGTGTGGGAAGCCATGGCAAGGCCTTACTCTTGGCAAATACTCACCCTTGGCTCTTCTATGATTCTTTCTCTTTACTTTCCATGACTTACTTGCTGTATTTTCAGTTCTCAGTGCTTTAAACAAGGCCTCATAGCAACCCACCCTAGCAACCCTTCCTCCTGATCTTTAGATTTAGCCAACATCCTGCTAGGTAGATGTTTTTAGAACCCCTGGTAACACAAGGCTTTGTGAGAGCAACAGGTATAACTTAGTTAGACCCCACAGCTGCAGCTAGTTTCCTCCACCTGCAAAGCCTCCTTTCCCTTCTTGCCCCTCCCCATATCCTGTTTTCAGAGTATATAACTGGTGTGAACAATAACGTCTTTGCCAGCTTGATCAGCCTTCTTGACTTGCTGTGCCTCCTTATTTTCTCTCGCATCTCAGTTCTCTCCACAGGGTCTGGGGGTCCCATTTGATTGTCCAGCTGGACTGAACATCTGACCTTCCTGCTTCCACTTGCCTAGAGCTGGGAATTCTATGCATCAACCAGCTGGGCTAACTGCAAGCCCCTTCAGGGTTGTTTCCCACAAAGGTAATGCGGATGGATGGAGCAATTAAGTAAAAACCCTTTGGAGTTCTAGATTATTATTACTTTTAATGAATATAAAGAGTATGGTTGTTAGCATTCTGTCTAAAACCAACACCTGGCAACGGCCAGGCATGCTCCTCCCCACAATTAACTGGCAATAGCCAGGTAGGCCTGACCTACTATAAAAGGTGCTGCTTGCCCTCTCCTCCCTCCTCTTGCACTCTTGCCTCTTGCTCTCTTGCCCTCTTGGACTCCCCCCTCCACCCCCAACATGGTCATGGCCGGCCTCTACTTCTCTATTCTCTCCTTCTCTCTGCCTCTCTCTGCCTCTCTCTGCCTCTACTACCCTCATGACTCCCCTCCCCATACCCTGAATAAAGTCTACTCTATACTATACCATCATGTGGCTGGTCCCTCAGGGGCAAAGGATGCCTTGGCATGGGCCCTCTGAGACATCTCCTTCCCTCATACCTCACCACACCCCTATAGAACATATTCTATATCTTTTTCTCTTTTTATAAATACATCAATGGTCCTGTCGGAAGTTTTGAACTGTTAATCTAGAATAGGCAAGTGGCATTTTAGAAATCCACAAGGATAAGGCCTGACCCCAACAGAAAAAAAAGCATAAAAGGCTGAAAAGGGTAACTAACAAGACAAGCAATCATGTTGGGAAGAATTGCATAAATTCAACATGAGCCAGAGAATACAAAAATGTCCCCTTTGTTCTTGAGTGTTAGGGTTGGACACCAGGGGCCTTGAGCACATCAGTCGAGCTTTCTATTACTGAGCCACACCACCTGTCCTGATATCTCCTCTATGCTAGCAGAATGTAGAAAGTCAAAGAATGGCAGGTGTGGGTGGACTGTAAGGCTAGAGGGTTGTGAGAGGTTATGCAAGTACAGTTACTTTGTTAAGCACCCCAAGTAGTCTTTTCAGTGAAATATGCAGTGTTTATGGCACAGCAACTCCATCTTTCAGTACACAGAGAAAAGAAATTGCCACATACAAGTCATCTGGCATGTAAATCCGACCTGTTGATCTCTGCCTTCTGCAGCCGGAGATAGCTGGAAGGCCTCTCCGGATGTGTACAAGCTCTGGATGAGTCACAAAGAACATGTTACTGAAAACAAGGGTGGAGCAGCAGTGATTCATGGTGCAACGTTATGCATATATGTTAAATATACTGTTAAAGCGATTCATTTTGCAAGAGCACAGGCAGCTGCAGTGGTCTTTGGCGTTGTTCCTTTGTGGCAAACTTCACAAGCAGAGACAAAGAATTTATCCTCTCATAGCTCTGGAGGCTGGAAATCCATCCAGATGGAGGTGTGGACACAGCTAGTTCCTTCAGGAGACTCTGGAGGTGAACAGATTTCTCTCTCCAAGCTTGAAGTGGCTTGCGTTAATTGTAGAACTTTTCACCCTAACCTCTGCTTTCATTTCCTCTTTCCCCCTTTTCACATGTAAATTACTCCCTCTTTATTAGGCTAACAGCCATTTAATTTAAGGCCCACCTTCAAACAACAGTTACCTAATCCTAGGTTGATTGTATTTTTAAAGACTCTGTGTCCCAGACTCAGGGTAGCTATGGGCTTTGAGGATGCACTATCCACACAAGTCTATATATCAACACCTGTGTTAGAATTGCTGGTTGTGTAGGGGTGGAAGGGTGCGATGAGGCACACAGGCATCAGCAAACAAAGAAGAGATGGGTCTTGATGGGACTAAGAACTGTGCAAACACAGGAACAACCATCTTTGGATCTAAATATACATGAAGAGCAGAAGTTATTAGAACAAAACCAACCCTAAAAGATGCATGGTTTCTCTGGAGAACTGTTTCATGTGCACATGTACTCGAGTGTGTAGGTGCACATATGTATGTATTTATGGGTGTCAATCTTCAAGTGGTATCTATTTAAAACCTTTATGTGTATAACTATTTTGTCTGCATGTACAGGATGCCTAGTGTCTGCAGAGGCTGAAAGAAAGTATCAGACTCCCTGAACTAAAAGGATCGGAGTTGTGAGCCACCTGTAAGTGCTGGGTACTAAACCTGGCTCCTCTGCAAGAACAGAGTTTAAGAACTCTTAAACATCGAGCCATCTCTCTAGCCCTTCCTCCTCTTTCTGCCTTTTTCTTTTGGAGAAAGGGTTTCCCACTGGCCTGCAACCCAGGGTATAAGGCCAGGGTGGCTGCCCAGGGAGTCCCAGGGATCTACCTCCCCAATGTAGAGATTACAGTGGCGCACCACCATAGCTGGCTTTTTAATGTGGGTTTTGGGGGTTGAACTCATGCTTGCAAGGCAAGTGCCTTACTGAGCCATTTTCCTAGATCCTTCTAGCGATTCTTCAGTCACAGTCTAGTCTTTCAGTATGTTTGGAGCTAGAATTTATAGGAAACATTCCAAAAGAGCCAAAGCAGAAACTTAAGCTTAGAATAAATAAATGCCTCCCGCCATTGTCTTAAATAAATCCAAATCTCCTTTGAAGGAATTAAAAGAAAAGAAACCCCTTTTCACTCAGACCTCAAGAACTTTCACAAAGTTCTTCCAAGGTGAGTGAGACAAGAAAGAATGTATGAGTTGAATTTCTGCTGTTGTAACAAATTCCAGAGTCAAAAGACTTGTGAAGAGGCTCATTTTGGCTCTCAGCTCTGGACTCCCTTATCTATGATTAGTTATCTGTTGCTCTTGGTCTGTGGCAGCAAGTCACGGCAGGAGGATGTGACTAACAAAGCTGCTCACCTCTCAGTATCCAGGAAACGGGGTGCAGGGAGAGAAACATCCAGGTCCTAATCATATGGCCCCCATGGTGTAATTTCCTTCTGCTGGGCCCCACCTCCTAAGGCTCCGCCCTCTCTCAATAGTATTGCAGGCTGAGGTGAGCGTGAGGGCGGAGAGGAAACACAGCAACATAACTTTCACACATAGAAAAGAGGGGAGGAAAGCAAGCACATTTCTGTCAAAGAAAGCAAATAAGGACAGGAAATAACAAGGAACAAAATCCCTTAACTTGCAAAAACCATAACAATATCAAAATGGATGCGAATGTTAGAGCATGCACCATGAATATGCAGTTTCTGTTCACCAGTGCAGGTGCAATGTCAGAGGGATTACAAGGGAATACTCTTCTATCTGGATTTTACCTGAAATGTTAGTACACAGAACATGTGGCAAAACACAATTTTACAAATCCATTGTCTATAAATGCTCATTCTTCAAGCAGTGTCGATATCAGAAAAGTCATGTTCCCCAACAAAAAGATTTTTTTACCAGAATGTAAGATTGGTTCAAATCAGAAGTTGATGAATGCCATTCACTAAGTGCATTAAAAGAGAAAGACATGATTATAGTAATAAATGTGGGAGACTTTTATTCATCATGTTAAGGATTCTTTTCTCCCTTCTTTCATGTTTTATTTATTTTACGCACAGCCATTCTGCTTCTGTTGAGTTTTTTTTTCAACATAATAAATTACAAGATGAAGCCAAAATTATCATATTGAAGTTGGATAGGACAACCCAACAGGAGGAAGAGATTCCCAAGAGCGGCCGCAAGAGTCAGAGACCCCATTTGTTTTCAGAGTCAGGAGTTCCATAAAAATACTGAGTGAATTAATAGGTATAATATATACACAAAGGATCTGGTGCATGCTAAGGATCCTTCAGCAAACTAAGAGCAGATCTTTTTTTAACTTGTTAAAGGCAATTCCAAAGATGACCCGTAGACAATCTCCCATGGAAAACCATGAGAACTATCTAACAGGGAGGACCAAGATTGCTTACCCTTGCAATATCTGTTAAACATTGTATTGAACTCTTAGTCAAAGTGACAAGTTAGGCGACCAGTGACCATCACAACCTGCACGTGGAGATCTGTGTTGAGAATCCAAAAGAACTATGGGAAATCATTAAAATATTTGATGCTACTATGAAATGGACACATGAAGCCAAACTGCACTTGTATGCAGCCATTAGGGCATATTAAAATGATAGGGGATGGCACCTGAAAAATAAATCAGGTATTAAAGACTTGTACATATCAAATACATTAAACTTCATTTAGATTTTCAAAATATGTTACATATGTGTACATGGGTGTTTGTATTCCTATGTGTCTGTGCACCACATGTATGCATGCCTGGTGTCCTTAGAAGGTAGAGGGTAGCATCAAGTCCCCTGGGACTTGAGTTACATATTGTTGTGAGCTGCCCCGTGGGTGCTTGGAATTGTGGAAGAGCAGCCCATGCTCCTATCATCACTGTGGGTCCATCATTTAGACTTTTAAAGAAGACCTAAGTAAATGAAAAGGCACACTATGTTTATAGATAGAGTAAGTGAAAACGGAGGGATTCACAGTCCTTAAATGGATGTATGCAGTTTTAGTTAGGCTTATCTTTATGCCATCATAAAGGAATTCTAAAGCTTTCGTGGAAGAGCAAGGTGCCAAGCACACTGGGCTCACAGTGCCCTTGAAGAAAACTCCAAGCCAATGTATGAACGTATTGTACTTTGTGCTTTTTAACCATCCACTCATTGAACAGAGACTCATTGAATGCTTATTATTTGCCACAGCATAGAGTGGTAAAAATAATGAGCACATCTCCCGAGCTTTGCAAAGTCAGATAATCACACAGACAAACATTTTCAAGCCTTGCTTTGTGCTTCGAAGGAAAAGCAGTGGGACATGAAAGGGCAGATTATCAAAGCTGAGCGCCTTTCACGAGAAAGCTGTGGCTTAGAGGACCGTGTAGCAGAGGTAAAATGGAGGTGGAGGCTGGGGGATGATGGTGATGGAGGACTAAGGAGGTGTAAAATGCTCCCTGTACATTAAGGCAACCCAGTGGAGGTAGATGTAATTTCCTGTGACAAGGCCGTGGAAGTTCTGTGCATTATAGACTGTGGCGGCAGGGGGTGGGGGTGGAGCATCTGTGGTTCTTCTGCCCAGTGGCCTTTCCTCACTGATAATTTCTACAGAGACTGCCTCTTCCTATTGTGTTTCTGAGATTCTCTTAGCCAAGTAAATAATGGAAAAGTATAGTTTCTCATTCTGCTTGCAGTATTTGGAAAAATGATGGGAGGGATCATAGAAGAGGCTGGAGTAAAAACAAGGGATTTAGAAATAGATGAAGATCTGCAAGATGATTCAGTGGGTAAAGGTATTCACCTGACAAGCCTGGTGACCCAAGTTCAATCCCTGGACCCCACATGAATGTGAATGGAGACAACTGAACTCACAAGGTTGTCCTCTGACCACCATATGTACATTGTAGCATATACCCATGCATGTACATATACATATATAGTAATACACACACACACACACACACACACACACACACACAAATAAAAAAAATAGAACATGTCCCTAGCCAGGCTGGGGTTGGGGAGCCCTGGGAGAACCCAGCCAAAGCTGAGTTTGGAATCAGAACTGTGACCCATCATGTACTTTCAGTGGATAGAAATAGGTAGAGCTACTGTACTGGTCTCCCTCCAAGGCTGTGGCTAAAGGAAGTGATGAGGACTGTGGATTTGGAATCCAAACACCAGAACTCACTATGGCACATGTTGCTACAGCTCACAGGTATTGATTTGTGCCTCAGTTTCTTTATGCTCCATACAGGGCACTAAATTCTCCAGTGTTCAGTGTAGGCACTGCATGTCACAATTAACTAGGCTGAAGAACTGGGCTGCTTTCCCATGGTGGCAAAAGAGGATTCTGGGAATCCAGAATCTAGACTTGGAATTAAAGGCATGGTTTCTAGGTTCCTCCACCTTGATCAATGATTGGTTGTTTGATCTCAGAGAAACACTTGATAACTATAAATTTATTGTTTAGTTAGCATTGAACTATGAACTTCTATGTGCTAAGAGTTACATTAAGCACACTATCACTGTTAGGAGTAAATTATTCACATTTAGTTGATAGGAAGTAAAATAGCTAAGTTCAGTGTCCCTCTTACATCAAAGTCTTAAGCTCTAGTGACTATGAGTGTGGTACATGGGAAAAAGGTCTCTGCAGATACAGTGAAGGATTCCCAGATGACATCATCCCAGATGTACCAAAGAGTGTGACATTGACACATGAAGACAAAGCACAAGATGGTCACCTGAAGGCAAGGCAGGGACCATACAAAACACATCAGTACTACCAGAGCATCCAAAGAAAGGTGTGAGCCAGACCCTCCTGTGGAGCCTTGAAGCAGGGGCTTCCACAAACATCTCTCTTTAGACTTCTGAGAGACAAGGGATTTCTGTTATCTTAAGTCATCCTGATTGTGGTTTTCACTGCAATAGTCACTGGAGATGAATCCACTATGCTCATGGCATCCAGGCAGTGATCAGTAAATTGGAACTTACAGATTTTCCAGTCCCACATCCTTAGTAATGATACTGTAGGGACACTTGGAATCTCCCTTCCCTCAAAGAATAACCAAATTCTGTGACCCCAGCTCATTTGAAGGGCAAATATGAAGACGACTCTCATTCTAGTCTTGTGCCAGAGTGCATCAGGTTTGATGCCAGTGGGCTCTGGGGACATTATGTCTAAGAATTCTTGGACGATGTTTGTTGATGAATAGTCCTTTTTGATACACTAGAGTAGATAATGAAGAGGTGTACGTAAGAGGAGAGAAAAAAGTAGCAAATAACACTTGGGCACAAAACATACTCGCCCAGTTGTCAAGTGGGGAGGACACGGCAGAGTCCTGACACTGTGAAGAACATAGCCAAATAGCCAGAGGATTGAGATTGCAGAGAGCCAAAGTGGACCTTGGTCAATGTTTACAAACATACCCTGGACTCTTTTCTGAGACACTGGGAACTCGAGGAGACCGATGGCAGTGGAGACAGGGAAGTCTAAAGCTCATAGATGTTGAGAAGAGATCAAAGACATCCATGGGTGAAAGACATGGATGTGGTGCCCAGTGGGCCCTGGTTCCTAGGTAGGGACATTGGGATCCATTCAGCAAATGATGATGAGGGGAATCATAGGCAAACACAGTCTGAGTATGAATCTGTGAAGATCAGAGCTTACTAGAGGTGAATTATGTCAGCAATGGCTAAAAGGTCTTCATCATTGAACAAGAAATGTCAGGGGACCATCTTATAGGGCTGGGGTAAACCATAAGGCTCCTACCATCAGGTGATGTTGGGTCAGGGATTTTTGCATTTCCTATCAACTTAGTGAGACAGTAATTCTCAAGTCTGAAAGTTTGATGCCTTCTCCATTGTTGGACAGCCCTCTTCTCTCTTCAATCTCTGTGGTATGGTTTTGGCCAGATCGATTGGATGAATTAATACATTCATCAGAGCCCCGGGGGGTGGGGGTGGGGTGTAGTTTGTATCAAGATGGAATGATTTGGATAGAAGTTGGGACAAAATATTTGCTGCATAAGTCTGAGATTATTATCTTTTAAATGCAAAACTCAAGTCATTCATAGGAAGAAGGGACCAAAAAGTCAGAAGTTGTAAAAGAAAGACCACAAAATAAATGGGGTATCCATTTTCAGTTCCTGAACCAAAATACTTTTCTCCAAGTGATGGATGAAGAGGTTTATTTAGCTCACCGTTTTAGAAGTCCAAGAGCATGGTGCTGCCCTCTCCTTGCCTCTGGTGAAACCCCTCTAGTTTGCAGACACTATTATGGCAGAAAATGCGGGAGAGGGAGAAGTCACATGGTGGGACTGGATGCTAGAGGCTTGCTGTAACAGGAACCCATTCCCTTCTCAGAACTGGGAGAAGGAAGAATTCTCTGGAGAAGGCAGTACACTCTGGGGCATAATTACATATTTATGGTAAAGTTTCTGACACATTGCCAGACTAAGTATGACACTTCCAGTACATGAATACTTACAGGACTATATGCCAGACCCAGGCAGTAGATTGAAGTGGAATGGTGAGAAAAATAGCGGGAGGGGATAGGAGAGGAGAGACAAGGGATCTTAGAAGAGAGAGGGGGGTAGGTGACAAGTGCAGAATGGGCCTCCACCTCCCGAGTAGCACCAGGGTCACTTGGAGGCACATGAACCAGCCCACAGCAGCATGTTCTTGAGACGTGGTAACGAGACAACGTGACTACGCATAAATGCTGCACCATTCTGACCTAACCCTGTATAGATGGGTTTCATGTGCTGCCAGGGAGGTTATTTTAGAACAGTCCAGAATATTTCAGGATAATCTAGAGGTTAACTTTTGAGCACACAAGACCTAGTGAATCTAGTCAGAACTACAGAGGAGGTCTGGGAACCGGTCCCATTTAAGAACAAAACTGCCTAAGAGACACTTACTCGTCTTGCTCACCACTTTGGGTGCCACAGTGAAAATTTCCTGTGCCTCCATGCCTTAGTGGGAGCAAGAGCTGTATGAGAGGGCAGCTGGTTTCTGCTTTAACTTTCTACCACTGCTGAGGCTGACAGGAAGACGAAAATGATGATCCCAGCCAATTGGCTACTTGGTGGTAGGGCTGGCCATCAAGGCTGCGTCAAGCTACCCGAGGCTGGCATCTTGACTCCTTGGTCTAACTAGAGTTCTTCTTCAATACTGAAGAAGACTCCCAGGATTCTGTCTATCCAACCAGCTCTCTTTACTAAGGAGAGACCTGTGGTCTACAGAGGGGTGTGAGGGTCTGCCAGAAAGTCTCACATTGATAGCAAGCTTCAGAGTTGGGACAGGATGTCTGGAACAATCCACTCTATCTTTCTATCTCTCTCTCTCTTCTGACATTTGGGTACTGAGGGATTCTGGCTCTCCAGTTGCTTCTATCACCGAGCAAACACCAGGCTTCCCATTGCCTTCAGTGTAAACTGGAGTCCCAGAGCTGGACTTGAGCCTGGCTCAGGTGGTGTTATCATCAGGATTAATTACATGGCTGGGCAGAGACTGAGCTTTTCCCTAGGATAAAAGGTTACTTAAAAGACACTATTAGTGGTTTTCTTTTTTTTTAACTTCTTGGATTCATTGGTAACCAGATCTCTTTAGGATGATATTAAAAAATAAATATAGAAAACGTTCAAGGTTTAAGCTTCAGCCATTGCTGCCATTTCCTGGCCAGCACATGAAATATTGAATTTTCCATCTAAGTGCTCATAGAAGAAACAAAATACCTAGGTAACAGGGGCAATTTACTCCTTAAACTGTAACCTGGCAAATCAATTTTTAGGAACTGGAGCATGCAGTTTGTCACAACCCAAATCTGCTACCATGTATATGTATATGTATATGTATATGTATATGTATATGTATATGTATATGTATATGTATATATGCATATTTATATATCTGAAGAAAAATCAGTTTTTGAGATGGTACTTGGCTCACTATGAGTCATTACCCAACCAGAACAAGCTTTGGGGCAGCAGATGTGCACCCAGGTACAAGAGGAATACAATTCTATCTGAAAAATCTGAACATCATCTGAGATATTTCCTCCTATATTTTCCTTTTAGAGATTATGCGTATGGGTGTTTTACCTACATGTACATGCCTGGTGCCTGCAGAGGCCAGAAGAGGGGGTCAGATCCCTTGGAACTGGAGTTAGAAGGTTAGAAGCCATCATGTGGGTGCTGGAAATTTGTCGTCTGGAAGAGCTAGTCTACTCCTCTTTTCAAGATGGAAATTAGCCTTGAAAACGTGAAGAACTAACAGCAAAATTGCGCTCATGTACTGAATCACGTCGAACAAAAGCCTCCAGTCTCTATTTTACTTAGACGGGGACTCACTATACAGTGCTGAATGACCAGGAACTTGCTAGGTAGAGACCAGGCTGACCTTCAACTCATGGAGATTAACCTGCTCCTGCCTCTTGATTGCTGAGATTATAAGTGTACCCATTGCCCACTTTCCTTGGGTTTTTTTTTTTTTTAATGCCTACTTCCAGAGGTCTAGAGTCTTGGGATGAGGCATTTCATGATTCACCAGAGGGAAGGTAGTTCTGAGCACTTGGGGGATGGTGATTTCTTTTTAGATTATTATGTTTTTACTTATTCACTTTACCTCCCGCTCACTGCCTGCCTCCCAATGTGCAGGTGTTCATGTGGGTACCAAACGACTGGAATGAGGGCTGTCCCAAAAGGTGTTGCCTGTACATGGGATATGTTCTTCTAGCTGGGCTGCCTAGTCTGGCTCAATGGGAGAGGAAGCGCCTAGCCTCAAAGAGACTTGAAGGAGATAGTGATTCTTAAGGCTGGCTGCTCTGGCAAAGCCAGATCCTAGGTGCTTGAATTCTCCTTGTAGAGACTGTGACTCAATTGGCTCTGGGTGAAGCTCAGTATCAGATTTAGAAGAGCCCAGGTAAGGACTGAAGCCCAGGTTTTTTTTTTTTTTTTTTTTTTTTTTTTTTTTTTTTCTTACAGAGCTCTGATGTCAAGTGTAATTGACATAAGCAAAGGCAAGCATACCCAGAGGATGAGTAGGGAACCTAGAGCTTCAGCATGGCAACTTTCCTCCTCATCCCCCCTTGGGCTCCTCTTTGCTTCCTCTGTTCCTTTCCCAATATCCCACATCTCCATTCCCTACCCTCTCCCCCAGTTCCTGATGAGCTAATACGAACTCTGCCCTTTCCAGACCCTACTGTACAGTCGTCCACGTTGATCATCTGTCTAAGTGTGTACATTTAGATCTCCTGGGGTGTTCCGGGGTGGGGGTGTTGTTTGTAGGGAGCATATTGTCTTCAGAGACAGGTGGACGGCTGGGAGGAACAGGGTCTATGATTTCTGGCAGAGTGTTGGGGACTGGTCTTTTGTCTACTAGGGAACCTCCCCGGATTGTACTGTCATTGGAATCAGGGCACCCCGTGTATGCTTGGTGACAAACATCTGAGGGAAATTGTTATGTTCCTTAGGTGTGGAGGCTCACACCAGGGACGAAGGGGGAAGCGTAGTTCCAGGCATGATCTCAATGTGGAATAGCAGGTGGCCCCAAGGATTCTGTGTGTTGGAGGTATAATATGGCAGGTATGTGGTCAACTGGCCCTCAAGAGCCTTCCCTTGCTCTTGCTGTCCCCAGGACCTTGTACTGGCCGCATGTTTAGGTGCAATGGGTGAGCAGGTGCTCACTGGGATAGTCTTTGGCACACACTTGGGCTCCTCCTTTTATAAGAGGGCCTGTCTGTCAGTGATGTGGACCAGAGTTTGAACTGCTCTCATTTCTTCATGTCTGATCTTAGGAAACAGATGAATGTGTATCAAAGTTCACCTCTTGGACTGTACAAAATGATCCGGTTGTGGCTGGGTGAGGGTAACACTTCAGGGTTGTTATAGAAAGTCAGTTTCTCAGCTCTTAGGGACCATAACCAGCTTTAAGCAGCTCAAGAACCTCCATGAGCCGCCATTGGCTGGCCTCACACAAGCTCGTGGGTGTCCAGGAAGAGGTCCCCTCAGGTGGCAGCAGGGGAACCTCTTCCTGAAATTGCTAATTTCTCCCTCTTGTTGCAGCCTTTGTGGGAATCCTATTTGTTTGGGGGTTTGGTTGCCTGCGTGGTTCAAGAATAGCTTTGGCCTCATCTTTTAATTTTCTTTTTGAAATTGTTGTGGTCTTGAAAAAGGCAATTAACCTTGGAAGTCTGTTGGAAGAAACAGCTTTTTATTTAAGATGAGCTTCAATTGACTGTAGAAGTCAAGAATTCTTACCAAGACCGATATTGGAAAAGACATACACAAGTGATTTTATTTCCTTATTACTGTTTGCATTGGAATTAAAACTCTCTCAAATGAAGAGTCTGTATGTCGGATACAAATTATGGGACACTTCTGAGATTAACAACCCTGTAATACGGTCCGCTGAGACGCAGCGAGAGGTTTTTCCATCAATACCCCGTCGATATAAGTATCCTGGCTTCTGGGACGAAATCACCTGGGCTGGGAGAGTAATTTGATCTTCGAGTAACTTTAATCAATGTGCTTTTGTTAAGCAAATACTTCCAAGTTTTCGGCAGGTCTGTTTGCTGTGTGAGTTTCCTTCCTCTGCCAGTATGCTGAGCTGGCATCATTAGTTTCCACAGGTGGGACAGGGCTGCCGGCCTCTCAGGGCTGCTCTCTGGCATGCTGGGAACTGGAAAGGATAGAATTTCATGAGCCTTTGCAGCCAGCTGCAGAGCACCTGGGGCAACGTTTGCGCCCACCGGGGTGACCACCCTCCAATAGTGAGAACCCCCCACGTTGCTGAGGCATGCTCAGTTGTCTGAGGTTTACTTTGGATGCATTTTTAATTATATTGGTTGGCACACACAGGGAAGGCTGAGCCAGCCTTGAAACATCCCTGAGCCACAGATGTTCCCTCCGGAGAAACTTTTGGGAATGTACTGTGCCTAAGAGCCTGCTTGCTTGCTGGTAGAGGTTGTCTACATTCTGTTTCTGAATCAGAGCAAAGAAGATTTATGCATCGCCCTGTGTCCTTTTTGGGTCACCCCGAAGCCTTTCTGGGGTTATAGGATCTGACCACATGGAGTTGGCTCAAGGAAAGTGTCCTGTTCCTGCCCTCCTCCATCAGCCCTTGGTAGACTGAGCAAATTAAAGTGTGTGTGTGTTTGTGTGTTTATATTGCAAAGAGACATGCGAGAAGCAAGACTGAAGCTGTGCAGAACACAAGGCTTGTTTGTGCACAACGTACTCCCAGCTGCATATCCACAGAGCAAGATTGAGCCTAGAGCCCAGCAGGATCCTCCAGAACCCTTTTCATCATCTCTGTTTTCTGATTGTTCTGGTGACCCTCTGTCCCCAGACTGTAATGCTTCCCTCATCATTAAGGTTCAGCCTGAACACTGGACTCAGCGAGTCCAAGGCACTTAGTTTTTGTATTTTGGGTGTTGGGTGGCATTGACTGCTTTATTCTGGTGCATTTTTGAGCTCTTCTGAAGACAGAGACTTTGAGTTGTTTGTTTTATTCTTACTTCTCATGTAGCCCAGGCTGGCCTCCAAGCCCTAATCTTGTCTGTTTGCACCTCCCGAGTTCTGGGATCTCAAGCTTGTGTCACCATTCCTTTCTGGAAGCTGTGTGTCTAATCAGCTTATGTAGAAAACCCCAAAGACTGAAGGGTGAAACAGCCACCTTAGACCTTCATCTTTTGGCAAGGCCTAGGTTGAGAAGTCTTCCCAGGTGACAATGACAGTCACGCTTCCACGTGTCTTCTCTGAGTCGAGGGCAGTGCTCAGTGCTTTGAGAATGTACTTTGATTTCCATGGCAGACTTATGGAGCTATATATATGGCAGGAGTCCTATTCCATCAGCAGAAAACATATGACATTTATACCCAAAATGAGGCCTAGAACTGAAGTAAGGGCTACCTGGCATGAGAGGCCACATCATATAGATGACATGCATACCCACAATGAGGCCCAGAATTGAAGTAAGGGCTGCTTGGTGTCAAAAGCCTCACCACTTTGGGTGTCCATTTAGAACCCCTCCCTACCCCCACCCTATCCAAACCTTAGGTCTCATGGTTCTTTGACTCAAAACTTGCTGGCCAACACGTTCTATGTGCTGTCTTCTGAGTTTTCACCTGAGATTTGGGCCAGAGTTTTGTACCCAGGTTGGAGAGTTCCTTTTAGGTGCTTTCCTATAGCAATGCTTTCCCATAGCTTCAATGAGATCCTAATTAGCAAATTAACAGCGTGTGTTTTAAACTCCCAAACCCCCTGGTGCCTTTCTTTGGAGTGAGATGTCTGTGTAGGGTTTTTTGATAGAAGTGTAGTTGGGAACACCCTTTTTTTTTTTTTTTTCCCTGCTGGAGGGTAAAACAGAGCCTGTTCCAGTACCAAGGCATAGCACCAGCATTTCAGAAGTGGACTGATAGCTGCTCCCTGGTCAGGGAGGAGCTTCCTTTGTGTAAGGAACTGGGGACTGAGAGAAATCTTAGCGGACATCAGTCTCTCTGTGCTGGCCCACTCCTCTCACTCTGCGATGACCAAAGGCCAGGGGATTTGGAAAAAATAAACAAAAATACAAAAAAATCCCCACAGATTTTGTTTTCATAGATGGCAGGGTGGCTGACTTGGTCACAAAATGTTAAGCTGATGGACGTGCATTGTGATGGACCACTGACGTGACTGTGTGGCCACAGGAGGAGGCTGTCCTTGGGACGAAACCAAGAAAATGAGAGATGGGTTTGTGGCTGCCTCCTGACAACACACTCTTCACCTGTGGGTGAGAGATGGCTGCACACTCCAACAGCAAATGCCTGTGAGCTTATCATTGCTGAGAGTGAGGGAGCCGGGCTATGTGAACATCCACCTGTCACGGGATTGCTTCAGCAAGTAGCTCCCGACCTCAAAACACAGTTTCAAACCAACCTGGTCCTTGCCAACCCTTCCAGCTCCCCCCACAACTCCCACCCTGCCGATGAGCATATTTTTGCAGGCAGAAGTGGAAGCACGTGCTTTATTTGGAGTCAATACGGCTTTAAATCTATGCCGCATGACTCCTTAGCAAAAGTCCTGGCTTTAAGGTCCATAGCCTATGACATCATCAAACAGCATATGCTGAGTTACTTTAAATATGAGAAACTCTTAATTGATCTTATTTCTGCTCTTCATTGTGAGTGACTGGGCTGTTCTCATGTCTAGCTGCTAACGGGCACTGTTTGATTTCAAGAGACTGCCTGAAGCCTGCCCGAAGTGGTCTGGGAACGTGCGTTGGGTAGTACGGGTGCGCTGCTCAGACAGAACCCTGAAGTTTGTTCTTCCCATTGGCTTATTATTGGACTTCCACATTCCAGAGCCAACTGAGGGCCCTTCTTAGAGGATTGCCCCCAGGCTACTTGAGTGCACCGACCCCAAACCCGACCCCTTCACCTCAGGCCACCCCAGGAACTGGGTGGATGCCTCAGCTCCTTTGTCCAATGCCTCTCAGCTGCATTTGGAGACACTTTCCTGTTACTGAAACCTACTGCTTCCGTCAGCTATTCTAAATCCTGCTGGCCTCCAAGTGAATGGAAGCAACTGGATACTTCAGCCATCAGAGGGGATGGTGTAGACCAAGGATGCACCACAGAGCCCTCTTGTAACCTATGGTCACCTGGTGAAGCTTGCCCAGGCATGGCAGCCACAAAGCTGAGATCCTTTGGAGAAAGCATGGCTGTCAGCACTAGAAGTGGCTGGCTATTTATACATGGCTGGCTATTGCTGAACTTTTCTATAAAAAATAATGGATGGGAGCTATAGCCTGATTGATTCCTGTATGCTATCTAAAATATAGACAGTAATTTCTGGAGCATTTTGGTGAAGCCCCTTGCTCTAATAGCTGTGGGTTCTGGAGTAGCTCCCAACCACTGGCTTTTAAAGAACCAAGAAATACCATGCTTCATATTCAGTGTTTGATTTTTCTTTTGATTTGGGTCAGAATAATACTATCAGAGATCCCTGAGTTCTTTGATTTGTCTCATCTTAAATGCTAACCCTAACAGAATGCTAATAAAAACCCCACCCCTCTGATGTGAGAGAAAGAAAACACTGTTGAATGGGTACAGACATTATCCATTTAAAGAAGATGACCAGGTCGAGGAATACAGTGAGCGAGGGCCCACACTATAGCCTTTTAGTTCATTCACAATGCTCTAACAAAGTACCCTAGGCTAAGGGAGCATCTTATAAACAACAGAAATTTATTTCTCATAGTTTTGGAGCTCACAGTCCAAGAGGAGGTGCCAGCTGGCCAAGTTTTGCTGACTGTCCTAGTCCCAAGTCGTTGGGAATAGGAGACTTATTAATATTGATTTATGCTTGTTTCTGCACACCATGAAACAAGACAAACTCTGCTGTCTGGGCCCCTTTCTTGGGCTCTAAGCCCATCTGGGAGGGCTCTATACTTTCACCCTGATCCTGTCCATAGTTCCTGACCTATTGCTGTCACTATGGAGATTGGGTTTCAACATATGAATTTTGAGAGGACCCCTAAAATTCCAAAGGATGGCTAAGTTTTTCTGAAAAAAATCTGAAGGTTTTCCAGCCACCTGAGACTTAAGAGCCAGACTTGGCCATGAGCCTTAAAGCTTGCAAGACAAGCTCTGATGAGCCATGTGATGAATTAGTGATCGTGATTATATAATTAAAAAAAAAAGTGCCAAATTTACCTCTTTAGGAGCAAATGATGCTAACAGATAACACACAAAATCCCTACGTGTTAAAACAAAACCTGGAAAACTGTGAAAGCAAATAAAAGGAAGAAGAAAATAGTTTGTTCTAAACCAAAATTATTAGCAGTATGCCTCATGGATGCACACTCAAGTCACCAGAGACAACGTAAGGACAGTTTTTCCATGAAGAGATTAAATATTTTATAGTCCCCAAGTAAGGAAAGATGGGGTCATCATGCAGGCAGCCAACAAAGAGGTAGAAAGATACACAAGGTCGAATGTAGTCTTCAGCGAGGCCAGGCAGTCTCACAAATTCTATGCCCTTCGCATCCCCAGCTGTGAACTACCTAGGATTGGGATCTGATCCAGTTGTCATACTGTAGCCTGGGATCCCCGGACTCAGACAGAAGAGGCAAGAAAAACTGCTGCATGTTCCAGCTCAGCCTGGGCTATATGATGAGCCCAGTCTTTTTAAAAAAGGCTCATTTGAGATCTGAAGAGGACACCCTGATGCTCAAACCATGAAAGAGGCATTTCGTGTAAGAACCAAGCAAAAGAAAGGTAGTGTTACTCTGTAAAGATCAGACAAAATGGAGGAAGCAAAAACTGGCCATTAGAGACTCAGAAATGCTTTGAGGAAAGAGGGATTCTGAACCCCTTGTTTGTCCCTTCTCTTTCTGTCAACTTCGTTTAGTGTCTTTTAAAATGAGGGTGTAACTACACACAGCAAGATTCACACAGTGATGCTAAATTCTATTGAATGTATTTGATACCCAAGTTACCGTGTAGCCAAACAAGATAGAGAACATTTCCATTATCCTAAGCCAGGACAGCTCAACTTCTGATCATCAACACATGGAACATACCTGTTGTTTACTGTAGGGGTCTTCCAGTGTGCATCACAGATTGACTAACTGTAACCTTCCTTGACCTTTAGCCATTAGGTGCCAGGAACATCAGCTTTTAAGATACTGCTACAGCATTTCTGTATGGGGGACCAAACACTCACCCGCAGTTGAAAACTACTGTCATAGAATGATCTTTTCTGGTTGTTACAGAAGTAACTTCCCTTCCTTCTCCTTTTTTTATTGTTTTTAAACTTATTAATGTTTGTGTCGTGCCAGTGTATGTCACATGTATGTGGGTGCCCATGGAGGCTGGAACAGGGCAATTGAGCCCCTGGAACCAGAGTTACCGGTGGTTATGAGCCACTTGAGGTGGGTGCTGGGAACTGAACTCAGGTCCACTGAAAGAAGAGCAAGCACACGTAACCACATAGCCCTTTCTCCAGCTCCAGGAACTGCTCTTTTAATTGGTATCCCTATCAGTTCACTCCCTGTCCTGTGCTTTAAATAAATGCACTTGCGTGGCATGCACATTCCTGTGCTCAGCACAGTGTACTCAGAATCGTAGTCCCAAGTCGATTCTGTGGTTGCAGTAGGGTCCTTCCAGCCAGCATGGCAAGGTCTGGTACCCATTCACTTTGTTTCCAGCATTTGGCTGTTGAGAACCTTCCTGTGAAAGCCTTTGGACAAACATATGATTTCATTTTTTTCCCCCCTTGGGCTAATACCCAAAACATATGGTGAACAAGTGTTCAACTCCGTAAGATGAGTGCTTTGCCAAAATAGTTATGGCAATGTACAGTCACCTCTTCCTATAGACATAGGAAGAGGCAGTGGCTCTATACCCTCCATGACATTTGGTGTCATCAGTCCCTTATCATAGCCATTTTCAGTAGGGGGCCTAAAGTATTACCTCATTATGGTTTTAATTTGCATGTCCTGCATGCCTATGCTTTTCGCCAGCCCTTAACATGTATATTTTGATTTTGTATGCATACACATTCGAGGGGATTACTCTAGAATATGTAAAGAGCTCCGTGAAATGAATGACAAGAGTGTAATAAAAGTGAAAGAGAGACAAATAGAAACAACAGAGAATATGAATGTCACACCTTTATTTTTGTACCTTTTCCTGACCCACACTGGCTATTTCTACAGCAAATGCTTCTCTTTCTTTAACACCATACTATCGATCCAGCACCTTTCTAAGCATTTGACAATGTTAACTCACTTATTCTTCAATGTCAACTCATTTAGTTTCTCAGTACGATCTGTTAAGGCAGTCCTCTTCCCATTTTACAGAAGAGGAAGCTGACATGGCGAAGCTTAACGACTTAGTCGGCATCATAAGTTTATGTACGAACTAAGATCGCAACACGGGGCAAACTGACTCTAAGGGCTTAGCCACAATGCACGTATTACTAGACAGAGCGGAATGTCTGCCCTACTGATGTAGTCCCTCAGAGTCTGCAGGTACAGACTTGCTGGCTTTCAGACACCTTGACTACAAAAATCACTGTTGCTCTCATCCCTGTTCCTATGGCTGGTTGCTCTCACGCTGTTCTCCTCCATGGTGGTGTCAGGAAAGCTGGGAACTTGATGTCCTCACAGGGAAGGAGACGCTTTCCAACTTGCCTACAATTTCCCAGATCTTCTTGCAAGACTTAAACTTAGTTTTGAGAGGGGTTTTACTGTTTTTTTATGGGGGGCGGGTGAGGAGAGGAAAGAAAAGGAGAAAAAATGTTTTACTTTGTGGCATTTCCCAAAGTCCTTATGTAGTCTTATCTCTCCAGTTTCCCAGTTTCCACTGGTAGTGGTTGGAGTTAAGCTACCCGGGAAAAGCAATATTCTGGTTCCTCTGGCTGTCCTTCCCTTCTGTACCACCCTCACGGGATGGGTCACGTAAGTGCCACCTGTTAGTTTTTTAACAGTTCAGTAGGACCATTGTAAGATTCTTCTCATAACCTCATTTTGCCTCAGTAAAGCAAGACTTAAACTTAGTCAGAAGTGGCTAGTATATCCACATAAACATCCCTTTCACTTTATGTAGAATTACAAACCAGTATTCACAAAAGCCCAGAGAACTCTATCTACCCAGTTACTTCAACGACATTTATTGAGTCATTGGCTAGCAGTGGAGTAGTTTAGAGCTTGTCATCAAGGTAGAGGAAACACTTGGGCAGATGTACTCTTGGTTAATTACCACAGAGACGAAAACCTTCTCTAGTGAAGGAGATTTCGTAGAGAGTCCCCCGTATCCCCATGGTAGCAGTAGCCCTTCAGGACACCAATCTGGAGCTGGCCTACTCTTTGTCAGAATCTCTCCTCAACCCCAAGTGACTCGTTTGGATCCCGGTGATAAGTGGACAGATGTGAGGCAGCGGTTTGAGTAGTCCAGAGGACTTACTCAGAGAAAGTCATGAAGTGAGTTTTCCAGTTAAAACACTGTCCCATACTCCTTGTGTACAGGACATTTCTATTGTCTTCAAGCAGTAGGGAACGAGAAGCAGGGGGCAGGACTTAAACATTTGCCCAGATCGCTTTTCCTCTCTCAAGGTCACATAGAAGCCATATGCAGACTGGACCTCTTTTAAGAGTAATCAAAGTTAAAACGCCTCTTAGCTACTTAGGTTAGGGTCTTCTCCCCAGGCAAACACAGTTTCTAGTGATAAACGACAGAGATGCACCCCCCCCCCCCCCCTGCCCCACCTTGAGCTCCTTCATCTCATGAAGGCTTTAAATTGAGGTTAAAGGAGACAGCACATTTCTTTGAATACTTTCGAGGAAGTGGTGACATCTTGAGAAATATTTCAAAGAACATGTACCAACTTTCAAAGAATACATGCCAACTTCATGCAGGCACACAAAGTCAACGATTTGGTTTTGTGTTCATCCAGGAGGACCTCCAAATATATACCTAGACTTCTCGAGCCCATTGTTTAGGGCAGGTTTATAATTTACAAGATGTTGAGCTTTTATATAGGTAAATATATCTTGGAGGTAAATATACGTAGGTAAATATATATTGGAGGTCCAGAGTTATGAGTAACAATACTTGCCATCTATCCTGAAGAGCTAGATTGTCTCATGCCAAATACCTGAGTCCCATAGCCTCTTCTCTCTCTCTGTGGCTTTTAGCTCACAGAACATTTCTGAAAGGAGCAAGACACACAAGTTTCTATGTGCATGCTAACAAGAGAGCAAATGTGCCATGCTAACATTTGGTGGGGAAGTTTGTGGCTTTGAAGGTAAAACATCATTAAACGGTCAGCTTTGCTTCTCCCAAGAACCCAGTTGAAAGCACACTCTGGGAGGTAACACTCTGCTTTATCAGATGGTGGACTCACTGTGTCAAATCTCCTATATTCTCTGATCATCAGTAGACCTAAGTAGCAGTGACAATTGCTAGGGAGAGGGGTCGTACAGGAAGCTCCAGAGATTTAGTATTCATGCTGTCACCCATACTGGATGGGCCTTTACGCTATGTAGCCATTT
This sequence comes from Rhabdomys pumilio, assembly GCA_030674055.1. Lineage (NCBI taxonomy): Eukaryota > Metazoa > Chordata > Mammalia > Rodentia > Muridae > Rhabdomys > Rhabdomys pumilio. The sequence goes on along the minus strand of JANHMN010000003.1, from coordinate 67,418,208 downwards.
GCCCTTTAATCAACCATACTCCTGTAACCCCTTAACTATATTCTCATGAGTTAACCCATTAAATCACTGGCTTAAGCCAGACTTGACTGGGATAGTTTCTTTCGTCTGCCTTTTGAGTGCTCTGTCTTGAGTGGATAGACAGCTGTCTATGCCTTTCCAGAAGTCACACCACAATTAGCTGAGTGCATATTCTTAGGCAAGTCACCCCTCTGTGGCTTGGTGTCCTTAGCTTTTAAAAGCTGCACCAACATCATGATTTCCCCCATGTTGGAACATGTCCATTGCAATGCACATTCTGATTAGAGTTGTCATTGGCAGGACCCTGGGAATGCTCCATTTCTAGCACGTTGCTTGGGTGGTAACGGCACCACGTGTCCAAGGTCCCCGCTTTAAGTAGAAAAAAAAACGTTTAAAGATTTGTTTCCAAGATTGTGTGAGCAGATTCATGTAGGAAGGACAAGCGGTTCAACAACTAAGACTTGAAGAATAGTGTCCCTGAATTCAGGACACTAAAAACATGTCCTTGTTGGTACTTAAGTGTCACACACCAGAAACTTCTTTAGTGACAGTTACTTGTTACCCTAGCCAGCTTTCTGGCCAGACACCTACAGAGGGTCAGTCTATCAGCCAATGGAAAGGAAGAACAACCACAGCTTATAAAATGAGAGGAGACAGCATCACTGAGTAGAACACGAGGTTTCCATATGTCAAGGGCACCAGAAAAACGTTTGAGGGCTCTTTATATAAAGTTTTAGCTGCAAGTTTGACTAGGCTTTCCATAGGCTACCTTTTATTTATTTATTTTTTTACTTTTTTTGTTTTGTTTTGTTTTTTGTTTGTAGAGCAGGGAGGACCTTGAGTGAAAAACACACACTCAGAGTTTGCCAAGAAATTAGGGAAACGGAGCACATGAGACTGGATCACAAACGACCAACACATCAAACTTCTTAAGCACCGTGGTAGCTTGTTTTCAAAAAGGAAGTTCTTGCCAGTAGGAAAAAGCTTCAAATTTCCTACCCTTCCTCCTTTGTCTGCCCCCAAATCATGCCCTCCTTCTCCCTTCTGGCATGCTGTATGCCCGTCCTGCAGGGAGAGCAGGGTGATGCTTCCATGAGGAGTCCCAACAGCAGAGCTTTTCCAGTCGCCAGATGCTAGAAAGACGGTTTAAGACAACGCCCTGCAACATGTACATATTTGATTCTTTTGAGAAAAGCCAGAATGGCTAAGCAGAAATGAGATCATCTCTCTGAGCAAAGCTATAGATTCAGTCTGCAGACATTCTCTATGGCGTCTCTGACTTGAAGAAGGGACATAGTTTTTAGGTACCCAGGTTTACACTTAGCTTGAGGTCCGATATCCTGTGGGAAACTGCTGCTGCCGAATAATGCTGTTGGATCAAATACTTCACACAGGAAATGACGTGAAGGATTCATCACAAATGCTTCTCATGCTCTGGATACACTTAGCAAATTTTAGACCCCCTCCCCCTAAAAAGTTTGTTGAATGAACAGATGGATGGACAGACGAACGAAGCTTCACAAGCTATGCTTTGTTTTGGTAGGACTCTGTGCTCTTGATGGCTATTTGAGGTCTACTTTCCCCATGCCTTACTGTCATTTCTGTGTGGTCCCCAACCTTTCACTGCTGTCACACCAGTAAGAGCCAGCTCTGTGCACTCCGTGTGCGCCACCATTGTGCCAAAGATTAATATGACTCCAAGGGTCACAAAAATCCGAGAAACATATTCTGCCTAGTAGGCAAAGAAATCGGTCCTTACTCAAGACTAGCAATTGGCAAGTCCAATGTATCAAAACTCAGCTCTAGATATTTCTGAAGATCAAGTGAATGCAGAATGTCTGTGTGGGTCTCTCTTTCCTTGGGAGTTGCATGTACACTATTTCCTGAATGCAGACCCTGGTTCACATTAGACAAGTACTTTGCGCAGCATCTTCTTTTTCTGCTGCTTCTGAGCAGAACAGATGGAGAGAAACAGGGGCTTTGAGTGGCCGAGAGGTTATCTTTCAGTTTGTGAAAGTTTGATGCTGACAGTCTGTGATGGCGACTCTGCCACTTCAGCCCCAGGTGCCCTACTGCAGCCTGGCACATAGGGGTTGGGGAGGGAATGAGGGTTCCAATTTGCCCTTTTGGGGAGACTGTCCCTAATGGAATATGTCACCTTTGTCCCCTATTAGATAAGCAGTGTCTTTGAAGGAGTGTGCTAGGTGACAAGCAGATAGGTGAGGAATTTAAAGAAGCCTTCGAAAACCCGTTCATGATCTCCTTGGTTACCGTTTGATTACCAAAGAAAGAAAAATGACTAAGAAGAGGGATTGCCACAGGTCGCACCCTTCCTTTTGTGTTTTCTGAGAAGTAGCTGCTCCACTGTTTCCCTTCCTTCAGTCTCCTCTGGTCAACAGTCGCTCTGTTTGGTCACTTCCATGAGTCTTTGCCCTGACCCTGCTTGGTGCACCTCTCTCGAAACTACTCTGTTCAAGAGACCTACACATTTTCCAGCCTCATCCCAACTGTTCCTTCTCCCTTGTCTTCCCTGATGCTTTTGGTTCTTCCCTGGACCTCTCAGAGATACCTGTACCTGTAGGGGCAGCCTTTCTCCCTTTACATCAATCTGACATATCCTGGCACACTGACTCTAAAACCCCACCTACCCATGCGTACTTTGTTTTCATAAGGATTAGCCCTATATCTTCAGGTGCCTCCATGTGGCCGGCGCAAACCACTTCCATTCATGTGTCAAACTCAGCCAACACCAGCTAGACTCATCACTGTCACCACTCTGATCTTTCAGGACTTGATTTTCAGTTCTGTGAGCCTGACGCAGTACCTACCATTTCCCAAAAATTCACCCAATTAAAGCACCTATCTTTACTGGCCATCTGGGAGTCAGCTGCTTGAAAATGTACATGCTCCTTACAGGGAGGGAGCAAGACACAGTCCCTGCCCTCAGGGAGCTCACAGTCTATCAGGGATGGCAGAGACTTGCCAGATGCATTGTTACCTGCCCAAGGTGTAGGACAGGAGGGGGCAGGCAAAGTCATTCACCCTGTCCACCTAAGTTTTCTTGGAGAAGGGGGTTGTGGGTGTCTTTAATGAAGGAAGGTTTTGCAGGCTTAGTTTTCTTTTCTTTCTTTTTCTTTTTTTTTCTTTCTTTTTTTTTGATTCACTAGCCTGATTTTCTGTACTGGCGCTTGGCTCTCTGGGTTTGAAGAGCATGCTCCAACAGTCTGCAGGCCAGCAGTCCGGGTGGTGGGTGAGAAACAAGCGCCTCCTCAAGTCACTTCCAGTGTTGTGTGACTTGGCTCACCAAGAAAGCAGGGAGCCGAGTAGACAGAGAAAAAGAGCTACTTCCTCTTCTCAGTCCACTCTGCTTGCTCCTCAGCCCCACACCCTGCCTTGTAAGGGGGATGTCATATGCCTTTGCTTTTTCTTAAACTGTAGGGTTACTTAGTCACTTGTGGGAACTGCCTTCCTACCAAGTTTTAGGCAACTTCTGGCCATCCGGCAGTGACACTAGAGCAGGTACTTTGGTAGATCCATTAGAGTTTCTTTTCAAAAAGGGCCCCTTGGAGAACATGAGGACTGTCTCCCATTTAATGGGCAAGGAAAAACCACACACACAGACACACACACACACACACACACACACACACACACACACACACACACAAACCCAAAAAACGAGTGAAAGGGAACCTTTCACTTTGAGCAGTCATGATCATATGATCATAGGGAAACAGAACTCTGGGTAGTCTTTGAAATACTTCACCTAGAGTTGTGTGTGTGTGTGTGTGTGTGTGAACTTATTGTGCATGTCTGGTATGTTTGGCCCCATTCCACTGGCCAAGGGTGGATTAATGTTCAGTCCAGCTCTTTGGGAAGCTGGGAAAGCTACAAACGAGCTTGAAATCTGAGGCAGTTGTGATCAAATCTGAGAGAAGAGTGAGGTGCATGATGGGTGCTAACAGCAAAGGCTGCCTACCTGTCTGTATGAGGGAAACTTTGGACTATGAATAGGTCCCACTTCTTGAGCCCCTACATGTACCCAATGTAGGCCCAAGCAAGGCATATATGACCACCCTTATACTATAAGAAATAGAAGCTACTTTTGCATGACAAAAAGGAAACTGAGGCACAGAGTAGAGCCATGCATTTGTTGAGTTGTAGGATAGAGGCTCAAACTGAGCCTTCTTATTCTTCTCATCTTGCCTTCTTATTGTTTTGAGACAGAGTCTCATGTAGCCCAAGCTGGCTTTGAACTCACTATGTGGCCGAGAATGACCTTGAACTTCTGATCCTTCTGCTTCCACCTCCAGAATGCTGGGATTACAGGTGTGCACCACCATAGCCACCCTCACTCCTGCTCATAACGTGTGACTCTGTGGTTTGTAGACAGAGGAATACCAAGAGGGCCCTGGCCCTCACACTCTCCTCCCTGTCATTCTCTTCCTTTTGAGAAAGTTCTTGGTCTTCCTCTCAAGTTTGCACTTCTATCTTCACAAGGTATCTGGTGATACCCTTTCTTGTATCACTTTCTGCACCCCACCCCATCCCACCATGCCCGTGAAGCCCACCGAGATATCCCTTACTCCATATAAAATTATATGCTTTCCTTAAGCAAAGTCTCGTCAGCCTTTCCACAGTTTGAGACCTCTTCTTGTTCCACTGTCATGCCAGTGGTGTCTCCTCCACTCACAACTCTGCCTGTGCCACTTGCTGTACTACCTTGCCCTGCCCCTTGCTCCCAAGAGCCAGGCGTCAATGGGCAGGGTACTCGAGTGAACAATACGTGTAACGCTTGCAGCGCCGTCATGTCATCGAGTCATGGGTGAAACCCTTGCCTCCGAGCGCCTTTCTTGGTTTCTTCCACATAGATCACATTTCATCATATATTTCCACCTTCTTCAAGACTGATGAAAGCCCTGGGCAGACATTTGACTGAGGGGTAGAAGTAATAATATACATTACTCATTGAGGAACTTCCTTTGAGAAATGCAGCGTGGTCCGGCTGAACTGCTCTGCTGGGACCAACAGTCCCTGTAGGACCTCCCGAGACTAGATGTGGAAGGAGCCAGGAAAAGTTGCAGAGACTTGGAGAAGCAGTAAATGGTATGCAGGTTACAGGAGTCTCAGGAAAAGACCTGGCAGCCAGAAAGTCCGGGATAGAGGAGCTTCGGCTCTTCCCATCTTCTGTTCCCTGGTCTGTGGTGGTCCTGTCTCTGCCGGGGGACAAAACTCTCTTGGGCAAGAGCTCATCTGACTGATTTTCTGTTTAATAATTATTTAAGACCTGTGCTAACAAGTGTTAGGAGCTTCTAGGCTCTTTTTATTTTATTTTTTCAACTTACATTGTAAACTTATATTACAAATTAGTAAAATGTTCTTAAAAATCTCAACTTGACCAGACAGGAGAGTTTCAAAACCTTTAAAGGCATATTGAGAATACTGTTTCCTAAGAAAGGTTAAGTTGTTCTCGGAGAATTTCTCAGCACTTAGTGGTCGCTAGAGGAGGAAGAGACATTTTCTTCAGTGTTATAGCCCCTGGTAAATTTCCTCTGTTCCAGTAATATGCTCCTGTGAACAATCCTAATTAAATTCATTGGTTCACCCAATTAAAAAAAAAAAACCCAACACATTTTCCACCATCAAAACTGGAGATGTCTTTAGGTTTAAAAATAAAAGCAAAAAGCCCCAAACCTTACAGCAGACAGAACTAACGACAATAGTTTATCTGATTAAGGGGAGGCTCGCACTCATTTCTTTTGGTAAAAAGACTAAGCTGAACCATTGATTGCTAGCGGAGATGCTAAGCTGGCCTACATGCAACCTCCTGGCCATGCTCAGTTTTCAGAACAGATGGGGGTTCTCAGCTGGGATCAGCTACTTTTGTCTCTGGGGTTAGAATGCTCTGGGTGGCTGTGGCTGTGGCAGTACCATCATTAAAGTGGCAGCTGAGTTTGGGTCCTGTCTTTTCTGTTATCTTCTTCATTGGCATCCTCTTTATGCTGCCTCTGACAAGGAGGACCCCCCGCAGAACACTTGTATTTAAATCCCAGTATCTGTTTCATCTCGCTGCTTGTTTTGCCTTCTCTGTGCCTGGCTTGTCAACAATATCCATCATGTAGACTTGAAGTCCTGGAGTCTGGTGGTTGAGGTCCACCTGGGGCTCACAGCAGTGAGGTGAGAACCATTGCATGTGAACAGTGGCTGACATTCTTAGGCCGCTCCCATCTTCTTCCCAGTATTCTGGTAATTGTATGGGGCTGGGAGTTGGGAGGCCCAGTACATGGATAGGGTCTTTATAATGGTTACCATTTGCCTCCTGTTTATAACCTTAAGGAACGCAATCGGAGCCTGGTAGCTAACATCTGCCTCTAACCTGACTCTTTCCTGAGAGTTTTGGCTAGGATGGCAGCTGACAAGGTGGACTATCTAGGAGTCATTGGACTCCTCCCTACTTCTGGAACTTTGTTTTCCTGTTATAGAATTATGTTAGCCCTCTTCAGAGCACCAGGCTACCCTGCCATGGCAATGCGTTTCAGAAACCAGAATCCTCTGAATGCATGCCATACTGGGGGTTACCCATTCCATCTTGGATCCCAGGGCATTTGTAGACCATTGGCAAGAACTTCTTCCTGGTGGCTGCTCAAACCTTAGCTTCCAGTAGCTCTCATAGGACTGCTGAAATGAGACCCACTTTTATCCAAGAAAAATCAGCCAAGGCACAGCCTGGCCACTATAAGCCATGAAGACAAAGTAGTTGTTGTCCTATTTTGTCTTCATTTTAGAAAGATGGATGTACTCATTAGAGAATCCAGTGAGTGGGAATATCAGGGGCTTTTCCTTTACATGGTCACTCACACTCCCTAAGTCTATGCTGTTGACCAGAGAGAGGGACCTGGTTCTTTTAGGAACCGAGGAAGATGAAGGCCAAGATTTGTTGTAGGTCCAGTGACATGGACCCGGAGGGTTCTTTTTTGGGGGGAGGGGGGCTCTTCTGGATCATTTGGGAAAGATTCATTAGCACGAAACTGGTACGATACATCCTCTTCAGACCAGCTTTTCACACCCTGCCCTGATTACCAGGGGGAAGTTCCAAGGTCACTCACTCCATGTGGCAACTTTGTTGCAAAGAGATGCTGGCTTGTAGAGGAAGGGAGAGGCTGTGGGACGGGTAGAAGTGAGATGTCAAGCTGGTACCAGAGGCTTCCGTGTCCTAGGTCTCTGGTTATGAGATTAGATTGAGGAAGAGTGTAGAGAAAGGATTACCTACGGCTTTTTTGGGGGGTGTGCGTGGCAGTGCTTTACTTCCCTGGGAAGGACTGCTAATAATCAAGCCTAGTGATACATTGTGGGGAAGGATAGGAATCAGTGGTTTTGCACCAATGAAGAATAAAGAAGGCAAAAGCTTAGTAGAGGCTTAGGTCCCCAAGGGAAGTCCCAAAATACACTGGAGAAGCAGAATCTGAGAGGCAGAGGAGGCATTTCTATTTGTACTGTCTGAGCTCTGTCAGAAAGGCGACTAGGCTGAGCTTATATTTTTATTTCTCAAGAGTCCCCAGCTCACACTCCTGAATGCTGAGCAGGGACCATAGTTAATATCCAAATAATATGTACTTTTTTTTTTTTTAAAGAGGGCAACCGCTGCCCCATTTTGTGGGAATATGCTTCCAGACCCCTGTTTTCATGGCTAGCTATGCATTCCTTCAAACTTCTATCTTAAAGAATCTTGTTACACATCTAAGATACACATCCTAGTAGTGTTTGGATCCAGAGATTATCAAGGAGTCCAGATACCCTATCTTACATTGGAGGAAAAAGGAAACAGAGTTTCTGCAATTTTTCTTCCCTTGCCTGCAGCCCGCCCCTCCCAGCATATCTGCAACTGGCCGACCTCAAACACTGTCCAAAACAGAGCTTTAAACCCAATAGGGAGTAGTTGCACCCTAAGGACTACATATTATGCAGCAATTCCCTTCTGAAAACTTCTTGAGTCCCCAGGGCCTTGCTAGTTCAGGCATAAAGAGAAGTATGCTCTTGTGTCACCATGGGCTCTGGAATACGAGTGTGATCCCTAGAGACGGGCATCACGCACACCACTCCTGGGTTAAACAGCATTGAGTTCCTTCCTAGAAGTACCAGAGTCTTCATGCCAGACCAACAATTCATTGCAACGAACATTTGCAAGCAAAGAGGTAGGGATGAAAGTGTGTACCGTGGGGCACGTACGTACTGTGTGTACAAGTACGCAGCGCCCACAAAGAGATTTTCTTTTTCTCTGTTGGGGCGGGGGGAGGTCGCAAGGGTGGAGAGCGAATATGAGGGGAGGGGAAAGTTGAGTGGGATTGGGGTGCATGATGTGAAATTCACCAAGAACCAACAAAGAGTTTAAAGAAAGAAAGAAAAAAAGTACTACGGCTGTCGGCTGACTGATGGAAGCTGGGATCGGGTGGTACTCTGAAACCTGCACTTGAAGGTCAGCATGGAGGTCACCTCCTGCTCTCCTGCAGGCGCCATAGGTTGGCTGTTCACACTAGCAGCATTTGCTTCTGCTGCTGGCTCTGGGGTCTGGCTTCCATAGAGTAGGCTGGGAAGTAGTCTGTGAAACCGTCCCCCTGAGCAGGCAAGAGATGTGCTCTCATGTACACTACTAAGAGCATTGCACTAAGTGTATGCTGAGGTAATATGTTTAAAAAGACATCCTCCTGTCACTAGTCCACAAAGGTTCAGTCTCCAAAAGTAATAATACCTGCCATCAAAGTCAAGTTCATAGTACAAAAGGAAGAGACCCTGCACTCATGATATTTTGCCTTGGAAAGAACAGGCCATGAATGGAGGGGCTGGGAAGGATTGGGGGGAAGCATGTGGGAGGAGGTTGGGGTTTCATGCAATTAGAGTACCTTCTCTGGGGTGACTTTGTCTTCACCTCCCCTGGCCTAGTCCTACCCTGTGTAGCTGCAGTTAGATTCTTCAGTTCCCTGCCTCCTCAGACTTCCTGGACTTGAAGACCATCACAAAGTCAGGTGGTTAGAGAGCCAGAATGGGTGTAGACAGAGAGCAGAGAGCCAAGGCTGGGCTAAGATGGAGGAGGGGGTGAGGAAGTCTGGGGGGAAAGGTGAAGCTTGTGGAGCAGTGACCTTGGCATAAAGAGAACCCCTGTTAGGGGTCCATTCTGCAGGAGATGGTTGAGTCTTTGTGAAGTCTAAGGACAAAAGCCCGAGAAGCACAGCATCTTGCTTCTGTTAGTCCTTTAAAAGAAAAAGGAGCAGTGGTCAACCATGAGACGAAAACACTGAGGACCAGAAACAGAGGAACCACGTGATTACCACTGCATTTGCTGAGACATTTAGGGATGTCAGGTCAAACTCAGTTATGATTGGTGCATACTCTATTGCTTTCCGCAAGCTAAAATGGCACCAAGAAGTGCATCTGTAGCAGTGTTGTAGAACATGAGAAATGACTCAAGTCAGACAGTCAGACTTAGTGCCCTCCTGAACAGTATCCTGGGTGGCAGTCACGTATCTGGGTTTTAAAGGGGTGTGTGCCAGGCACCAGCACAGCAATCCCAGCCTTAAGGTCTTCCTTAAGGAGTGCTGGGCTGTGGATCGGAAGTGCTATGACAGCTCTATTGTCCACGGCCTCTTGGCATGTACCGAATGTATCTGGGGACAGCGAGAGTAGGGTGTTGATGCCAAGAAAGGTTTCCCAATACTAAAGCAGGGCTGGTGCCATTCTCTTAGCTCCCATTAATCCATGGAAGGCAGCAGTGGAGGAGGGAGTAGGTATGGGGAAGAGAGAAGGAGGGAAAAGGGAAAGATCTCTTTTAAAATGGGTAGAAAAAAAAAAGAGAGGAAGGACTGGAACACAGTGATGACTAGGAAGGTTTCCTGGGAGGCTTTGGTTGGGGGGAGTAGCTCAAAGCCTAGGTGAGAATGTAGAAAAGGGAAGAACCCTGGCCCATCACGCTGGCGAGTGATATTCTTCACTGGATGGATGGATTTTCATGATTGGAGTTTCCTAGGTGCACCAAGGGGTGTGAGACCTGAAAGTTGGGCAAAGTCTATTGCCCCACTTCTGTCTACATTAGAGACCACTGGCCCTTGTCTGGGGACAGAGGTACCCTCCCCACATAGAGCAGGATGTAGCTAGCCTACCCTTCCTCACATCTTCCCAGCAGAGCTGCCGTGAACACCCCATGCTTAGTCCTGCCTTCAGTCCCCAGGATTGTAAATGACAACAGGAAGAGAGAAATGAGATGCACAGAAGGCCGTCTTGAAGAGGGGGTGTGTGTGCTGAGCCCTGTCTGCTGCCTAGCCTGCCTCTCCCTGCCCCATAAAGCTTTACTGGGGGCAAAAAAAATCTCCTATAGGGTAGCCAATTGCAAAAGCCTCTCAAAGCAGGCTATGGAGACCGGCACAAGGATTCCTGGGTTGGTTCAAACTATTTCTGGAGAGAAGGCTGACAGACAGAATGAATTTCCTTGAGAATACCATCTGTACCCTCATTTATTACTGTGAGGGGTAACCCCAGAGCGTGGCCAATTTATGTTTGGGAAAGAGTCAGACCAAGGAATGGAAGGCCTTTCTCTTTGCATGGAGCAACACTAAGATGGTTCAGTCTGTAATGTTCTCTTAACACTGGTTTCCATTCTCTGTGAAGGCACCATGAATGTTTGTAGAGGGAGCACTTAGGCTGGGAGAGGCCTTTCCCTGGGAGCTTTGGGTGGCTGAGATGTGACCTTCTGATGGGTGCATAAAACTTGTAGTTTGTTTCCTTGGGACCTCATAGTGTCTGGTACGAGTAGGCTGGAAGAAAGGAGCTGAAGGTTTGTGCAGAAGAAGAGAAAAGGCATGGTGATTGGGTCCAGGAGTAGATCAGGTGGAGCTGCCAGAATCCCAGAGGACAAGGACAGTGAGCCTAATATGGGGTTGGACAGGGCAAAGGGAATCCCCAGAGAGCTCTTCATAGCTGAAGTTTGAGCTTTCTTGGGGGAGCACGCACAGGTAGCAGGACCTGAACTACTCGCTGAGACATATCTATAACAAGTAGCATCAGTGGGAGGAACCCAAGGGAAAGAGTGGGGGCTGAGAAGTACTGTGCCCTTTCACAACATGGGAAGTCTGCTTTCCAAAACAGCTCTCCCACCTCCCCTAGTCATCCATTTCCACAAGGCTTGAATAGCATTGACTGTGTCCCTTCTGAAGTCTAGGACAGACAGGGCACCAATCCTGATACACATCTAATACATTCGACACTTGTCACCCAGGTAGATCCCACCTTCATCTTTTCAAGTTCTGTAACTTATATGGGTCACTTAACGTTGTGTCTCTGGCACCTGGATAAGCTCACATCACAGGCTTCTCTCTCTCTAGCTGGGCTTGCCTTCTCGTTTTATGACTTGGAGACACTTTGCTTTAAGCAACTCACTTAAAAGGTTGGAGATCCGTAGTGCATATTGGATTTAAATATACTTAGTTCTCAGGCTCTGGGTGGAATCCTTACTGGCAGACAGGAACATGTTTTGGAGACACGTGAGTAAAGCTTATTACTATTTATTTCACCTGCCTAATGAGTGCTGATGCAAACATTGTTGGGTCCATCTTATATATAGAGACGCAGGAGTTAAAGCCAAAGCCAGTTCCAGCCCTCATTCGGTTTCATTCTCCTTTTGTGGATTTTGGACAGGTCTATACCTGTCTTTTTGAAGTCTTCGTTTGTCAACTGTAAATACATAAATAACAATTCACCTCCACTACACCCATTTGTATTGGTAGAGTGCTGCACACTTCTTTACACACACACAATCTGAACTTAGGTTTGTCTGTCACTGGCAGGACCACAATCTAACCTTTGAAGGTTTCCATGCTTGGAAGGCCCAATGCTTCCTTCTCTATAACTGATGCTGAAGTTGAGAGCACAGATTTCCTTATTAAGTAGGTGGAGTCTAGCTCATGACTCCAGACTCCTTCGAGGCTCAGTATTACCACACATGTGCTCACTGCCCTAAGATGTATATGGATTGTGTTCAAAGCTTCTGTATTTGGCCAGCTACAGCCTTGCCATTGATTACTTATGGCTTTGCCTTCAGCAGCGAGATAGGAAAGTTCAAATATGAGCTCCAAATATAACATTTGATAAGACCTCCAGGACCATGAGGGAGATTTGGCTCATGTCTGTGCACACCTTGCCTTGCTGTTGGCAATTTGAATATGCCATGTCTCTCTGCTCTTAGGCATGGCTAACGAGCCTCCTTCTGCTTAGAATCCTCTTGTTTTTCCTTTAAAATGCCAATCCAGTATTGTTACCGTTAAGCCTCCATCAGGCAAGAACTACTACTCATTTTGCCTGCTATATTTCTTACAGCCCATAAAAGGTGCTCAACAAGTATTTGTTGAATGAATGAAAGAATGGTGTTAGTACTTGAAATTGGTTTCTAACTTGTACCTACGAGAGGGGGTATATCTGGACTGGATGTTGTCCTGATTCCCAAAGAACAGCTTTTTAAGACTCATGTCTCGAGACAGAGGCCAACTCTGAAAGAACTTGTTGGCTCAGCTGGGGAAGGCAGAGATGCTCCACTTTGGGCTTGGCCCCCAAGTAGATTTACAGTCATGGGGTGACTAGTCAGCATTTGCATTCTGGCCTTCTGGTCCTTTTGGGTTCTCAGCCCTTTGGTACTCTGTGTCCTTCTCTTCCTTCTCCTTATAGACTCCTAGGCCTCTTTCCTCCTCAGCAAACTTTGTCTCCAGCCTTGTATGTCTTTCCTGGCTGTGGGCCCTGTTGGGATGTTTCCATCTCTGAAGGTACTCTGTAGGGCGCTTATTAGCTTCTTCTCAGCTGTGCATCTTGTCCTGCTCTGGGCCTTAGTGTCAACTGTTACTTTCAACTGCCATCAGAATGTTCCACCTTTAACATTCTCAGGGGTTGGCATCCTGGTACTAAGGCACTAGGGGGAGACATATACCCCCCCCCAGGATAGGATCCAGGTAACATCTTCCCAAGCCTTTAGTGCCTTGTAACCCTTAAAAAGTTTGTAACCATTAGTTTTTTTCTAACCCAAACTTTATGACCTCTCTGTGATGGTTTCACAATTTTACTGGATTCTTTCAGTTCAGAAGAAACCTCAATACATTGGCAGAGCCAGCTAAGGAAAGCTGCAGACCAAAAGGCTTTCTGTGATTGCACTTGGCCCACTTGCCTGGGCAGCTTTGACCTCAGGCTGCAGATACCCCAAAGCATCTTTCAGGTCCAGGCTATACAGGCATCTATTCCTCCAGTTTGCCCCAGGGCCTTGGCAGACAGAAGGCAATGTTGATGTCTCAGATACTGCACATGTCACTTACCATGCCATATAAGACTTTCCTCTGAATGTTTACAGCTAAGAAATATGTTTCCTTCCCACCTTCCCCAACTTTCTTTTGAGTTTCCATTGCTGTTGGGAGAATTGGGGATCCCCTCTCTTGTTATGTCTTTAGCAAAGCCTAGTGCTTGGGAACTAGAGACTATCAAGGGCTATCTTTGTTCCAGTGCTTGTCTTGATCATTTTTAATACTCCTAGAAAGGGCATATTTTGTCATTCAATTCATTCATTTATTCATTCACAATTGAGTACCTATGTGCTTGGCCTTATCTAGGTGCTAGGAATACAAAAAGATTTATGGAAACAGAGATGGACTCTTTATCCTTGGAGAGATCTCTTTGTGATGGTCAGACAAGGTGAAGGGGCATTTGGTTGGAGCACAACCTGGACTGAATGTGCATGATAATGGTACCAGCCTTGGGCCCAGAGAAGAAGCTAGGGTGCCTTGGAAACTTCCAGACTGAATTTATTTTCATTTTTATCCTAGATGATTTGGGGATGTGGTGTTGTTGAAGAGTTTCAAGCATAGGAGACTATATGGATCACATTTCGATTTCCTTGTTAAAGAGAGGACATGATGGCCATAAGAGGGCAGAAGTAAAGGTTGCTGATGTAGCCCATCGGATAGGGGAGCTGCCTGGGGGAGTATAAAATGGAAGAGCCCCAGGAAGGATGAGTGACAGCTGGTGGAGTTGGGGAATCTATTTACAGGGAAGCAAAAATGGGGGATAGGGAGCACAATTCTAAGTTTTAAGCATGTTAAAGTGCTTTCGACTCCTTTGCTATTTAGGGATAGAGCTCACAGGAGCCTTGAATACCAGAATTGAGGAATGACTTGAGCTAACCAGGTCATATGGGGGCGGGGGGAATGGATGGTTTTGGAGATGGGAAAAGGAGGAGCAAATCTCAGAGGAAGTGTAGGAAAGCCAGGAAGGTAGCAGAGACACCGGGAATCAATGTCGCTACCAAGAGGAAGGTTACGTTTCTTTCGCTCTACCTTGATTTGCCTTGGGGAATTGAGGTCATGAAAAACACACCTCCTTCACTCTGAATGTGAGATACAGGGAGGTGAAGTAGCAAGGGCTCTCTACGAGTAACTGAGAGAAGGCCATTGGTGGCTCTGGCAATCCTTATAGATCTGGTGCTGCAGTGAGAAGAGCATCTGATGGAAGCAGGCCCTGGAGAAGCCTGAGGATGCTCAGAGCATTTTTCTCTGTTTGCAGGATTCAGGTTAGAGGGAGGGTCCAGGCCAGGGAGACATAAAATGAAGGTAACAGGTAGACAGCAGGCACTGGGGCAAGCTCTTTGGTGGTGTGGTAGAGAGAAAAAGAGTTAAGCTCTGGGGAAAACCAAAACAGAACAAAACAGGAATTAGAAGTGTGTGAAATGAAGGCTGGCAGGAGAATGAAAAGAGAAAATGGGAAAAGGAAGAAATAGGTCCTAGTGGGGCATATCCAGCTCTATAGACATACTCCAAGGATGTTTAGGGCATGAAGAGCAGAAAAGGGTTTTTGTTTGTTTGTTTGTTTCCTGGCATAGTTTTGTTTCCTAGAGAAACAAAAAGAATTACAAGACTGCACATCTATAAAAGATGAAAGTCAAAAGGAAGAAGAAGATGGAAGAAGGTAGAACAGCAAGGGTCTAGAGGACTCTAGGAAGGAGTGTATTGACCAGTCTTGAGGGCTGCCACTACAAACACTAGGCCTCATGGGCTTTTTGAGGCCTACTTATCACAGTCTAGAACTACACAGAGTACTCTAAAGGGTCCTGAGTAAAAGGGATGTGAGGAGGCAATCAGAGAAGAAGCTTGAAAGGGCCAGTATAGGCCACAAATAAAGCCCTTCAGCAAGTGGAAGCAGCCCATCTGGGACTAGGTGGGCATGAGAAAGGCTCCAGCCATGAGCGCTACCTCTAAGTTCTGGATTCATAAGTTGGTCACAGTCATTCCACAGATACCCCAGTTAGAGTCTCTTCAAATGGCCCACTTTTTTTTTCCCCCCAAACAGGGAAATCCAGTTCTGCAAAGGTGTAGGCTTTAGGCCCTGGATGCAATAGTGGGTAGTGGACCAGGGGAAGGAAGCACTCTTACTTTCAAATCTCCATTGGCGTGTGGCTCAGAAAACTCAATACCTCACAAATGCTATTTGACATTGCCATGATTTCAGTAGGCTTTGCCCATTTCTATGAAACAGTCCTTGGAGGCACGAACACATCTATTGCTGCAGCCTTGTGCTGCCTCTAAAATCTTATATTTAAAGTTAAAAGTGAAGGTATCGGTAGAATCTCATGTCTGGATTATCCACCAGGAGCACTGGGAGAAACTTGTTTCCCAAGTACGGTTATTAGAATGGAAGGACCTACAGGGTTAGGAGTCAGAGGCCACACGGATTCATTGCAGCATCCTTTCTGGGCTGGGATGGTGCTTGAAGCAGAGATGGTACTTGCATGATCGAAATCTATGATCCTTGTACAGGAGACAGCCAAAACATGTATTAAAAATTACAATGAAGGGGATAATAGGGTGGAGGGTTTTGATTGAAGCCCTGGAGAACTCTGAGGAACTGACGGGAGGCAGAGTATTGAGTAACCAAGTTGGGGTTAAAAGATGCTTGAAGGGACAGAGTAGGTTCTTGGTGGAAAATGACATCTATTTATTTTACTATTTTATTTATTATTTATTTTTTTGTCAGGGTCTCTCTTTGTAGCCCTGGCTGTCCTGGAACTTGCTCTGTAGACCAGGCTGGCTTCAAGCTCACAGAGTTCTACCTCCCTCTGCCTCTCAAGTGCTGGTACCACCACCGCCCAGCAAAAGTGACTTTTTTTTTTAAGGCTTTCTGAAGATAAATATGGGCATTGGTGTCCACGACTATAAATGGATATGGTTCTATCTACCATCACAGGTAAATACATGAAGCTGCAGTGAGGACCACAGTGACCACTGCTGCACTTATTGTGGAGCTCAGATATACAAAGACCAAAGTTTCCTAGTGAGAAAGAGTTAAGCAATTTTTTTTTGTGCTGTGTGGGCAGTGCATTTGGTTGTCTCTGTATAACACAATGGAACATGTCTGTTTGGGAGTGGTAGTGGGTGAAGGTTATGTTGAGAGGGAAAGATCTAGGAGCTGTGACTTGCAGCCTAAGGCAAATAAGACGATTCTGAGATTGGGACATAGCCAGGCTGCCTTCAAAAACGATGACACGATCCTGGGCTTTTGCAAAGATGAAAATCCGGAGATGATTTCAGTGCAGAGTAGCTGACATGATTGTGTTCCATAGAAACCATCTGCTTGAAGACCCTTGCTGGAGAAGGTCACTGTGAGAATCTTCATCCAAGCCTCCGTGAGTTACAGTAATGAGAGAGGCATGTGTGCATCTCTCTGGTCGCTCAGAAATACAGGCTTTCAACCAGTGGTTCTTCAATGAATATTCAATGAGGTGAAAGACATTCTAGGGAGGTATCCTAGGGCAGCAGCACAACTTGCCCCCTGCCGTGAGGGGACCTTGTGGGATCAGTATCCAGAGTGAACAAGTTCTCAGTAGCCCCAGACAAGTGTCACATAAGCTGTGATGCAAGTGTTAAAATGGCCTGAGTCAAGGAGCAGCTTTACTCTTGACTGGACAGTAGACAATCAATCAATCAATCAATCAATCTACGTTGCATTTGGTATTTTGATTTTTTTTTTTTTTTTTTTTTTTGAGATAGGGTCTCACTATGTAGCCTTGGCTGGTCTGGAACTTAGACCAAGCTGGCTTCACACAGATCTCTATGTCTCTCCTTCTGTCTCCTGAGTGCTGGGATTAAAAGTGTGCCCTGCCATTGTTTGACTAGAAACCTGTGCCCAAAAGACTCTAATGAACCTGTTGCTGATACTCTATAGCCGATGTCAAACCCAGTGACCCTCAGTCAGCACCTAGAGCTTTAGAACTGAGTCTTCTGTGTGATAACTGTCTTGGTGACTATGAGAAAATTTGAAGAGAATCAGCCAATTGGTGAAGATACTGGCCATAGATGTCACAGCACAATAGACATTTTCTCAGTTACACGTTCATCTCAAAGGACTGAAGGAAGCAGCGGAGTGATGGTCCAGTTCTCAGATGGCCTTCAGGTGAGAGGGGGATCCTCTTTAAGGACAACATGGGAAGAGGGAGGGTCTCTTTCATTCAAGAGGGGAAGATCGGGAAGGGAAAGGGCTTACCTTTCAAAGGTTCGTTTGATATCTGTTTGGAGCTATGCCCCTGCTAAGTAGGTGTCTCATGTCTGTGAACACTTTTTTGTTGTTGATTTTTGGAGACAGGGTTTCTCTATGTAGCCCTAACTGTCTTTGAACTCACTCTGTAGACCAGGCTGGTTTCAAACTCAGAGATCCCCTTGCCTCTGCCTCCCAAGTTTTGGGGCTAAAGGCATGTGCCAACACCTCCCAGCTATGTTAACACTTTTAATAGAGTCCATGGAAAATATTTCTTAAGCTGAGGGAGCCTTTGGCTTTTGTCTAGAGAGAAAAAAGGAAGATGATTGAGATGAACTGTGGAAGGGTGGAAGGGAAAAAAGCAAGGTGCCTGAACAGAGATGGGGATTGGGCATTCTCCAGAGATCATGTTTCCTTGTGCATAGAGGCTGTATGCTGGCAGTAGCAGTCATGAGGAAGGTTTGGGACAGCTGAGGGACAGAGGTGGTGATGATCAGGGAAGCCAGGCTCACGTGAGGACTAGGAGCACAGGCTCTGGGATGGTGGTGGGCCTGGGCAGGAAACATGGGCCACTTTTCTTTCTCTTCTCTCTCCTCCTCAGAGCCTCAGTGTGGTGAGGTTCTGGGCCCAACTGAAATCCCTGTTCACAGCAAGCCATAAGGGCTTCTTCCTGCATCTTGTAGAACAGGACAGCAAGTCATGTCGTGGCTTGTACTTCTCAAGTGAGCCAGTATGCTCAATACCATTCAATCAAAATGGCAGTAGCTTCAAAAAGAGTTTTCTGTTTGGAATAGTACATTGTTTTGGAAGAACAGGTGACACCAGTCAAGACCTTATAGCGTGTTTCAAATCTAAGATTACTCAAACAGCACAAAGCTGGAGGTAAGGGAGCATCGACTACAGAAAACCCAGACACAGGTTAGTCTGAAGTGCTGTTGGAGGTGTGGGTGTTTGCGTTGCAATTTGAGCAGTAGCGATGCATGACTGTTTGGAGCCCAGAGGCGGCCTCTATTAACTGCCAGCATTGTGCAAAGTCTGGGGTGAAGCAATGAGAGCGCTCAGAGTAGCACTCATCTTCTCCCAGAGTCCTCCTCTGTTCTCTGTCCTATCCTGTTGTGCTCAGCTGTCTATCAAACTTCCCACTGATACTTCCATATCAGTGTCCTGGTCTGCCAGGAGAAGTCTGCATAATGTGCTTTGTAGTCTTTAAAAGTGTGGCAAAAAGACTCCAGAGCCTCTCACCATAAGGCAGGCCAGAGCAACAAGCACTATGGTTCCAGCTTTAGTAAGTAACCTTCCTTTCTGCTCAGGCTCACCCCTTCCCTCTCTACTGTTCCATGTAGCTTTGGAATGTAACCTTTCACAGTTGCATATAGCTTGCAAGTGGTATTACCTAACAGTTGCCACTGGCTGGTCAGTAAGTGAAGAGTAAATCTTGAAGCACTGGCCCAGAAATCCCCTCCCCACCCCAGTGACTGTGTGGGTACCGGATAAGGCCTGTTCTTGGCTCTGAAAATCAGCATAGGAGTAAACAAACAAAGTCTTTAATAACTTCCAAACACCTCTCCCCATTTCCCTTCTTGTGATGGGGAAAGGCTCAGAGCACCCAAGTCCTTTTTTTTTTTTTTTAATTGATTCTTTGTGAATTTCACATCATGAACCCCAATACCACGTATCTCCCCATCCCTCCATATCTGCCTTCGGCTCTTGCAACCTCCCCTCCAAAGAAAATAGAACAAAACAAAACAAAACAAAAAAGCACTAAAAAAGGAGAAAAAAAAAACACAAAAAACTTAAAAAAAAATCCCACTGTGGAAGCTGCAGCGTGTCACAGGGTCTCACACAGTACACCCCTTTGGAAGCTGCAGCGTGTCACAGGGTCTCACACAGTACACCCCTTTGCCCAACAGCTTTCCTTGCAAATGTTCATTGCAGTGAGTCTGGCTCGAGGCCTCTGGCTTCTGCTTCTCTATCAACACTGGATCTTCACCAGAACGCCTCTGGGATAGCTCGTTGTTGCCCACACTGGACACACCTGGAGATCCTACAGCTTTGGATCTGCAGGACTGGTGACTTCACGTGCTCTAGTAGTCCATAGGTGAGGTAGACGTTGGGGTGCGTCAACTTGGAGCCCTGAATCTGGGCCTCGGTGGTGGCTGGAGCACCCAAATCCTTATGTTCTGGTTTCTTCTTGGGCAACCATTCTCTCTTTAATTTATTTCTCTATCTTCTTGCATCTGCAGGCAGTCCTGGAGAACCACGCTGCCCTTCAATACTCTGAAGATGTCTTCCGGTAAACAACCAACTGTTGGCATTTAAGTCCTTCCTTCCACAGGATGCTAAGAATGCAAGTTTAACTAGTCAGGCCTGCACCATGCTGTCACACTGATGTCATAATGGCGGCTTCGTATCCTTTGTTCAACAGAGTTTTGCTCATTTCCTCCTGAGAGATCATCAGAAAGGGCTTCGCATCTATTTAACCAGCATTCTGTACAAAAGCATGGGCCTGTTTTCAAGGAAGATCAAAGTCTTCTCCATAACTCTCCTTACCTAATGGCCGAGTCCTCTTCAGAATCCCCTTTAACCAGCCCCTTCACGGCAATCCTTTGTCCATCTTGCAAATACTTCAAAGCCTTCCCACCTTTGTCCCCGCACCCTAAACCCAGGTCTGCACTTTTAGATATGTTTCTATAGGATTCCCCCACCCCCACCCTTTTTGCAACCAGTTTGTTTTCTTCTGCTGTCAGAAGAATAAAAGAGTTGTTTAACATTTTTTTCTTCTTTTTTTAATGCTGGAGGCTAGAAAATACAAGATCAAGGTGCCAGCATACCTGGTATCTGGTTTCGTTTTATAGACTGTCTGCCTTCTTCCTGTATTCACAGGAGAGAGTGAGGTTGTCTCTTTCATGGCTGCTTTGATAGGTTTACTAATCCCGTCAATGAGGCACCATCCTCACGGGTTATCTCTCTAAGGTTCTGCCTTCTACACTAGCAAACTGAGAATCTGGCGTCCAACATGAACATTCTGAAAGGGGTTCAAACATTTGTAGTATGGAAACTTAAAAAGTTTGATTCTTTGACTTTGTAATCATGTTATTGTGTATCTGGAGACTACCAATTCAGTTAAAGTCAGGGATATGTAGTGCTTCAAGGAATGAGGACATGAGCCACACCCAACGCAAGCTCAGATAATGTTAAACTCCTGTGTACTGAACTCTCAGAACTTGTGCAGATGACTCTATTTACACAAACTCTGTATCTGTCTGTCTGTCCATCTGCCTTCTCTTAGCCTCTGGCCAAGAAAAATGCTTAAGCTTAGCATTTGTCAAAGTGAATATAGGGGGTTGTTTCTATGGCTGGAATTAGCTTAGATCAGGTAGCCGTGGCTGACTTCCCAGCTTGTGGCAGATACTAAATATTGCTTTGAGATGTCCCTTAAACCTGCATTTCTGTTGGTTTGACTAGGTGGTTTACAAACTCTAGTCCCCACTGCAAGCTGCAACCAGAGTTTGTGTGTGTGTGTGTGTGTGTGTGTGTGTGTGTGTGTGTGTTTGTATTTTTTTCCAGTGGAATTTTACAGCTAGGGACTCAGTGCCTGTGCCCCAGTCTCCATCTACATTCCATGTTTCCCTAGTTCTTGTTTACTGGGAGCTGTGGTTCTCAAATGGAATGGGGCTTGAGGGATGATTACTGTGGCCACTTTAGGGCAACTGCCCCGTGTCAAGGTAGTGTTTGGATGGGTCCTGACGTTTTCATTAGGTGGCACCAAAGGGTGAGGGGTAAAAATCTATTTTTTAAAGGAAACAAAGCCATTTTACTTCATGTGGAAAAAAAAAAAGCACCATCTATGAGTTTTCTTACTGAGTTAGCTTTTTATGCATTGGGAGAAATACCTAATTGGTGTTCAGTTTACGGCATTTGCTCTTGGTTTGTGCATCTCTCTTTTTAATTTGTAATTTAGTAAAACAAACAGCAACAACAACAAAAAACACCGTTGGCTTTACCAATTTTCATGTAAGATATGACTGAGGTCCTAATGGAAATGTTTATTGATCCAAGTTTCTTCCAGTGTTTCTGTCAGGAGAGACTAGAATTGGGCTACAGACAGAGGGACATAGAACATCTTCACAGCAGAGAAGGTGACTCTCATGGGGTGGTGGCACTTAGCTTGCTCATTAGTTTGCTTCCAGGAGGTGGTGTGACTCCCTCTCTTTATGGAAATGGCCTGTCTCAGGGATGTGATGTTGGTGACCCTGAAAAACCTTGAGGCTGTCACTACGCTCTGTTCCCATGCCTGTTGTTAGTTTGCAAAGAAAAATGTCTGCCAGAGCCTGACATATACAAAGATGAATGCTCACAGCTAACCATTGAACTAATCATGGGTTTCCCAATGGAGAAGTTAGAAGACTGAAGGAGCTTAAAGGATTTGCAGGCCCCATGGGGAGAGCAACAATACCAACCAACAAGAGCTCCCAGAGTCTAAACCATCTGCCTGGGGGCACATAGGGAGAGACCCATGGCTCCAGCTGTATATGTAGTGGAGGATAGCCTTGTTGGGCATAGGTAGGAGAGGAGATCCTTGGTCCCGTGAAGGTTGGATGCCCCAATGTGGGGGAATTCATGGTTGGGGAGGTGGGAGTGGGTAGGTGGGTGGGGGCACATCCTCATAGAAGCAGGAGGGGGGTGATGGGATAGGGGGTTTCTGGTTGTGTGGGGGAAATGCAGAAAGGGGATAACATCTGAAATGTAAATAAAATATCCAATAAAAAAAAAAAAAGAAAATGTTAATGACTGGGATTGGAGTAGGATGTTTCCTCAGAAGCTAAATGTCTTATGATTTGGGATAAGTTAACAGGCAGATGTGGCCTCTACCTCTAGGGGGACCCTTGAGTCACCAGGCACAGCACATGGACATCACAGGAGTGACTTGAGTTTTATGACCACAGTGCTTCAATAAACCCAGGATATTTTTTTTAAATGTGTTTGCTTTAGGAAATAAACCAAAAAAACATGTTTGCAAGTATGTGACCTGAAAATATTCCCAGGATTAGGAGAGGAGACTGGCCACCGAGGGAGGCCGAGCCTGTTCCAGGACACGAAGGTGCTTCACTTCCAGGTTCCCACCCTCATGCCCCTTCCCAGCTATAATCTCTGTCCATTTTAGGAAAAGCAGCCAGGCTTATCGTTCATTAATGTGTGTTCACCATTTTTTCATACTTTGGGCGATTGGAAAAACATCAACCTGGTTGTGCATTAACTTTAAAAATCCCAATTAAAGCCCATCTGGAAATGTCTAGAAAAGGAAGGAAGCCTCCCAGGAGCACAGCCAGGAGAAGGATCCTTCATCTTCTCAGTTGACATTACTCACAGATTCAAGGAGCAGAGACAACCAGAGGGGTCGAAGGAAGCTTCCTGAGTTTCCAACTACAACATTCCCCATGGAGGGAGACAGGTGGCATCCTAACTCAGACCTTCTGATTCCAGAAAGATGCTGAAAGCAGGATGCAGAACTCACAGTGTTGACCCCAAGCATACACTAGTCCTTTCCATTCCTTGCCAATGTGTACTGTGTCTCATGGACCTGCCAAAGACAATGAATGGAAGGAAGTATTTGGGAGTAGAATGATGAACCTGAATTCAGAAAGCAGCAGAGATATCAAGTGTGAAGATATCTTCTTTCCCTTTTTCAAGATACCTTCATTTTGACAGAATTAACCTAAGATATGGTTACCCAGCATACCTGTACTTTTAGACTCAAGCTGAGTCTAAAAGAAAATGTGCTTTATGGCAAGTGTGTGGCATTCTTTTATGGTCAGGAATATGCAAGGCTAGCATTAGGACTCTGGGCTTTGAGAACACGTACTTTAAAACAGAATGAAATGGAGAGGAGCCGCTGGTCCATGTGGAGTTGTTCTCTAAGGCTGATTTCCATACCTGGGCCTGGAGGTGTAAGGATGCATTTACCGTCTTTGGTCATCCTGGAAATCTGTGGAGGTGCTCCCCACTTCCCCTATGGAGGAGGCAATTAGGTCCTTGGAAGCCCAGGAACTTCACACAACCTTTGCTGTTGGATAGGATGAGGCACTGAGTGATGTCTGGAAGTGGCTGCTTGTCGGATCACATGGGAGGGATGAGCCATTGAAAGGAGCATTTGGTGATGGAGCTGGACCTGGCCTCCAAGGTAGGCCAGTGGGATGCTTTTTCAGGAGCAGTGCAAGTACAGTCCAGGGGGCAGGTTTGCCTGACAGTCAGGAGGATAAGAGACTATGGGTCGGCCATCTGCCACAAGGGGGAAGGAAAGAGGTTGTGTAGGAAAAGAATAATATTAGCAAGTCAGACTGTGGGCAGGGTTGGATGAGGACGGGAACCCTTGTAAGGGGGCTCCTTTAGGGAATTCGTGAGACCACTGTGTCGAAATTGTGTGTTTCCTTTTATGAATCTGTGTGCTGGCCTATGGTTCAGCTGTTGCCTAATTTCATGGCCTTTCCTAACATAATTTCTAAAGGGGACCTAGCTAAGGCTTTCAGCCAATAGGTGCCATGTAGTACACAGGCCGCCTGGAACAGGTCTGAAGTGGGCCATTTTACCCCAGCTGGTTAGATGACTCTTACCCAGTTATGCATACCAATGAGTCAGGAAGGAGATCTCAAAAGAGTCTCTCTAATGCATATTAATGAAACATATTAATGGGGTCCAGTGTGACACATGCACCCTGTATACATTTCTCTGATAGTTAATGAAATTAAGCATTTTAATATATTTACCAGCCATTTCTCTCTTTGAAGATGTAAAGTCAGACTGCCTATTTTCAATTGACTTTTATTTAAAAAAAAAAAAAACTCTTTAGAACTTTTTGAAAAGAACTTTGCAGGCCGGACGGTGGTGGTGCATGCCTTTAATCCCAGCACTTGGGAGGCAGAGGCAGGCAGATCTCTGAGTTCGAGCCCAGCCTGGTCTACAGAGTGAGTTCCAGGACAGCCAGGATTACACAGAGAAACCCTGTCTCAAAAAAAAAAAAAAAAACAAAAAAACAAAACCACCCCCCCCCTCCAAAAAAAAAGAACTTTGCTGTGGACTTCATATATAACAAAGGCCTTATGGCACACACACACACACACACACACACACACACACACACACGGGTAGGAAACTTGGTATATTGTCATCAGTCTTATTGTAGTCTGGGTCTTTGAATAGAAGAGAGGAGCAGGCTAGCCAAGTGTGGGTGGCTAGGTGGTGGTTAGGTGGGTGCTTTGCTAGAGCAGTGCATTTGGAGTATGTCAGGGCAAAGAGATTTTCCAAGCTTGAGAGGTAGTGTATGTGATAACAAGGGTTTGTTAAAAGGGGGTCATCCAGAGCACACTGGAGAGAAGCTGCAGATGTCAGGTTCTTCAAAGCTACAGAAGGAGCGAGAGGTCATCCGACAAGCTACACAGCGACCACAGGAGAGATCCCAGGGACAACGCAGAAGACCCCAGTTCTGTCCAATCAGAGAAAACATTGACTAGAAGTGAAGGAATCTCAGGTCTCAGCCTAAACTTAAAAATTAACTTCTCTGGGCTCCAGGAGAAGCATATTCCAAAGACACACATACATTCCAGGAGAAAGGCCCAAGATAAGAGAGTTAAGACGTTATCTGGAAGCTGGGCCCTTAGAGCAATACACCTGGGTATACAGGAGCTATGGTAAGATAGACTTAGCAAACACTCATTGTCATAAGATAATGTTGCCAAGAAACTGGGAGTTGAAGTGGCCGTTTGAGGTCAGCCTTTGGGGTTAACATTGTCTAAAAGGTGATTGTAAAACTGCCCTTGTAAACCCTGTAAAAATGGTATAAAAACTGCTCTTAGCTTTAGCTCAGGGTTCCTCTAGCCTGTGTGTGTGTGGAGGGGGGGGCTAGTGCACTGGAATCAATAAACCTCTTGCCTTTGTATGGAACCCCCTGTCCATGAGTGCTTCTGTGGGAGTTTTTCCTCACCGGTTTGGATCTTAGGGTCCAACAGAAGTACCTCCCAGTCTCAGAACCTGAGGTCATAAGTTGGGAGGCCAGGTGGCTAGAAACTTGCTTCTCCTCCTTGTCTTCTTTCTCACCATGCAACTCTTCTTGGGAAGCCAGCAGGGGTTCCATACAGAAGGAAAAGGGCAGGTGGCATAAGCACCGTTTTTCTAGCCTGATGACTTGCAGGGTACCCTGGTTGGGGTCACCTGTGAAGTTCCCATGAATTTGGATTGGAGTGTACCTTGTTATCAGAAACTACATTGTAGTTTTGGAGATAATATTGGTGACGAAAGGACCCCCACACTCTGTGCTACTTGAAAGCAATCACAAAAGCAGGACTTGGGGCTGCTAACTTTTCTCTGTGGGGATTATATAAAACTAGCACTCATTAAGGGATTGTGGTGAAATCAAAATTACAGTTCCTTTCTGATCAAGTCCAACATTATTAACTCTAAAATCATTCATCCACTCTTGTGACCGCTCAGCTTAAACCCCAGGATTATGTGTGAACTTAAGACCACAGCATTGCAAAGTTTACCTATGCAGAGAGAAAAACCCACAGGAAGAGATCAGGGAAGGGTCTAGCTGAGAGAAAAGATTGTGAACGCAGACAGTCACTAACACAGTGCCGTGCCACAAAGAGTTCCCAGATGGATCTGTGAACCAATGTGTGTAGCCTAGGAACAGACAGTCTCTATGACAGCTAAGCACACAGTAATGGCATGAAGCAGGGACAGAATGCCCAATACCTAGTGCCAAGACAAGTGATTAGCTAAACAAACAAACAAACCAACCGTAGAGTGAAAAATTATAAAGACCATTTTATGAAATACATATATAGGGTTTTCCTTTACCCTGAGCAAAAGAATGCAGGCTCCAGAAAGCGGAACTGAATGTAAGATTTCAGGCCTTCATTGCCCCGAGATACATTCTGGGTGGAGGGCATTATCCCTGAATCAGAGGACACTTGCTGGATTACATTCCTCAAGCCTCAGGGAAAAGAACCCACCTGTGGGTGAGGAAAGCCCAAAGCAGGAAGACACATTCCTGACCACAAAAAAAGATGCAAGTCATCTAGGCAGGACTGTGACCAGAGCAAGTGAGAAATAGTTTAACCTGAAATAGTTGGTAATGACAGGGTAAGACACAGTGACATGGTAAGACTACATTCTTGAGAAGAATGAGTGTGCAGAGTGCTTTCCACATGATCCTGTATCATTTAAGTTTGGGATCCTCTGGAATGTTCCACTATTTTTATGTTATATATCCTTGACAACCACTCACCCCCTCCTCACTCCCCTGGTTTGTGGTTTTCCTCTTTAAAAGGCTCCTTAGCTCGACTCTCAGAGTCAAACTCTATTCCTGCTCGAGTATGTAGTTTGACCTTGGCTAGCCAATTCTCTCCCCAATAAACCTCTGCTGATTGCATCCAGATACGGTGTCTTGAGATTTTTGGGTGGCCTTGACTTCCCGAGACTTGAGTAACGGTCTCCTGACTTTGGGGGTCTTCATAACCAGCCATGCTAAGTTTGACTCTTCCCTTAAAACATTCTAATGAATAAATGAAGCTAGATTCTAAAATAAAACCAAGGCAGGTGAACAGCTTTTTCTCTTTTCATTCAGGTCACATCAAGGAAAGCAGTGGCCTGAGATACAAAGGACTGGGGTGTTGAAATGGACTTCATTACCATCTCTTTACTTGATACCTGGCAATCAGAATTAACATACCGGATGTGCTTTGTGCTCATAAAATGAACTGCGAGTCTAGGCTTACTGAGATAGTCAGCTGTGTCTGTTTAAAAACGCCTAAATGCACACATAAGAGATTAAAAGGTGTGAAGGCAAATGAGAGGTAGTCAGAAATCATAGCTGGCTTTTTCCCCTCATTCGAGGTGGCTTAGTTTCTGTTACTGCCACACAAAAGGAGTCACCTGGAAAGAGGGAACTCCTTTGAGAAGCAGGCTCCATCAGATTGGCCTATGGGCATGCCTGTGGGGCATATTCTTGATTTCTCATTGCTGTGGGGAGGGATCAGACCATCATGAGCAGGGCCAGTCTCAGACAGGTAGACCAGAGCATTTAAGGTGAGTGAAGCAAGCCTCAGGAACAAGCCAGTATGCAGCGTTTCTCATGGTCTCTGCTTTAGTTTGTTCTAGATACCAGTTGTGGGGTCTTGCTTTGGTTTCCCTCAATCATGGGCTATAACATGAAAGTATAGGAAAACCTCTTCCTCTCCCAAGTTGTTTTTGGTCAGAAAGCTAACTAGGAAGCAAGACCTTGTCATATTATATATAGCCCAGGCTGGTCTGGAACTTGTGATCCTCCTGCCTGAGACCTATTGTGGCTCGGGCTACAGCTTGCTTTGTCATCTAGCTCTTAACTGAAGTTATTTGCTAAGATCATGGCATGGTCTCAGATTTAACGCCTGGTAACTACGCAAGGAAGAGATTTGAATAGGAGACAGTTGGGATTCTAAAGAGCTGTGTCATTTGAATGTTGAATTAGAAAAAAAAAATCTCACTATCTCACCATCAGAGGACCGCTAAAGTACAACTTGGAACTGAACTGAGGAAGTAAGACTATTGTATGACAAACCAAACCTTTTGTGTGTCTGCTGTCCTCAAACCTGCCATCTCGGAAGTCAATAAAACCCAACTTGAGAATTTAGCTTAAGGGAATGGTGATTTCCACAGGTGCCTGCCAAGACAAAGAGCCGGTTCCAGCTGGAAGATGGCTCCTCACTCTCAACCCAAGTTCTAGATGAAGACAAGCAGCTCATTAAAAAATAAAACCACAAAACAAAATAACAAGATACACTGAGTGGAAGCCAGCCGGCAGGGAAACTAAAGACCCCTAAAGACCTCAGAAGCTGCAGTGTTCAGATAACAAGTGTTCAATTTCAGAGTAGAAAGGCCCAATCTGAAACTGAAGAACAGGACGAGATCCCTGAAAGAGTCGGACATTTCAGGGAAAAAAAAAAAAGGTTGACATTTAAAACTTAAAAGTAGTCTGTTTCCAGTTTTGGTCAAAGTCGAGGGACAGAGACAGCCTTCTTATACTTTAAAAAAAAAACAAACAAAATAAAAAATTATGTGTATGGTTGTTGTGCCTGCATGTAAGTAGAACAATGCAGGTCTGGTGCCTATGGAAACCCGAGAAGGGTGTTAGATGTCCTGGAACTGGAGCTACAGATGGTTGAGAGCCATCGTGTGGGCTCTGGGAACCAAACCCTCATCCTCTGGAAGAGTAACTGGCACTTGTAACTGCTCAGCCATCCCTCCAGTTCCACTCTGATACTTTTGCCTTAAGTAAGGGATTGGATAAAATACACAAAGCGAAAGCTGACAGGGTTTCTCGTAGCCCGGGGTGGTCTGCACTTGCTATGTAGCACAAGATGACAGCCTCGAACTCCTGAGCATCCTAGCTACCAAGTGCTAGGATTATAGGCGATCAGGAACACTCTTGGTTTATGTACTGTTGGGGATCGAACCCAGGGTTTTGAGCATGCTAGCCAGGACTCTATCAACTGAGCTACATCTCCAGTCTATAACATATCAACTTCTAGAGGCCAAGCACCAAGCAGGCGAGGACAGCAATCTGCTTGCCAGGTTAACAAACCAAATGGACCCTCTATGAGTTGCCTACGTCAAACGGGACATGCTCGTCTACAGCTCAGGGAGGAAGGACCGAAACTAAGGTTAGTGAGAGAAAGTTGAAGAGACAGAGATAGACATGAGGGAACCGAAGGGACAGAACCCACGGGGCAGAGTGACAGCAATAGTAATGATAAGCCATATGAAGAGTTCTGGATTGTCACAAGGAGCCCCTGGGTGCTCTGCCTAGCAAGGATTATTAGGATAACATCACTGCGTATGGTGTGAAGATTGTCATTGTATTAGTCAAATGCTTATTTCTGTATGGGCACAGATTTGAGTACAGGCTGGACTCTGGTATTTGTTATTCTAATTGCTCAGTACTTGTACCATATCTTGTAAACATTCTTCTCTGTCACCTTTTGATTGCTTTAATAAAGAGCCGGATGGCCTATAGCAAAGCTGGAGAGGATTGGCGAGACTCCTGGCCAGAGACAGGGATTCTGGGAAAGAATCTAGTGCCTGAGATTTGCCAGGCAGACTCAGAGGAAGTTGGATGTATGAAACTGAGGAGAGGCAATGAACCATGTGGCAGAATGTAGATTAGAATAAACGGGTTAGTTTAAGTTAAGAGCCAGTTGGGAACAAGCCCAAGCTAAGGCCTAAAGCTTTCATAATTAATAAAAGGTCTCTGTGTCATTATTTGGGAGCTGGTGCCTCAGAGTCAGTCCGACAAAAAAGGATCTGTGTATGCTTACAAAAGCACCCAACTCCAGGAAATAGGTAGTGGCCTGTTTCCTAGGGCTCAAGAACTGGACTCATTTGGTTCTGTAACAAAGAGTAAAACTGTTGTCGCCAAAGGTCTGTTGAGATAAACTGTCAATATGGTGACTGGCAGAAAGGAATGTACCTGAACCTATTTCATGCCCCAGGGGAGCAGAGAAGAGGTAAAGTTAACAAGTCAGAAGTAGATACAAAACTCAGCAAATATGGAAGAAGAGGAGGAGAAGAATAAAAGAGAAATGTAGAGAAAATGATGCTGTAAGATGATGGAATTATGCCTATCATCATCATCACCACCACCACCACCACCACCATCATCATCACCACAACCATCATCATCATCATCATCATCATCATCATCACAACCACCACCATCATCATCACCACCACCACCACCATCATCATCATCACCACCACCATCATCATCATCACCACCACCATCATCATTACCATCACCATCACCACCACCACCACCACCACCATCATCACCACAACCACCCTTATCATCACCATAACCACCACCATCATCTATTAGTAATAACGTTTGGTTTTATTTTTAAATTTTATTTATTTTTATTTAATGTGCATTGGTGTTTTGCCTGAATGTTGGAGGGTGTCTGTGAGCTGCTACCTGGGTGCTTGGAGTTGAATCCAGGTTGTCTGGAAGAGCAGTCAGTGCTCTGAACTGCTGAGCCATCTCTCTAGCCCAATGTTCAGATTTACACATAAGAAATGTAGCTATAAAAGAAAGAAAAAAACCAATTCACAATTCATCAAAGCTAAAAAATTTTATTCCAAAGTGGACATTGTAAAGAAAATAAAGAGTAGTGCTAGCCTGGGAGAGGAATCTATGTAGGACCAATGTCTAATAAAGCCCTCGTGTCTGGGAAGATGCAAAGAGCGCTCGCTACTCAGTGAGCCAAACGACCAGACTGCAGAATGAACAAACACTTTGGATACACATCACCAAAGAGAAACGCAAAGCTGGGCAGAAAGAAACCATCCCCAACACCATGGCACAGTCATTAGAATGGGCAAGTTACCCAATGCTGACACATTGTAACAGAGAGGGTGTGTAGCAGTTAGGACCCTGGTACATTTTGCATACATTTTACATACATTGAAATGCAAAAATGAGACATACGGTTTAGAGAAATTCATCTAACAGAAATGAAAACATGGCCTGAGGAAATATCTCAGATATGAAAATGCTTGTTGGCTAAGTGTGAAGCTAGGATCCCCAGCACCCACACAAGAGCTGGGAGTACTGGCATGTATCTATAACCCCAGTGAGGGACTGTGATTTGGGGGGACAGGTGCATTCCAGAGACTTGTTGAATAGACATCTGTCGTTTAAAAAGTGATCTTCAGGGCCAGTGAGAAATTCTGGCAACGGAGAAAGACACCCAGCATTGATCTGTGGGCTATACACATGCCCACACTGGAAAGCACACCTGTGTACACACATGTGCACAAGCATGAGCACAACACACACACACACACACACACACACACACACACACACAAACATGCGTTTGTAAAAGAATTGTACCTACAGATTATAGTATTTTATCATAATAGCCAGTACTTATAAAACACTCAAATGTTTATCATCTAGTGAACAGAAAAATATATTAAAGCAGTAAAACAGAGTACTTTTCATTGTAAGAGGGACTAACTATTTATATATAATAATATGGCCGAATCTCCAGTACTGCAATGTAGTAAGTAAAGGAACGTGTAGCTGAGGGGTTGCACTGCACCATTTCCTGCATGTGGTGTTCCAGCAGACATAAAATATCTGCAGCAGAAAACACAAAGTAGGGCCATGGAGTGGAGTAGCAGGCTAACTCTAGGGGATTCCAGTATAGAAGAAAAGAGAAGAAAGTGATCCCAGCTGGAATATTTGAACACAAGAAAGAAAAGAGTATTCAAATATACTGATACTATAAACAGGCTTTGACTACACAAGATAATGCTTTATGAGGCATGAAAAAGGATGACAATTCGTAATAATAACAGAGAAACATGTAAATTTTTTTTGCACATGTGCACCAGGAGGCCCATCGAATGTTCTCTGCAGTACGCATAATAACAGAAGTTGGACATTACCTTGATGCCCATTACAATAGTGTGGACGGTGTGTACAGTCACGCGTGATATGTTGGAGCATGAGTTACAGAACAGGCAACAAGATGTTTTAACTCTGTGAAAATATTTTTGAGTTAAGGACAATAACAAACAAAACAATCCAGAAATAGAATACTTCTTTTTATTTTTTAAGTAAATAACAACAGTAAAAATGAATGTTAGTTTATGTGTCTACACAATATGGTGAAACTAAACAAGAAGCCAAGACACAGGATATGGTTACATTTGATGAGAAGGGAATAGATGTGTGTGTGTGTGTGTGTGTGTGTGTGTGTGTGTGTGTGTGCGCGCGCGCGCATGTGTGCATGTGTATGTTCATGTGTGTGCACATGTGTGTATGTATGTGTGCATGTGTGTATGTGTGTGTGCATGTGTGCATGTGTACGTGTGTGTGTGTGCGCGTGCATGTGTGCGTATGTGCACGTGTGTGCACATGTGTGTATGTATGTGTGCATGTGTGTATGTGTGTGTGCATATGTGCATGTGTGCATGTGTGTGTGTGTGTGTGTGTGTGTGTGTGTGTGTGTGTGTATGTGTGTGTGTGTACTTCAGGTACAACTGAATTATGTTTTTCAAACTGAGAGACCGGTACATAGATGACAACCATTTTAGGACCCTTTGTCTCTTATATGTGTATATTTGACTATGTCAGTTCTTAGTTTACTCCATTAAATAAGTACTCGAGATCACATATGTAGCTGCCAATATCTCCCACTGGCCCAAAGGATGGTGAGGTGACGATCTGAGTACAACCCACTCTTGCAGGCCACAGGGTAGGGTGGCAGAGGCAAGGGTGTGCAGTGAGTGGTGAAAAGGTGTCTCTCAGCTTTATGACTAATCCAGTACATGACTGCTGCCCTACTTCCACAGTGGAGCTCAAATCCACACAATGGGAGTGTTCCACGGAACTCAGAACATTCCTAGCTCAAAACTCAGGATGTGGAGTCTCCTGAAACATTCCCTTCTATTTAGTAGAGATTTTACAAAACTCTATTTAGAACCCAGTTGAAACAATCAATACAACTAATGGGCTACACAGGAATTGTCCCACCAGCTTTCAGTGGTGGGCAGGACAGCCAGGAAAGCCAAGGATGTGATTTGGTCTAAGTTGCAGTCAGGAGAGCCATGGAGGCATACATAGGTCTTAGTTGAAGTTCATAGACAAGAGGGTCAGAAGTTTCCCGTTCAAGGGCAAGAGAAGAGGAATATCCCAGTTCAGAGTCCTTGCTTCTCTGGTCCCCTGCATCCTTGGTGAGAATCACTATCGTTACTCATCTATCAGATCCTATGCTAACTCCCTCATAGGCATACCCAGAAATAACGTACTGCTCCTGGCTATCCCTTAGCTGAGTGAGGTGGACATAGGAATTCATTATCACACTGCCTCAAGCAGTGGCTAACCCTCCTCCCCATGCAGCCCATGCAGTTTGTGGTAACTCTGTCATCTAGTTTTCTGACATCTTATTAGAATTTCTATTAAGAACTTCAATGAAATTTAACACATAAAAAGGAATAGACGTATTTACCACACTGTGCAACCCTAGGAGCAGACATACTCCCTGAAGGGCAGGACTTGCCTCCACTCCATAAGGTGGCCACTTTACAAGTTCTTTTAAATGCCCTAACTAATGAAACTACTGTGTTTTGCTTTCTTATTACCTCACCCAGTATCTCTATTTTTCTTTTATAGGCACTGAAAAACACGTTGAGCTACGCATGTCATTTTCATCAAATTTACTGTTTTCCTTTGGCCAAGCAATCCCTGTTAGTATTAAGTTAGTTGAGGGCTTTGAGTCATTCTCCTTAAGTAATGTGTGGCCAGTGGATAATTCCCCCCATATGTTTTGTATTTACTTAATTCTATAATTGAGCCCTTTATTACGTTTTGCATAATTGAAGCAAAAGATCAATGCTTAGCACACTTATATGTCAGAGTTACAGAATCCGTTTTCATTCCTTTGTTGTATACAATGTATTTCCTACAGTTGGAGTTCAGAGTTCTCCATCTCCCTCCTTTATGGGTTGTGGACTTAATCATACCCAGTCACAAGGAACCCAGTTTCCGAAGACAGGAGCTTCCCAGATACCAGTGTGGAGCACCTGCCTACCCTTGGGTGTGAAATGATGGCAGTCTTTAATCTGTCCAATCTCACATTGTGCCCTGAGAACAGGCAGCCCTTCCCCCTTTGAAGCCACTTAACCACAGGACAACAAAAGACACAGTGACCGCAACTAAGCCATGCTGCAGCAGACCCACAGAGTCGTCCCCTATACCTGCCTCTTCAGTCATCTCAGCCAGATTTGCCATGTTCTTAGACCTAAGCGAGGGTGCATGTGTCTTCCTACAAATGGGCTTTCCTATTGACCATCAGGAATATGTAAACCAAGGATGCTTTGAGGCTGCATCTTACTCCAGTCAGGGCAATTATCAGCAAGAAAACAGAGGCTGGAGTGACAGCTCAGTAGTTAGTGCATACTCCTCTTCTAGATGACCCATATAGAGCAACTCAAAAGCACCTGTAACTGAAGTTCTAGAGAGCCTTCCTATGGACCTCCATGGGCACCACCCCCACAGGCAGCAGGCAAGCCCACACCCCCACACCAATGGCCTACATACAAAAGAGAAAAAAATATTAAAGAAAATAGCAGAAAATGTTCACGAAAATGTGGAAGAAAGACATTTTTATATGGGGTATACAAGAAGATAAGTGAGCACAGATTGTGGAAATAGTGTGGAGCTCCCCTGCCAAACCCTCCCCCTCTAAATCAAAACCAAAAAAAAACCCTCAAATAGAGTTATTATGTGACCGTGTTCCTACCACTGAGCGCATATCTAAATACATCTAAGTCACCGTGTGACAGAAATACCCACATTCACGTGTTTATTCCTGTGCTATCCAGAGGAAAAACAAGTTATTATTTAGTCATAGAGAGTCCTTCATGGGAAAATGGGTGGAACTGGACATAATTCGGATAAGAACAGTATCAGATGTTTTCTCTCACACGTGCAATGTAGATGCTCAAAATGATGAGGAAGTAAAAGAGAAACTCTTGGAAGTGGAAGAAGGGCAGCAGGAACAGGGACCAGGACAGGGGAGAGCAGCAAGGGATGAAGAAGAACAAGCAGTCTCTCCCTAGAAACCTGCTGGCCTCAACAGCAAGGGAATCCTGCCAGAGCCTGTTTGCTTTCTAATGAGAGAGAGCAGAAAAGGATGGGGATTTGGGTGGGAAGGAGGTGGGGATGGTGTGGGAGGAGTTGGGGGAGGGGAGCAATAATCAGAATATAGTGTATGAAACAAACATCTTTCCAATAAAAAGAAAGAAAAAAATTCATCTGTACACACGGGTGAGAAAATCAAAAACCAATTTGTCTTAGTGTTCTATTGCTGTGGAGAGACATCGCAGGCCTGGCCACTCTGACAAAAGAAAACATTTAACTAGGGCTTGCTTACAGTTTCAGAGTTTTAGTCCATTCTCCTCATGGCAGCGAGCTTGGTGACATGCAGATAGACAGGGTGCTGGAGAAAGAGCTCAGAGTTTTACATCTGGGTCCTTAGGAAGCGGGGAGACAAACACTGGGGCGGGCTTACGCATTTGAAACCCTAAAACCAGCCCCCAGTGACACACTTCCTCTAACAAGGCCACACTCACTCCGACATGGCCGTACCTCCTACTTTCTGTCAGGCAGCACCATTCCCTTGATGACCAAGTATTCAAATATATTAGCCTATGGGGGCCATCCCTATTCAAACAAGAGCACCATTATTTTGTATAATTAGTATATGCTGATACAAATGAAACCTCCCAATTTCACTTTTTCTCTTGGAAAAGCTAACCTTTACAGTGTTTCTCCCCATCGATCTTGTCCTCCACTGTACCTAGATTAGGTCAGAGAAAGTCAAGATTACCATGCTCCTGTTGGATCAATGACTCTTCCAAGAGAGATGAGTCACCTCTACCCTAGCCTCAGGCCTCTGCAGCCAGGTAAACAGCTATTCAGAAAAAAAAAAAAAAAAAAAAAAAAGAAATGCAGGCTTGACAGCTTTAGTTGATGAGTCAGGCTGACCAGGAA
This sequence comes from Rhabdomys pumilio, assembly GCA_030674055.1. Lineage (NCBI taxonomy): Eukaryota > Metazoa > Chordata > Mammalia > Rodentia > Muridae > Rhabdomys > Rhabdomys pumilio. Next base: position 67,382,048 of record JANHMN010000003.1, on the reverse strand, counting down.
ATAGAATTCTCTGATGGCCAGAACTGGACTACACTATTTACCTGGACATCTAAGAACACATCTTTCTTCACATACATAACCTTGGTTGTCTAGATCTATTTGTGAGCACACTGATAATGTTTTTAAGTGAGACATTGATGAAATACCTATTCTACGGAAAGCAGTTTCACCTCACTCCCTTAAAAGCAGGGCTTATTTTAATGTTGTGAAATGCAAATTTTTCTCAGAAGTGTTCTCTGAGTTTATGCTGTCTTCTGTGTAATTACCCAAAACGGCCTTCTCTTGCCAATGTAAAGTCATCACGCTAGACGTCTCTCATTGTCTTGTGTAGAAACATTATTTTTCTAGGCTACTAAGGTTTTCAATTCTTTTCCTTAAAAATTCACAACTCCTGCCAGTTGCTCTGCATTTTTAGCCTGCTGTTATATAGGTTTTGGGGAGGTATATCTCCCTCAAGGCTATATCTGTTGTCTTGGTTAAGATTTCTACTGTTGTGATAAAACACCATGACCAAAAGCAAATTGGAGAGGAAAGGGTTTATTTCAGCTTAGAGTCTGTAGTCCATCACTGAGAGACATTAAGACAGGAATACAGAAGTTGGAACTGATGCAGAAGCCATGGAGGAACACTGCTTACTGGCTTGTTCCTATGCTTTGCATAGTCTGCATTCCTATAACACCCAGGACCACCAGCCCTGAGATGGCACTACTCATGATGGGCTGGGTCCTTTCACATCAATGACTAATTAAGAAAATTCCCTACTGGCTTTTATACAGCTCTATCTTATGGGGGCAGTTTCTCAGTTGAAGTTCCTTCCTCTCAGATGATTCCAGTGTGTGTCAGGTTGACATAAATCTACCTAGTACATCTCTTGATACATGAGGCTGTTAGCTAAAATATGATGTTCTCTTTTCTCTGTTTCTTTCATTTTTTTTTTTTTTGGTGTGTGTATTTAGGGAGGAGAAGTTTAGATTATGTGTAAACAAAGAATAAAAAAGTTACAAAGAAAGGCCTGAGTTTCCTACCCCCAAGTAAGAATACCACAGCTGAGATCTCTGAATTTTCCCCCAATTTCCAAGACAGGAATGTTAGTAACCTCACTATTTCAGAGAACTATATACAATTTAGGCAAGTAAGTACTTGTTAAGTGCTTAAAGCATCTTGGAACATAACATTCTATATTTTCCATCTAAAACCCATAGAGTCTATGATCATGTAACTCTTAAAGCAATTGATCTCACCTGAAAACCAGAACGACCAATGATTGAATGCCTTTCTAGGGAAGTATATGACAACTTTTCTAATCTGCACTGTTGCTGCACTTTAACGCCAGCTGCAGAACACAGCTGAATCTCAGAGTGTTACACTGCTTCTAGGAAAACAAGGGTGAGAGGTGCGCTTGCTCTTCCAGGAGGCCATTTTGTTATTACATAAACTGAAGAGTCTAAGCTCCAGTAGAAGGTAGAGGCTAAAATTGTGCTGCCCCTTGGTATCCAGGAATCAGGCTGATGACACTTCATATGTATACAGGAAGAAAGAAGAAAAGACAAGGAGAAGGAGGAAAAGAAGGAGGAGGAGGAGAAGGAGAAGGAAGGAGAGGAGAAGGAGGGGGAGGAGGAGGAGAAGGAGGAGGGGGAGGAGAAGGGGGAGGAGGAGAAGTAGGAGGGGGAGGAGGAGGAGGAGAAGAAGAAGGAGAAGGAGAAAAGGAGAAAAAGAGAAAAGGAGGAGAAAAAAGGAGAAAAAAGAGAAAAAAGGAGAAAAAAGGAGAAAGAAAAAGGAGAAAAGGAGGAGGAGGAAGAGGAGGAGGAGGAGAAGGAGAGAAGGAGAGAAGGAGGGAAGGAAAGAGAGGAGAGAAGGAGAGGAGGAGGAGGAGAAAGGA
>JANHMN010000003.1:67326879-67371871 GCA_030674055.1 Rhabdomys pumilio | reverse complement strand
GGATAGAATTTTCCAGAGACAAGTGCAGGACCCAAGATAACAGAAGTGCTAGACAGAATAGTCTGGCTCCAGAATTTTATTTTTAGCAGATTCAGACTCACATATTTAGTTTTCAATAGAACAGATCATCTTTCTATATCACATAAGGAAAGCTAATGGCTAGGGACACGCTTCTTTTGGCTCAGAGATCAGTTTTATTCAGCAGCAGAACAAATGTCCCAAATTCAGGAACTAAAAATTTCCAATCAAGGCAAATGAGAATGGTTCAAAGCCTTCCATTTGAGCATTCCCAACCATTAACAAGAGAATTCGTGAACTAACACCACACAGCTGGTACAGGAAGGAAATGACCAGACTCTGAGTCACCTGACATCTTATGCATTTTTTTTTCCTAGTAAGTTTTCTAGTTTGCTTGGAGTCAGTGACTTGAACAGACTCCATAGAAGTCAGTCTTGTCTCTCAATGAGTGGTCGATGTGTGCACACTCTCAAAGTTCACGTTTCCTTTTGTTTAGAAATTTATACTTATTTTCACTTTCCCTCACTGGGGAGGTCTCATAGCTGACTCCCACTAGGCTCTGGCAAAGCTTCTCAAGTCACTACAGGGATTCCTTCACTGCCCCATGTGTTAGACTTTAATCTGAGCTGTACCCACTGGATACTCAACCTATCCTGGTGATACCACACTGTGATAGCTGGGCCAAATCAGTATAACCTCCCGAGGAAGAGGGTTTCTGGTTAACTGCTTGAGAATACATACTCCCTGATTTTGCCAGACTCATGTATCCTTGTTACATTTCTTACATCTTTAATTGAAAACTGAAAAGGTCCATTGGTCTGAACGGTGAATTCAGATGACTGCCTTATTATTAGCGCACGCCACCTTTGCACTGGAATGATTTGCAATGTAATTAAATGCAAATGATGTTGAAGGATGACTAGCCCACGTGGTTTTTGAGCACCCGGTTTAATCAGCAGCAGTATTCATCCAATTTTCTCTCTGCTACACACTGGGCACCTGATCAATCGGGCTTTATTGCTGCAGGAGGGCTGGACTTAAATCCTTGAGTGGGTTTTAGGATGGGATGGAAATAACCATTCATAGTTTGAGGATGTTTGTTAAGTTTTAGTTTTGACAGATGTACAGAGACAAAATTAGGTACATTAATGAGGTTGTGATACATCTATATACTGCATAATGTTAATACCAGGTTAAGCCTAGCTAGCTCCTTAAATGCTACTATTATCATTAGTTAGTAGAACACTAGTGAGCTATGGCACCTCAGGGGCTTCTGGTTCCTGTTTATTTGTAATTTAGTACTCGTTCTTACCCTTTATTTACCATCTCACACTTTCCCCAGTCTCTGGTTAGCACTTGTGGTGGCTTGAAAGACATTGGCCCCCATAGGCCCGTAGAGAGTGGTGCTGTCGCAGCCCATTGTGGAGATGTACCACATTTTCTTCATCCATCCATCAGGTTGTGTGGGTTGTTTTAACCTCTTGACTTATGATTCTTTAACTCTAGTAACTTGAGGGTTCAAAAAAAAAAATCTTAAGGTAACCACCTAAGGTAAGATAAACCAGATGTATGCTTTGAGTCTGAATAGCTATTTCCTAGTGAGTAATCATCTGAATGCTTTTTTTTTTTCTTTTTCTGAGAAAGACATTAAGGAAAGGGCTGTAGTGTCTGTAACTCTGTAAGCACAGTTGAAATGGCTGGTTGGTTCTGAGTGAATTCATAGCTTAGCAACCAAGTCAGTTGTTTAGATCCATCTGCCCCATCCAGTATGGCTCCAGGAACAGACCTGAGTGGGTAGGAAAAGAATAAAGAAAAGACCCAGACTAAGTACCAGACAGAAAGCAGGGATTGGGTAGTCCAGATTTCTCAGATGGGGAAGCCGTCACACCCTCCAAAAGTGTATGCTTGTTATATAGAGTTGAAGAGATTTAGTTGGACAAGGAGGTAGGGTTATTACATACAGACAAGGCAGCATGGTTAATGGTAGATTGCTGGATCTAGGAGTCAGATTTGTCTAATCTGTTAGGAGCAGTCTCTGGAGGGAAACGGTCTTCAGGCTATAAACATCCGGGCTGGAGAAGGCAATCATGGACGTTTTCTGCATATACTGTTTTAACACTTGAACGAGGTCTCCAAGGAAGGCTTCACCATGTCTCTGGATGCACCCCAGGGGAACGTCTTTGTCACGTCTCCATGTTTCAGAGGCATCTTGGTCCTTGGTATGCCAACTAATGTCAACAGTACTCATTTATTCAGGATTTTACTCACTCAGGGCTTGATCTGTCCCTTTAATTTACCTGTTGTGTAAGATTCTCTCTTAACATCCATCGTGCTAGCCAGCGCCACAGAGCCTCATGCATTAGGTTCTATTTAAAATATTTTGCGTGTGGTTTTTCACCTAATTCTCACAGCATTTCATCATCCCCTAATGAGGCTATTTGTAGAGTGACTTAATGAGCTTTTTAATAAAAAGAGAAAAAATCACAAAAATCGCAAAAAGCTCCTTCTGATGGATGCCTGAATAGTTTGTGAAGGACATACCATGCCCTGCTACAAGTTACTCCGCATTGCACGGCAGTGTAGCATCTAGTGCATTCCTTATCCTCACTGACCCCACTCTTTACAAGGGGCACTTACTGCCCCTTTACCAGGCTGTACCCCTTTATCAGGCTTATGCTTCTTAGGATACATAGGTGATAAGCTCCCAGCTCAGCCTCTAAGTTTTCAGTTGAACAAAGTCTCCCAGTCTGACTCAGCTCCCCCATACTGAACTTTCTTTAGTCTGGCCCCATTGCACCTTGAACCAACTCTGTGCTTTGGAAGCCAAGAGAGTTCCTTGATTGGGTTTGACGTGTGTATACCGTACCCACCCGCGATGACTCTCTTGGCACATGTCTCATCTTCTATCCCTGCGCTAAGTCGGCTCCTTTATCTTTGTAGACCATTTAATCCTCTCTTAACCGTCCTGTAATTTTTCTATCCCTGTGTGATGAGACTTACAATTAAATCATGAAGATTGGAACGAAACAGGATAATCTGTTTGCCATTGGCCAGCAGTGCCAAGAAAAATCAATAATACTTGACAACTTCAAGCTGGTGCAATCCAAAGAACTTGAAAATTTATCATTATTAAATAAACAGTTAACATTGTGTGAAGGCCCAAATGTAGCTGTTTTGTATTAGTTAGTTTTTTCTCTGCCTTGGCTAAATACCTAAGAAGCAGCTTAAGAGAGGGAGGATTTATTTCGGCTCATGGTATTAGGATACAGTTTTATCATGGTTGAGGTGGCATGCTCACAGCAGTTGTATATGTTGTGTTGGTAGAAGCATGAGGCTGCTTGGATCCTCTCTATGGATCAAGAAGTGAAGAAGGTAGGAAGGTGGGCTGAGCCAGTAGCGTAGCAAACCCTCCTGATCCAGCTAGGATCCATCTCTCAAAGGTTCTACGGTTACCCATGGTAGTGCTACCGGATAGGGACCATGGATTCTCAAACACACTGGCCTGCGAGGTGGGAGCATTTCACATGCATACTAGACTATTTCTCATGACATTAATAAGGCTTACACTGCTTCTTTATTATATTTCCCCCCTCTGATCTGATACTAGATGTACAGAAGGGACTGTGTGACCTAAAACTCCCCTTGAAAGTTGCCAGATATGGTGTTAGAGTCAGTTCTCTGAAGCCCCATGGAATGTTTGTGGCCTGAAAAGATATCTGAAGATTAGACTTTCATCCTTGGCCAAACTCTCAATTCCATTGTCCTCAGATCAGGGAATGATGGATTAAAAAAATACAAAACCCCTCTGAAATCAGTACGTCAACGTGGGCGTCTCCTGGCAAATCTTCTGATGAAATCCCTGACAGCCTTTAAGGTCACAGGCTGGAAAAGTGTGAACATTTTTGAGTGGGAAATCTGTCTCTCTCTATTGATCATATCTTCTTTTCTTCTTGAAAAGACAATTCTGGTGACTTCACAATAAGACGAATACCTACTGCTGTCAATAGCTAATGATGAAATAGGGAACCGTTCACACCCAGCTGGGGAATGGAACGTCAGCTTGTGCTCCAGAGCATCTGGGATTCAATTCCCTTCTTCCCAAGGTGAGACCACTGGTTTCCTCTCAAAGATGTCAGTAGCAGGAAGTGAAGGGGTTCCATGGAGCGTAGACTTTAAAATGTACTTGGCCTGCTGGCTCTGTTTAGCTAACTGGTTTCTTTTAGACATGAGCAATAAAGAGGAAATAATAGTAGAATGTTCTTGCCTTGATTTGAGCAGAGAAAGGTAGTGTTTTTATTTCGTGTGTGTGTGTGTGTGTGTGTGTGTGTGTATGTGTTTACCATAATGGCTCTTTATTCCAGAAACATAGGACACTGACACATGAGACAGGAATTTTAGATCAATTCCTTTTCCTGAGTCACGAAACATACATCACAACTAAGCATGAACTTTTCAGTGTGGTGTGAGCCTTGGGTCCTCTGCACGTAGGATGAAGGCTTCCTCACAGGCCTGCTTCTATTTAGTGATGGAGCTGTGCTCAGGATGACAGGGGTCCTCTAGTCCTCACATCAACAAACAGTACAGGTTTTCCGTAGAGCTTGATCCTATAGACACATGTACAGTGCGAGCCAAACTGGTGTCTTTGAGGCCAGCCCTGTGACTTCTCAGAGCTCACAGACGATTCAAACGTTGCCTTCCTCACGATTTTCTAAGGCAGGTATGAAGCACTTGAACAGATAGGGCCAAATCTTCCTGCTACTCCAACTGACTCCTCACCTGAACTTGAACCTGCCTTGAAGTACTTGAAAGCTGTGATAAAAACATCTTTCCTGGTCTCAAAATAGAAATGCAAATTTTTTGAAAGCCCTGACGGCTTTTTAAATGAAAATTTCTGGAAAGCCTTGCCTTGTCAAAGCGAATTATCACTGTTGGAGGCGTGTCTACATTTATACAGCAGTGCGAAGTTTTACTATCTCTCTTAGACGCCCCCCAAACTCTTTTTTAAAATTAGACGTGTATTCATGATTATTGGTTTAGCATAAAGAGAGCGCTTTGACTTTCTGGAAGGAGGCTTTGAAATTTCAAAGTGTACCTCTTATGTATGCCCTGTCTACAAGGACACTCTGCACTTAGGGCCACACTTGTTTTCCTTTGTTTGCCTCTCTCATCCTGCTTTTAAAAATAAATCAAGAAAAGTAAATTAGCACCTTTCATTTTCTTAACACCTGGAACTTTACAATGTTGTGAACACTTTATAGCTCATTTTGGGATTTATTTCGATTAGGAAACAGCCTTTTTGTCGGAGGAAGGCGACTTGATTAAGATATACTCGTTCTGATCACTTGAAAAACCCCTTGTGGGAACTGAGGACGGATACTGCTCAGCTGGTAGACTGCTCATCTAATGTGCATGAAGCCCTGGGTTTGAGTCCTATCACCAATTAAAACCAAGCTGGTGGTGCATACCAGCAACCGCAGCCCAGGAAATGCTGTCTCAAAATGCAACCAACCGATAGTTAACAAGATAAAACCACAATAGAACAAATTCTATTTTGAAGACAGAAAGATGCCTTATAGGAGAAGTGTTGTCAATCAGTGAGCATCTCCTCCTGCCTCTAATGATGTATTTGTTAAACAAAAATCACAAGACGCCATTGTTTTGGATCAATTTTATAGTCTATACAGACTAGAAACTGAAATGGAGTCGCTCCTGCTGAAGCTCTTAGAAAACAAGATGAAATCAAACTTTGTCTGACCTTATAAGAAGTCAGGATTTTGGGAGGAGGAGCCAAACTTTCCAATCCTGCCAGCTTCGGTTGATTTTAAGGTCCCTTCCACAGTGTCATCCGAAAACCGCAAACTAACTGAATGTAACCCAATGGCAACTCATTAAAAACATTGTTCTGTCTCTTTGTCGTTAGTTTATCTCCTTTTGTGGAATATTCAGAAAAGCATAGCCCCTCCTTTCCTCATATCTCTTCATTTTTTTTGAAAAGAAACTTATTTAATTTTATTTTAGGTGCATAAGTGTTTTGCCTGCCTGTATGGCTATGCAGTATGTATATGTACCACCCGCAGAAGCCAGAAAAGGGCATCAATTCCTCCAGGACTGGCATTACAGAAGGTTATGAACATTCTTATAGATGCTGGGAACCAAACCCAGGCAGGGCCTTTTAAAGAGCACAAAATTTTCTCAATCATGAGTCATCTCTCCAGTCCATATATTTTTAAAAATTTTTATTGGATATTTTATTTATTTACAATACAGATGTCATCCCCTTTCCCCCTTTTCTATCCCTAGAACTCCCTATCTTATACCTCCTCTTCCTTTATGCTTTTATACTATTTTGATTACATGCATGTATTAAGGTCAGTTCTAGGTTGAAGGTCTAGCAATACAATAGACGCAAATAGTCAAGGAACAAGCAAGACAATAAACGCAATAGTCAAAGAACAAGCAAGGCATTAAACCCAACGACGTGAACACTCCCATGATCATTGTTTCTAAAGGCTTATCAGGATTACCAAAGTATTTGAGCCTACTTCCCTGTCCCAGTCCAAGGTCATTTTCATGTCTGAAGCCTACTTCCTTGTTTTAGCTTAAAATTTAGATTCCTGTCAGAAATTAATTCTTTGTTCTTGCCTAATATTTAGATTCCTGCCTGAGATTACTTCTTTGTTCTAGCCTAATGTCAGATTCCTGTCTAAAGCCTACTTCCTTGTCCTTGGCCAATGTCATATTCCTGCCAAGCAGCCCATTTCCTTGTCCTTGGCCCATGTCAGCTTCTTGCCAAGCAGCCCCAAAGGCTCTCTACATCTCTCCCTTTTTTATTTCATTAACAAGACTGAGCCTGTCTTAGGTCATTCTGACAAGAATGCCTTCCTTACCCATCATGGAATAGGCATTATCAAAAGCAATGCACTTATGTCTTAGGTTGGTAAGGCTCTGTGCAGAATCTCACCCGTCATTGGCTTACCAGCCTGTTAATAACTCTGTCTGGGTGTCCATTATCAGTTTCAAGTTATGTACTTTGGCTGCCAGCTTGTTGATGTAGTTAGAGACAAGCTTTAACATGATGGGCAGTAATAAAAGTATTCCCAGGACAAGAAGGGCTAGCCTGATCAATCTATACATGCCATTCCTGAGATTTGACCAAAATGGAAATACTGACCTCAGGCCATGGATAATTTTATCAGCATTATCTGCAGCATCAAAGCTCAACAGAGCAGCATTCTTTAAATCCATAATCTCACTATGCAAAGTTAACACACCCAGAGAGATGTTAGGATATTGCCAAATATCCTACAGGTGTCTTTAAACTTTTTTCTAATTATAATGACAATCATTGTGAATTTCAGAAGTAACACACTCCAATGATATTTGTCATGTCACTTGGGATGGCTCTTAACTCTTGAACCCTGAACTTCCTTTAGATAATTTGAATAGGTTATAGAGCATCATCCATTGTTCCAGATACCTATATAAATCCTTTTGTTACCCAATACATTAGTAACATTTTTGTGCTAGATGGCTAACAAAAATAGTTGTTTTAACTCCTCGTGTCAATGCTATTGCAGAAGCAGTGGTGTTAGCAATTAATGAAATTAAAGCTGTTATACCAGCAATATTCAAGCCTGCTACCCTCTTGCTTCTGCTTAAAGTCTGACTCACTTCTTCCAGCACTTTCAAGCTTTTTTCAGCTTTTTTCAGGGCAGTAAGACAAAAGCTGGTTGATAGACCCCTGTAACAAACATGCCAGGTTTCAACACACTAACACAATTGGAAATTATACAATCAATGCAACTTACAATAGATACGGTAGAAGAGAAAAAAACATTTTTAGCTTGACAATTAAAAGAATCTTAAAACATGCACTAACCCTTGTTTGAAATCCAGATCCAGTCTTCCAAAAGTAGACTGTTATTTCCAATATTGGATTGAATCCTAATAGCTGGGCACCTTTAAGAAGAATACAAGAGACATTATATTTTCTCTTTTTGAATCTCTATCCCACAGGTCTAAAAACTTGAGGCAAGGCAGCTTGTCCCATCTGGGATATAGTCAAGCAAAAGTGGGTCAGGAACTTATGTCCAATACAGCTCCCCCAGTCACCCTTGTCAGAGCACTCAGTAAGCTCACAGGTCCGTATCATTCTTTGTCTCAGCAATCTTTTTAGAGTTCCATGGGCCTCTTCCACAATACCTTGTCTTTGAGGATTATACAAACCCCCTGTAATAAATTTTTTGACAAAAATTCTCAACTGCTTAACTACAATTGCTAGACCCATTATCTGTTTTTTTTTTTATTGGATATTTTATTTATTTACCTTTCAATGTTATCCCCTCTCCCATTCCCGCTCAAAACCCCTTATCCCATCTCCCTCCTCCTACTTCTATGAGGGTGTGCCCCCAACATCCACCCATTCCTGTCTTCCTGCTCTCAAATTCCCCAACACTAGGGAATCCAAACTTTCAGGGACTAAGGCCCTCCTCTTCCACTGATGCCTGACAAGGCCATCCTCAACTACCTATACAGGTGGAGCCATGAGTCCCTCCCCTTGTATTCCCATGCTGGAGGTTTAGACCCTGGGAGCTCTGGTTGAGTATTTTGATACTCCTAAGAAGGACCAAATCACCCACACTTTGGTCTTTCTTCTTCTTTTTGAGCACCATGTGGTCTATGTGTTGTATCTTAGGTATTGTGAGCATTTGGGCTAATATCCACTTATCAGTGAGTGCATGCCATGTGTGTTCTTTTTTGATTGGGTTACCTTACTGAGGATGATATTTTCCAATGCCATCCATTTGCCTAAGAATTTCACGAACTCATTGTTTTTAATAGCTGAGTAGTACTCCATTGTGTAAATGTACCACATTTTTGGTATCCATTCCTCTGTTGAAGGACATCTGGGTTCTTTCCAGCTTCTGGCTATTATAAATAAGGCTTCCATGAACATAGTGAAGCATGTGTCTCTGTTGTATATTGAAACATCTTTTGAGTATATGCCCAGGAGTGGTATAGCTGGGTCCTCAGGTAATACTATGTTCAATTTTCTGAGGAACTGCCAGACTGCTTTTCATAGTGGTTGTACCAGCTTACAATCCCACCAACAATGGAGGAGTGTTCCTCTGTCTCCACATTCTTGCCAGCATCTACTGTCACCTGAGTTTTTGATCTTAGTCATTCTGACTGGTGTGAGGTGGAATCTCAGGGCTGTTTTGACTTGTATTTCCCTGATGACTAAGGATGTTGAACACTTCTTTAGGTGCTTCTTGGCCATTCGAGTTTCCTCAGTTGAGAATTCTTTGTTTAGCTCTGTACCCCACTTTTAATAGAGTTATTTGATTGTCTAGAGTCTAATTTCTTCAGTTCTTTGTATATATTGGATATTAGCCCTCTATCAGATGTAGGATTGGTAAAGATCTTTTCCCAATCTGTTGGTTGCCGCTTTGTCCTATTGATGGTGTCCTTTGCTTTGCAGAAGCTTTGCAGTTTTATTTTAGTTTAGAGGTTCCATTAGTCAATTCTTTATCTTAGAGCATAAGCTATTGATGTTCTGTTTAGGAATATCTCTGCTGTGCCCATGTGTTCGAGGTTTTCCCCATTTTTTCTTCTATTGTTTTCAGTGTAGCTGGTTTTATGTGGAGGTCCTTGATCCACTTGGACTTGAACTTTGCACAAGGAGATAAGTCTAGATCAATTTGCATTCCTCTACATGCTTACCTCCAGTTGAACCAGCATCATTTGTCGAAAATGCTGTCTTTTCTCCACTGGATGGTTTTAGCTCCTTTGTTAAAGATCAAGTGACCATAGGTATGGGGGTTCATTTCTGGGTCTTCTATTCTATTTCATTGATCCTCCTGCCTGTCTGTATACTGATACCATACAGTTTTTTATCACTATTACTTTGTAGTACAGCTTGAAGTCAGGGATGGTGATTCCTCCAGAAGTTCTTTTATTGTTGATAATAGTTTTCACTATCCTGGGTTTTTTGTTATTCCAAATGAATTTGAGAATTGCTCCTTTTATCTCTGTGAAGAATTGAGTGGGAATTTTGATGGGGATTGCATTAAATCTGTAGATTTCTCTTGGCAATTCTTTTACTATACTAATCCTTCCAATCCATGAACATGGGAGATCTTTCCATCTTCTGAGATCTGCTTTGATTTCTTTCTTCAGAAAATTGAAGTTCTTGTCATACAGATCTTTCACTTGCTTGGTTAGATTCACACCAAGGTATTTTATATTATTTGTGACTATTATGAAGGGTGTCGTTTCCCTAATTTCTCTCTGCCTGTTTTTCTTTTGAGTAGAGGAAGGCTACTGATTTGAGTTAATTTTATATCCAGCCACTTTGCTAAAGTTGTTTATCAGGTTTAGGAGTTCTCTGGTGAAAGTTTTGTGGTCATTTAAGTATACTATCATATCATCTGCAAATAGTGAAATTTTGACTTCTTCCTTTCCAATTTGTATCGCTTTGATCTTTTTTTGTTGCCTAATTGCTCTGGCTAGGATTTCCAGTACTATATTGAATAGGAAGGGAGAAAGTGGGCAGCCTTGTCTAGTCCCTGGTTTTAGTGGGAGTGCTTCAAGTTTCTCACCATTTGGTTTGATGTTGGCTACTGGTTTGCTGTCTATTGCTTTTACTATGTTTAGGTATGGGCCTTGGATTACTGATTTTTCCAAGACTTTTATCATGAAGGGGTGTTGAGTTTTGTCAAATGCTTTCTCAGCATCTAGTGATATGATCATGTGTTTTTTTCTTTGAGTTTGTTTATATAGTGGATTGCATTGATGGATTTTTGTATATTGAACCATCTTTGCATTCCTGGGATAAAGCCTACTTGATCATGGTGGATGATTGTTTTGATGAGTTCTTGGATTCCATTTTCGAGAATTTTATTGAGCATTTTTGCATTGATATTCATAAGGGAGATTGGTCTGAACTTCTCTTTCTTTTTTGGGTTTTTGTGTTGTTTAGGTATGAGCGTAATTGTGGCTTCACAGAATGAATTGGGTAGTGTTCCTTCTCTTTTTATTTTGTGGAACAGTTTATAGAGAATTGGTATTAAGTTTTCGTTGAAGGTCTGATAGATCTATGCACTAAAACTGTCTGGTTCCGGACTTTTTTTGGTGGGGAGACATTTAATGACTGTTTCTATTTCTTTTGGAGTTATGGGACTGTTTAGATGGTTTATCTGGGCCCGATTTAACTTTGGTAACTGGTATTTGTCTAGAAAATTGTCCATTTCATCCAGATTTTCCAATTTTGTTGATTATAGGCTTTTGTAGTAAGATCTGATATTTTTTTAAATTTCCTCAGTTTCTGTTGTTATGTAACCCTTTTCAGTTCTGATTTTATTAATTTGGATACTGTCTCTGTGCCCTCTGATTAGTCTGGCTAAGGGTTTATCTTATTGATTTTCTCAAAGAACCAGCTCCTGGTTTTATAGATTCTTTGTATAGTTCTTTTTGTTTCTCCTTGGTTGATTTCAGCCCTGAGTTTGATTATTTCCTGCTATCTACTCCTCTTTGGTGTGTTTGCTTCTTTTTGTTCTAGAGATTTCAGGTGTTGTCAAGCTGCTAGTGTATGCTTTCTCCAGTTTCTTTTTGTAAGCACTTAGAGCTATGAGTTTTCCTCTTAGCACTGCTTTCATTGTGTCCCATAAGATTTGGTATGATGTGTCTTCATTTTCATTAAATTCCAAAAAGTCTTTAATTTCTTTCTTTATTTCTTCCCTTACCACATTATCACTGAGTAGAGCATTGTTCAGTTTCCACGTAAATGTGGGCTTTCCATTGTTTTTGTCATTATTGAAGACCAGCCTTAGTTCATGGTGATCTGATAGGATGCATGGGATTATTTCAATTTTCTTATATCTGTTGAGGTCTGTTTTGTGGCCAATTATATGGTCTATTTTGGAGAAGGTACCATGAGGTGCTGAGAAAAAGGTATATTCTTTTGTTTTAGGATAAAATGTTCTATAGATATCTGTTAAATCCATTTGGTTCATAACTTCTGTTAGTTTCACTGTATCTCTGTTTAGTTTCTGTTTCTATGATCTTTCCATTGCTGAGAGAGGGGTGTTGAAGTCTCCCACTATTATTGTGTGAGGTGCAATGTGTGCTTTGAATTTTAGTAAAGTTTCTTTTATGAAAGTGGGTGCTCTTGCATTTGGCGCATAGATGTTCAGAATTGAGAGTTCATGTTGGTTGACTTTTCCTTTGATGAGTATGAAGTGTCCTTCCTTATCCTTTTTGATAGCTTTAAGTTGAAAGTTGATTTTATTTGATATTAGAATGGCTACTCCAGCTTGTTTCTTACGACCATTTGCTTGAAAAATTGTTTTCCAGCCTTTTACTCTAAGGTAGTGTCTGTCTTTGTTACTGAGGTGGGTTTCCTGTATGCAGCAAAATGCTGGGTCCTGTTTACATATCCAGTCCGTTAGTATATGTCTTTTTATTAGGGGAATTGAGTCCATTGATGTTAAGAGATATTAAGGAGAAAAGAGTGTTGCTTCCTGTTATTTTTGTTATTAGCGGTGGAATTATGATTGTGTTGCTATCTTCTTTTGGAGTTGTTGGAAAAAGATTACTTTCTTGCTCTTTCTAGAGTATTATTTCCCTCCTGTATTGGAGATTTCCCTCTATTATCCTTCGTAGTGCTGGGTTTGTGGAAAGATATTGTGTAAATTTGGTTTTGTCATGGAATATCTTGTTTTCTCCATCTATGATAATTGAGAGTTTTGTTGGGTATAGTAGCCTAAGCTAGCATTTGTGTTCTCTTAGGGTCTGTATGACATCTGTCCAGGATCTTCTTGTTTTTGTAGTATTTGGAGAGAAATCTGGTATAATTCTGATAGGTCTGCCTTTATATGTTACTTGACCTTTTTCCCTTACTGCTTTTAATATTCTTTCTTTGTTTTGTGCATTTGGTGTTTTGATTATTATGTGATAGGAGGTATTTTTTTTTCTGGTCTAGTCTATTTGGCTTTCTCTAGACTTCTTGTATGTTTATAGGCATCTCGTTCTTTAGGTTAGGGAAGTTTTCTTTTACAATTTTGTTGAAGATATTTATTGGCCCTTTAATTTGGAAATCTTCACTTTCTTCTATACCTGTTATCCTTAGGTTTGGTCTTCTCATTATGTCCTGGGTTTCCTGGATGTTTTGTGTTAAGAGCTTTTTGCATTTTCCATTTTTTTGACTGTTGCATTAATGTTCTCTATGGTATCTTCTGCACCTGAGATGCTTTCTTCTATCTCTTGTACTCTGTTGGTGTTGTTTGGATCCAAGACTGTTGATCTCTTTCCTAGGTTTTCTATCTTCAAGTTTCTCTCCCTTTGTGATTTCTTTATTGTTTCTATTTTTAGACCCTGGATGGTTTTGTTCAATTCCTTCACCTGTTTGGTTGTGTTTTCCTTTAATTCTTTAAGGGGTTTTTATGTTTCCTCTTTAACGGCTTCTACCCGTTTACCTGTGTTCTCCTCACTTTCTTTGAGAGTGTTATTTAAGTCCTTCTTAAAGTCCTCTATCATCATCATTAGAAGTGATTTTAAATCTGAATCTTGATTTCCTGGTGATATGGGGAATTCAAGACTTTCTATTGTGGGAGAACTAGGTTCTGATGATGCCAAGTACCTTGGGTTGCTGATGCTTATTTTCATGCACTTGCCTTTTGTCACCTGGATCTCCTTAGTGTTACCTGCACTCCCTGTCCCTGACTTCTGCATGTCTTTTCTATTATCTTGTTGTGTCAGAACTGTTTGAGGTGGGTGTTACTGCTGGAGTCAGAGCTGAGGCCCAAGATTTGCTCAGTGCTCGGGAGCAGATTGGAAGGAACCAGTGCCCCAGGCTAGGAGTAAATTCCTGGGTCCCAGTGGGTCCCAGTTACTCCCTGTTTGGGGCAGGTGTTGCTATCTCCTTACCTAAGATACTGCCAGGGTTAGAGCTCCTTGTAGCCCCTCCTCTTCTGTGTTTTGTGAGATTGGGTGCAGAACTGAAGCCCAGGATCTGCTCAGTGCTCGGGCGCAAATGGGAAGGCTCTAGTTCATATTCTAACTCATTTTAAAGCATGTTTTCTTTTACACTTTGGGTTCTCCCAGATGAGCTTCCTTCCTCCTTTTCTAAAGTTTTCCTTCCTTCCATGTGGCTGCTCAGTGGCCAGAAGACTGACTTCTATGCCACTTAAACTGTATGGTGTTCCCCTCCCCCTTCCTTCCCAAATTCTCAGTTGTTGAGATTTACATCTTGCTTACCTCTCTTCAGACTCTGATAAAATTGTTTTTAAAGTTCTGTTTGAGCCCACTGTTAGATATTTATTTTTAAATTACTGAGACTAAGTATCTCAAGAGGGGACTCTAATTCGACTGTACTGTTAGCTCTCTCCCACCCAGTCTTTTCCCTAGGAGGAAGTTTCATGCCAGTAAGAAAGATGAGGAAATTGTACAAGGAGTCAACTGATGACTTGCCAATGTCTCCATTTCCTTGGATGGACCTACACTTACTGAGATTGGATTAAGCTCACGGAGCTGATGAAGGAACTGCCTCCCCACTATCAGCTGATGCTGCTAAGAGTGAGAGTATATCCTGTAGCTCTGTAAAACCCTTTGGTATTCCCTCTTAAAACTACATATACTGCTACTTTTAGACTAATTCTATCCTTATCCTTTGCTGATCCCTCTCTGACTGGTAAATATGACTCACCTCTTCAGCTTGCCCTTTGCTGACATTTTTCTTATGTGAGTTCTTGGAGCAAGCATTCTTTCTTTTTGATTTTATGGGCTGCAGAGTCTAACTTATGTCTCATTGATTGACCCCAGTTAGTAAAGCACTCCTCTCCTCTCTGCCTGGGTGTGTGTAGTAATAACCAAGCCCTTTGGCTGATATTAAGCTCACAAGCTTAGAGAGATAATAGAGCAGGGACAAGGGAGAAGTACCCGTGGAGCCATCTGTAGTGATGTTCAGCAGGTGGGATTGAGCCTTTGGCAAGCAATTATGTACTTAGAAATGAAGTCTTTTATTCTCTCTCTCTCTGCCCCCCCCACTCTCAATTGAGGAGTTGAATCTAAAGAAGTTGATTATTTCTACAATGAGTCTATTTGTTTATAGGTTATTTTTAAATTAGCATTATGGTAACCTTTTTACAGTGGCCATTATGAAGTCTACCCTACTCTTACTAAGACAATTTCTAATTGCTATATTAAAGGACTGTTACTGCTTGAAGCTTGTCCCTTTTACCCCCAATATGTTGAGGTTCTATCTTCAGGTACTTCAGAAGAGGACTCTATTTGAATGTGATGGCCTTACAGAGATAATCAAGATGAAGTAATTATTAGCTTGGCTCCAATCTACTCTGACTGGTGTGTTGGGAGCCGAATTTAAGCAGAAAGTGGCTAGAAAGCAGCTATCAGCTTTGCAGCCCTCTTGAGCCATATACCCTGACATGAGACTTGGTTTTCAACGGCCTACAACAGCTGATGCACACTCTGATATCCCACATAGCTTGTTTTGCTGTTTAGTGCCCCCAGCTGCAAGGAGCATGGGGTATCCACTCCTACAAAGTGCGTGGTGCACGTGTTATCCATGTGCTATCCACACCATACATGCCTGTAAGGTGCACGTGCTGTCCATGCCTGTAAGGCTTACATCATATCCACACCTGCAAGGCATGTGATATCCACGCGCCTACAAGGCACATGGCAAAAGCCTGTAAATACCCAGGATTTCCTTGTAATAGGGGGTGTAGTAGTAGTAGGTGTAGTGGTGTGTGTATGGTGGAGACAGTAAGAAGACTTTACTACAGATCCTCTGTCTTGTCTCTATTCTTCGAGTCTCTTCCCTTTCTTCCCCCAACTCTCTCTCTTGCTAGACCCTGACTTGCGGAACAGAGCGGACCGCTATAGTTTGGCCCCCAAACGGGGGCCAGAGTGGTCCTTTACAATTTGGCCCCTAAGGTGGGGCAGCTCGGGTCTTTATAATGGTGTCTTTATAAAACATGGAAATGTAAGCAGAGAGATAATAAGATACCAATAAGAAAATTCTGGACTAGAACCCAGCTCACAACTTCAGAAGAAGCCAATCTTGCCCTCGTATTTATTTTGGATCCTACCCTTTGGTAATATGAGACAACTTATTTCTCTTGTTTAAGTCATCCAATCTGTGGTACTTTGTTATAGAACCACGTAGGACAGAAATGTCCTAAAGCTAATGGTTAACTTGTGGAGCATTAGGGAGGTCTTTTGTGCATCAGACCCAAGGGATGCTTGTAGATGATGAATCTGGAGCACTTGGTATAAGTTAAGGTGATAAGTGGGCAAAGGGTCTCTGAAAACAGAGCAAGTGGGTGGGCTATAAGTGATAAAGTGATGCAATCTTTAGAGAAGGCCAGTGAGTCAGGACTGGCTCAAGCCAGGCTGATATTGTGATCAAATGACTAAGGTAACATAATCCCCCTTCCACCTGGTTTCCAAGTAGGATGGGTATTTTTTGAATTCTTCCATCACCACCAGTGGGGTTTGCCAAGCCTGGGGCCATGTGAGCAAGTCCACTCCGTTTTTTACATGTTAGAGTGTTTATTCTTTTTCACAGTCAAATGGAAAATAACAGTTGTACAGGCATTTTGAAGACTCTGTCCCCCACACCCCCCGGGGATGTTGGGTTTCTTTTTTATCTTGGAAGTAAAGAAAAGGATGCAGATTTGCAATAAATACCATACAGCCTGGCCTTCTTCAGCAAACATTTTCTAAGAACCTTCTCTGTCACAGGCTCTTTAGGTGCTACGGCTGTATATGGCTGGTTAAAAGAACACACAATCCCTTACACTTAGACTCATTTTTTTAAGGAGCAAGCTTAGGCCTGAGCTGCATAGCCAAGATGCTCATGTTCACAGAGCAAGGAAAGATAACCTTTCAGTAGTTTAAGTGTCAGAGGGTGGCAAGGGCAACCTGGGGGAAATAATTAGGGAGAGACTTGGGGGTCTAGAAAGACAAAGTCCCCTGTTCCCTGAAATTCTAACTGCCATTTTTTTGTGTGTTAGCTCTTGCTCTTCTGACCACACATTGCTATTGTTAACTGTGCCGAGCTCTGAGTAGCAATGACTTTGTTATTCTTTCTAATTCTTCCTAAGCCTTAGCTCTAAGCCTGGAGGAGAACAAATCCTTATTTCGTCTTTTTCATTTGAAGTGTAAAGTTCACCCATTTATTACTAGATTGTTTTTGCTTCTTAGCATAAAGAAAATTAATGTTTAGAAGTATTTCTCTGCTCAGCAGCTATTTATCTTGAAACAAAGGCCAACTTTTCAGAACGTGTTGCAATATGTATACTCTCAGGCATGAAGAATGGAGCCCGGAAGAATCTTGTAGATACTTGTATGGTTCATGAAATCCTAATAGAATTACCTCATGCTCCAAGAGAGTTCAAATGAGCCAATTCTCAGTGGAGAGCCTGGCATGTAGGTGGGATGCAAGCATGGAACATTAGCTCCTAGGTAGAGGTCTTCTACCCTGATGAGAGTCACTGGGGGATCTTCAGAAGTCACCGGGAAGCCCTAACATCTTTGGAGACATTGAAAAGGTGTCAGTTGTCA
Source organism: Rhabdomys pumilio (assembly GCA_030674055.1). NCBI lineage: Eukaryota > Metazoa > Chordata > Mammalia > Rodentia > Muridae > Rhabdomys > Rhabdomys pumilio. Next base: position 67,354,267 of record JANHMN010000003.1, on the reverse strand, counting down.
AATCCACCCTGCCCCTTATGTCTGTATTTCCCCTGGACTGCTGTTTCCTGGCATTTCTGTCTGTCTTCTCTGCTTTGTTGTGCCCTGCATCAACCCTGTCTTTCCTCGCCCATCTTGCTTTTTCAAAGAACATATCATGGCAAGCTTAAGGACTTGCTTAAGTTAGCCTTTTGCTGAAGAAATCCAGACTCTTAATCTTAACTTTCTCTTTGGAAATTAAAGAATTACAGAATGTCAGACTGGATGGAACCTCAGAAAGACGAGTTAAACTTAGCTTTAGAACAGCAGTTCATTACTCATTTGATATGTGAAAATGATCTATAAAGATGATGGAAATAAAAAGAAAAACCCTGCTAAACTGGAGAAAGTCAACAGTCAAATTTAAATGTGTTCATTAGCCATAGATGATCTACACAGACATCCAGCCCTGAACTAGGCATGGATATATTCCTGTCACTGAGACCCTTTCTGTTTAACAGGGAAGAAGATTATTAATGTAGCACAAAATCATAGGGTGGTGAGGAGGACCCCTGTGGGTAAAGGGAAACCACAAATAGGGAAGAATTTAAAAAGGAGCTGGTGCTGACACCATGCTACATGAGCCAGCAGTTCCTGGCAAATTGAGAAAGATGTTTCAGGTAAGGAAGAACAAAGACCAGTACTTCAGGTTATGAGAGAGAGAGAGAGAGAGAGAGAGAGAGAGAGAGAGAGAGACTTTATAAGGAGGCATGAGGGAATTATGGAGGCAGGACAAAAATGTGCACTTGGATAGATGAAAAGCCTCCGTGGAAGCTGGTGATCCTATACATAATGAGAAGGAATTAGGGAACCATAAGGTCATGTTTCTCTATTATGAAGATTCTGCTAGAGGAGGATGGAAGCTTGCTGTGCTTGGAGCCAAGAGCAAAGCTGGAGAAGTTCACTTTAACCCTAGAGATCCAGCCCAGTATGAGAGATTCAGCCCCCGTAAATCTGCAGCTGAGATGTCTAGAGCGTCTTATAACCTTGCACTGCTACTATGAGAGCACCTGGGGAATGCACTCTGTACATGGACTTAGTTGCCTTGTGGGTTCTTTTTGCTACCCTACTCCATCCACTCTTTTTCTTTCACGTTTTCAACCCCCTAACACTAGATAAGTAAAAAAAAAAAAAAAACGTAGAGAGGAAAGGAAATAGATCCTGAATAAAGTATGGAGTTGGATATGATATTGTTAAAACACTTCCTGCTGATTAGGGGTGTCAAGTTCCCCGGGGAAAGTTTTATCTTTGCTGTTAAGATATCTAATTTCTTCTTGTTCCTTGTACATGACTAGTTAACAAACTATGACCAACAATGACCAATGAGTGACCGATGACCAACAGTAACCAACCAACCAACCAACCAACCAACCAACCAACCAACCAACCACCCCCACCTCAGGACCATAGCATTTATATACTTTCTACAAAGCTCCTAGAATTCCAAACATCACACAATCACAGAAACTATCTGTAGCTGGCAAAATCACGACTCTGCTAGAGCACTAGGCAAATCATTGTCAGCTACTATGGACAATCTAAAGCAGCCCATATCCCACACCTGGGATGAAAATGAAAACATATTCTTGTAAGATTTCTGTGCTTTTTAAAAAAAACAAAATTATCACTACAGCACTCTGCTTAAAGATTTCATGAACTAATCGTTCACTAAGTTAACCTGCTTTGCTCACCATGAATCTTCTCAGCTTTCAAGCTTAGAGGAAACACATTGGGGTTGCCTCTGACTCTGAGGATACAGTTTCTAATGAGATACTGTAAGACCTAATTTTAGATATAAAGGGGCACACAAGATAGAGGGCAGTGGCAGAATATACAAATCCCACATGTTAGGTGGTAGGAATAATGAAGACATGGGCCAAAATAAACCCAGAAAAGGAAGTTTGCAATTTATAATTGAGGAAACAGTGACACCTCAAAGAGCAGCTATTTTAACAAGCTTGATATCCAAGAGTATCCTTGATGACTTTAGGTCATGGCTTAAGCTGTCTAAAGAAGGTCAAATGTGCTCCAATTGCATTTAAAGAAGATCTCTGTGGTGGCTTGGGGTCCTTCACACACTCTCTGTTGCAGATACTCAGGCTGATCATGGCTGCTCTTTCTTTGCTTGGAGATGCTCTTGAATGCTCACAACATCTTGCCATCCTCTTCTCCCCAAGCAGCTTCAATTTGTTTAAAAAGAAGATACGAAGTCCAATTTAGCTTTTCCCTGTGTTCTCCAGAGCAGCCCCTGCTGCCAATTCAGCTTTCCAGATGGTTTGACTTACCAGGGTGTAAGTAGGTCACCTGACTGGCCCAAGCCCACACAGTGAGCCATGGATTCAGCCAAAACATAATCCCTACATTGTTATTATTATTGCTTTAAGTTGCAGAGTTTCCAGAATAGTAATCATATTCACTGAAGATTTGTTCAAGGATCCTGGATGCAAGAGCTTTACATCTGGCTTGGGGAATCTGTCTGAATGCACTTCCCTAGCAGAGAAGTAAAAAGAGGGAGACCCTTCCCACCTCCAGAGGAAAGGCCACTTTGCACGTGACCTGAAGCTTCCCCACTTAGAGACCTTCCATTGCAGCTTGATTAGGGGTGTGGCCTTGTTCAGTTAAATAGTTACCTCCCCTCCCATCCTGCTTCTCATCCTCATTGCCACTGTCCCAGAGCAATTTCAAATTCATAAGTGAATTACTGCAATGTTAGGGGTTTCTGGAAAGAAATGTGTTATTATGGATGAAACCTTGGGAGCTTGTATAAGGTTGAGGTTGGCACGCATTTAGAAAATTTAAAAAGCATATTCTTATTTGTGATTCTATCTTCAGGTGAAGAATTTCAGGAGAACACATTCAACTTTGGTTCTTTAAACCTTTGATTTTTTGCATCTATCGAAGCTATAGAACCCTGTCTTCAAATAATGGCAACACAGGAATGAACTGCACCATGCTCTCACAGAAGCTTGACTGGATCCAAAGCCATTTGCTCTGACCTCCTCCACCATCCTCTTTTGTAGGGGTCTCTGCAGGTGTACAATGGGCAGCAAAATGATTCAAGAAGAGATGAGAATAAAAATTTGTTTCAGTTTGACTTAGACTGGATCACTGGAGTCTGATGCCAGGCTATCTATTGCTTGAATGTTTAAATATTGTACAATTTGGGGGAAAGGTTTCAGGCAGCAATCATTCTAATTTCAGCTGCACAATAGAGCTTAAAGTGTAACTACATATAAACTCCTTTATACATGTAGGTTTTGTGACCACGAGGGTGGGTTCTATAGCTAAAAGGCAAAAAATTTAGCGTGATCTCCAGCTGGGATAGCATGAAGGTCAGCAAGCTATAAAGTACATATTTCTTAAGGACGGGTTCTATTAACTGAAAGATAAAGGTCTAGGGAGGTAGAGTCTGGGAAAAACATTTTGGAAGGTTTGGATGAGGTCTTCCTTTATAGATGGCAAAAGGTCACCAGGTCAGCCACAACATCCATTCCCAGCTTTCTAGGGGGAATGCAGGTATTTTATTTCCTCCATTGAGGAGACCTCCCTGCAGGTTGAACATTGATAGTTTATTTCCGCCAAAAACATAAGCCAGTTCAAGCAGAATGAAAAAGTATATAAATGCAGGTTTACTGGGGGTGGGGGTGGGGCAACACTGATCTCACAGGAAGTACAGATGGGGAGGCAGAAAAGGTGGGGGGCAGAGAGAAACCACATATGTGGGGAGGGAGAGAGGAAAGGAGGGATAGATGGAGAGAGGGAGGGGGAGATGGGTCAGAGGCTAAAACTCTTGGCAATCAAATGTGAGACCTGGAGTTAAAATTCCCAGAATCCTTGTAAATGCTGGGTAGGCATGACAACCCATCTGTAATTCTATCCATAGGAGGAAGGGGCAGAGAATTCCCAGAGCTGATTGGCTAGCAAGACAGTGTCTTAGGTTTCCACTGCTGCAATAAAACACTATGACTAAAAGCAATTTGAGGAGGTAAGGATTTCTTTCATCTTACATGTCTAGATAACAATTCACCACTGAGAGAAGCTAGGGCAGGAACTAAAGCAGACAGGAAGCTGGAGACAGAACTGAAGCAGAAACCATGGAAGAGTGCTGCTTACTGGCTTGTTCCCCATGTTTTACTCAGCCTGCTTTCTTATATGACTCAGTACCACCAGGGGTGGTACTTCAGTGGCCTGGGCCTTCCCATGTTAATCACTAATTAATAAAAATGCCCCTTATGGTTGTGCCCACAGGAAATTTGATTGAGGCATTTTCTCAAGTGAGATTTTTCTTCCCAAATGGCTCTAATTTGCATCAAGTTGACAAAACATGAACCAGAGCGACTAGCCCTGCCAGTGAGCTCTCGATTACATTGAGAGACCCTGCCTAAATGAAGAAGGTGGGACAGAAATCTTGGGAGACTCCCGATATTAATCACAGGCCTCAATAGACATGTGCACACACAGGCACATACACCCTACACATTAATTCCACAAACACATGATTATGGCTACACACATACATGGATACCACACACAGATGAAAACTAAATCACTAAAAATTAAAGACATTTGTATTAATAGAAACATTTTTACAGTCTGGAAAATAGAAGTCCATTTTTACCTATTTTTACTCATTGATTGATATCATCTAATGCCCAATCTATAGTCAATGTCTTTTAGGGTTATTGTTTGTATTAGTTTCTTATTTTGAGAGAAGAAGCTCTCACTATATGGTCTAAGGCTAGTCCCCACTTCCAAATCCTCCTGCCTCATTATAAGTATAAGTGTCAGGTATAAGAATTTCTGGTCTTAGCACTGTACTGAGTTTCAACATCTTGCTTTAAAAATAATTAAAAAAAAATGAGACCGTGATTTAATTACAACCTTTCTTACTTCCGTTTCCTCACTCCAAACACTTCCATATACCTCTCCCCACTTTCCTTCAAGTTCACAGCCTCTTGTTTCACCAACTGTTAGTGTATGGATATATGTATATAGATGTATATTCTTAAGTATAACCTGTTCTGTCCATGTAATTCTACCTGCATGTATGCTTTCAGGGCTGATCATTTGACACTAGACAATCAATTGATGTGAGATTGCACCTTTCCCTAGGGAAGGGTACCTCTCCCATTCCCAGTTTTCTTAAGTTTGCCCATTGTTCTTTTTGGAGGGCTTTTCTCCACCTAGTTTGACATGTTTATTGAGGTCGTGCTTGTTCAGCTCATGTTTGGGAATCATGTTGGTGAGACTTCATAGCTTGTGATACTGCTAGAAGACATAGTCTCACAGCAAATTCCCTGATCCTGTGGCTCTTACAATCTTTCCGTCCCCTTTTCCACCATATTATCTGAGCCTTAAGTGGAGTGTTTTGCAGATGGATCCACTGGGACTGTGCTTCACAGCTCTACTTTAGATTGTGGTTTTCTGTAGTGGCCTCCGTTGCAAGAAGTTTCATTGATGAGGTGAAGACTACACTTATCTGTAGGCACAAGGACAGAATTTTAGAGATTGTTGTTAGGGATCATACTGCTTTTGTGAACTAGTGACTGTAAATTCTCCTTTAATAGCAACGACTCCGCTGACTAGCTAAGTTTCCAGTCCCAGGTATAATTCCCCTCTTGTTGAGAGGGTATTAAATCCAAATGAAGAGCTGTTTGTCTCTACCAAGGTATGGATTCCACTATTGCACCCTTAGGGCTATTGCGCCATGCTGGTCGAGTTTCAATCCCTCTTTATGTGTTTGTGGGAAGGATGGGAACCAACTAAGGCTCACATGTAGGGTTTGGTCCTCTCAGTCATTTTTCATTTCTTCTGCCAGCACAGGTCCTAGTCAATGTCGTCATAGGCTCCTCTTCTTACTGAAGTTCAGGAAGGGACCAGAAAGTAATATAAAATGTTAAAACCACTCCGAGTTTTGGAAGATTATTATTATTATTATTATTATTATTATTATTATTATTATTATTATTCATTGTATACATTAAAGTGTCTGAATCTCTGTTTTACACATGAACTTTTCATTCATTCATTCTTCTTTTTTTTTTTTGAGGCAGGGTTTCCATGCGATGCCTGGGTTGCCCAGGAACTCACTCTGTTGACCAGGTCAGCTTCAAACTCACAGAGATCTGCATACCTCTGTCCCCCGGGTGCTGGACTTAAATACATGTGCCATCAGTTCTTTAGGGGAGATACTGTTTTCGGATAGTTTCTTAGGATTGTTATGAAGAAAATTAAGAGGTACCATTATGAGAATATTTAACATTGACCAGAACATAAAATTATTCAAAGAGATGCTTAAAATGGGTCCTTAAGAAGTGATGATGATTTAAAAAAATTTATCTTAGAAAGCATGTCTGTGGTCCAGCAGAGCTGTTTTTGTTTTTTTCTTTTTCTTTCTTTCTTTCTTTCTTTCTTTCTTTCTTTCTTTCTTTCTTTCTTTTTTAAAAAACCCTGGGTTTTTTACTTGTCATAGGGCATCTTTGTGCAGGAATGTCCTGAGTATCTTTTCATCACAGATACAATGACAACAGTATTTCCTAGCACTTGGCAGAAAAGAAAGGCTGTAGAAAAACTAAATATAATGTCATTGAATACACAACCGGACTTCAACAAATGGTATAATACCACCATTGAATGAAAATACACATTGCACACCTAGCCTATTTGTCTCTTTTATCCACCCTTTATCTTTCCTCTTTTATTTCTTACCATATCTGGATAACTATTGTCATACAATTCAGGGTATACACGATGGAGTGGGCTGCTTTGTCTGGCCTCAATAGAAGAAGATGTACCTAGTCCTACTACACCTTGATATGCCAAGGTGGGCTGATAACCATGGGAGGCCTCCCTTCTCTGAAGAGAAAAGAAGGGGGGTTGGTTGTAGAAGCTGGGAGAGGGAGGGACTGGGAGGAGAGGAGGGGAGGAAGCTTGACTGGGATGTAAAATAATAAATTAATTAATAAAACAAATATTCTGTCTGGAATCACCTTTTTATAGCAGTGTAGCTCCAAGCAGTTTATACATCTTGCGTAGCACAGTTCATCCACTTATAGGTCAGGAATAATCGTATCTTTTCTGAGAACTTTGCAAGGTTAATACAGTTCACACGGCTTCCCCGGGCTGTGCATGATGAAAGTGTTGGCTGCCAGGACAATCCCGAGGCACATTGAACAGATTTTATTTTATTTTTTTCTTATAATAATTTTATTAATTATTTGGGGATTTCACATCGTGAGCACTGATTACACTCGCTTCCCAATCCTCCCAAGTTTGCCCTTCCACCTGTGTGGCCCCCTCCCCCACAAAAGAAGAGGAGGAGGAGGAAGAGGAAGTGGAGGAGGAAAAACAAGTCCAATTTGTGTTACCTTATACTCACTGGAGTATGGTCAGACTCCCAGTGACCAGCCCCGTAAAGAAAGCTGCATCTTTCCTCACCTGAACTTCTACCAGAAGCCATCAGTTGGGGAGAACATCCTTACCACAATTTTAAAAAAGCTTTTCATTGATTCTTTGTGAGTTTCACATCATGCACCTCTGTTTCACTCATCTCCCCATCCCTTCACATCCACCCTCTGTCCCTGCAACTTCCCCTCCACAGAAGATAAAAACAAAACATAGAAAACATCTCATCATGGAAGCTGTTGTCTGTCACAGTGTGTGTCACAATATACCTTTTTGTCCACAAATCTTTGCTTGTATACGTTCATTGCCATGAGTCATTGGTCTGATTTGAGGCCTCTTGCTTTTGTGACACCATCAATACTGGATCCTCACCGGAACTCCTGCCCGTTAGTCTGCTGTTGCCTTGTGCCATGGAGATCCTGTGTAGCTTTGGAGCAGAAGGACAGGCCACATGCTCTAACTGTTCATAGATGAGATAGATTTGGGGATGGAACAACTCAGATCCGTGGATCTGTGCCTGGGTGGTAGCTGAGTTGGTCAGCCCAGCAGCTCTCCTGTATCTGCACCATCAGGGCAAACTCTCCAGCACTGCCCTGAATAGCTCACTCAATGTCACAGTGAGCAGGCATCAAGATCAGCTCTCTTGTTCCCATGCCCTTAGGACCAGCTCACCTGCACTCATGCCAGCAGAACCCAGCAAGCTCCGTTGTACTGCCCAGTCAAGGTACAGGGCCTGCTCTCCCAACTGCTGCAGCTTTTGAGCATCTGGGCCAGCTTTTCCTGCTCTCAAACACTCAGGGCTGGCTCACGCATGCCTTTGCCATCAGTGCCAGCTCCACTGTGTTGCCCAGGCGAGGGCCTGTTTTCCTGAGTGCTGTAGATGGAAAGGGGCAGGGACAGCTCTCCCACTCTGATGGCTGTGGGACCAGCTCTTCTGATTACTTCAGGTCACAAGAGGAGGGGAGGGCATCACTGCTATGCCCACACTACCTCAGGGCAGATGAGTATCAGGGCCAGATTTTCCATGTCCCAGCCACCAGGGACAGCTCTACTGTCCTGCCCCAGCAAGGTGCAGGGCTCTTTCTCCTGAGTATGCAGCTGGTGAGGACCAAGGCCCATTCTCCACTCTCAAGATGCTGGGACCAGGTCTCCTGACTGCCATAGGTGTTGAGGGGTAAGGAGCACTTTTCACTATTTTAAGAGTTCTTTTCAATGGCTTTCTGTTTAGGCTAACTTTTTTGGGGGGGGAGCAGTGAGAAGATATGGGGAGATAGGGGTATGCCACAGAAGCCTTCTATGTCCCTCTTTCTCAGCTGTGACTCTGTGGTCATCAATACCACAGCAAAAGTAGCTTCCTTGCCCTTTACAGCAGGAACACAGAGCATGGACTTTTACATGATTGGTCGCTGGCATCAGTATGTGTCACACACTTCAGCATGATCTCTGGTGGCAGTACAGACTGCCAGGGACATCATCATGACCCTCTGCCACAGCATGTGTCATGTTCACCATCCCAGCCCTTGGTGGCAACATAGGCTACAGACATCAACATAGCCACTGGCTGCAGGAGGACCACAGACCCAGACATGGTCCTTGCTGGCAGCATGGACCATGAACATCAACATGGCCTTCCGTGGCTGCATAGGCCACCCACATCAACTTGGACCTTAGTGGCAGCACAGGACATCAACATGACTTCAGGCAGCAGCAGACTATCCAGATGGCCCTTTGTGGTACCTCGCTCCACAGACTTCAACATGGCCTCTTGCTGCTGGGAGGACCTGGGACATCCTCATGGACCTTGGTCTTCAACACTGTGTGGACAGTGAACTACACAGCATGGATCCAGGAGCAGCATGGATCATAGAGGTCTTTTGAGGAAGTCCAATCCAGAAAATGAACTGTTTTTCATCTTGGCTGTCTGGTCATTGCTCAGAACCAGCGATTGTACAAAGGGGCAGCACATTTGGGGTCTGAATCTACGCAAGTTCCAGGCTTCTGCATATCGCCCTGTCTGCCCTACTCAGCCACAGCTGTCTCTCATACCTGTCACTGCCATAGTGTCTCTACCTCAATCTTTCACCACTGCGTATTCATCACTCAGTTCCTCTATCTCTTCCATCTACCCACCACTTACTCATTTGTCACAACGGCAACGGAAACTGCAGTGTGTCACATAGTATATATATTTTTTTCCTCAAACAGATTTACATGTAAATGTTTATTGCAACAAACTGTTGGTCTGGTTCAAGGTTTCTGGTTTCTGAAGCACCATAAATACTTGACCATTATTGAGCCCAGTCTCGCATATCTTGTTGCTGCTTAGAGTCAGGGTGATGCTGTTGCTAGGCAGGCCCGTCTGGGAATCAACAGATTTTAAATGAATGAGTACGAATTCGAGGGATAGGAAGCACTCTGTGAATATTGTCTTTAAAAGAGACTGGGCGACTCTTCTTGGGTTTACCTGGTTTTCATTGCCACTGGGTCTTTCTACTAGGACATGGTCTCTTTGGAGGACCAAGCATTCATTATATAACAATAATTTCAGCATTAGAGATCACATGTTAGATGGGATGTGTCTGGATGCCGCTGAGTGCACTATACGCAGAAGTCAGGAAACATAAAAGCTCAAATACAAATCAAGATGTCTAATGATCAAAAACGTGTCTTTAGTCATGCAGTGAGGAACTGGTGGAAGGGGAACAGGGGTAACATACTCAGGACAAGGGACAAGGAGGAAGAGCTACACGCTTGGAATGTGTAATTCTGTATGAGGGCAGTGTATAATTCTGTATAAGGTTTAGACATAGTTTCAAAGCAACACCGGTCCTGGCTCCTTCTACTCCTGTACACCAGGACTTCACGACTCCTTAACTTTGACACAGAGAGGTAATCCAGCACACATCGGACCTGTTGAGCGCTGTTGGTAGGGGGCAGACTATGTGTGCACCTTGTACTTTAATTATCATAGGGTTTAAGGTATAGCAGGGAGCAGTCAAACAGCCCTGAGAGGAAACCACGCGGCTAAGTAACTTGACCCTGGAAGATTCCCTTCTTTTTCTAGACTATAAGCAGAGGAGATTTGAGTTGTTATGAGAAAAAGCCCTGCAAAAACTGGAACTCTAATACCAAGGAATTCAGCTGTTTTCCCCATACCTCTCTTCTTACTTCCCTGTTCTAGGCTTTTACTCTTTCCCAAGCCAATAATGTTCACTGAGGCGGTAATTTTGACTGAGGGTGGTGCTGAGGTTAGTGTAGGGCTCAAGAGTGGGTTTTTGACTGATGGTGGGGACTTTTCTGCCCTGGGCGTCATCACACGGCTTCCAGCCAGGCCTCTTGTGCGGATGCTTCGTATGTAGCTGAGAGTGCTTCAAAGGAAGACACAATAAATTGTGACGGGGGCTCCCAACCCCAGCTGCCAAGGGCAGAGTCACAAGCGGCAGGCCTTGTTCTTTTGGAAGAATTCTGAGTCTCCGGGGTAAGGTTTCCTGTAAGTGTGGGTGTTCAGATGGCTTGTTTTGGTGATGCTTTTGATACATGCAACTGCTTCCAGAGGCTCAGAAATGACAGCGCCGTGCCAGAAAATCTTCACACACGAGTAAATAATAGCACAAACGAATCCCCAAGCCCAGCGGCCATTCTTCACGCTCGCTCACATTCTCCAAGGCCCTCTCCCCACTCTCCAGTTCCAAACTTGTCGAAGTTTCAGCAAAGGCACTAGGCACAAAGAATGTTCCAAAGTCGGCTTGGCTGAGGGGCGGCCCGCCCATGCAAGGACAGGGAATTCCAAGATAAACAGGCGGCGTTATCTCTCCAGACTTTGTTGGCACGGAGCACCGGTTTCCAGCCCCAGAACATATTTTTGTGTGGATAATGGACAAGCAGTTACTGCGTAAACACACGAGGAGCTTGCAGGTGTTGCGTTCCTCAGTGTTTGCCAACCAGATGTTCTTCTGTGGGACTTGCCTTTTGGCCCCCCTCTGTGCCTGGAGCTGAACCGAAATGTCACTTTTTCTCTCCCTGTCGGTGAAATAAAGCGATGTTCTCATGGGAGATGCCCCAAAATAAGAATATGCTCCAGTTTTCACTTGCAAATGATTCATGTGCTTGTGTGTGTTGTCTTTCTTTTCTAGTCTCTTCCTCCCTCCCTCCCCTTCCCCTCTCCCTCCCTCTCTTCCTTTCTTCCTCCCTCCTCCCTTTGTTTTTTCTTTCCTGACATTTAGGACTGGATGTACCTATTAAATTAAGCAGGTAAATCTTACCTTTTGTGAAGGAGCCACTCTAGACTCCTTGGAAAGTTTCAGCAGTGACTTTGGTTCTCATGTTCCTGTGCTTTGGATCGGCTTGAGATGCAGCAGGTGTCCCACACAATGTTTTTTTAAAACAAGGTCAAAGGGTGAGTCCGTCAGAGCCATGTTTGGTCAGCAAGTTTTCTCTCTTTGTGGCTAAGCCTGTGTGATGCACCAGAGGTCAGTCAGGAGAAGGCTGTGTGCTTTAGGGTGTGCCTGGAAGGCTAAAGGAAGCAGAGTCACGAATGGACTTGTGTTCAGAAACTGAAATGTCATCAGACATTACAGTGAAGTTCTCGCTCATGTGTCATTCACCTAGAAAGATTCAATCTGGCTTTCATGGAAAGAGGCTTGGCCTGAGCTCTGGCTCAGAGCAGGGGCTTGTGAAAATGGGTTGCAATGAAACCTCAGAAGTCCCACAGGTAGCATGGAGTGGGCCTCATTCCTTTACCCTACCTGTCACACTGAGTTGGCCTCAGCAGCTGGACCTCAGCAGCTGGGCCTTCAGGTTTATCTTTCTCAACATGCTCAGTGCAAGGCAGCTGCAGCTGCTCTGGAGCTCTGCTTCTCTGGTCTTCCTCAACTGACTATACAAGGATTCAGCCTCCAAGCCCCCAAGAGGTTAAAGGTTGATCATGGAAAATACAAAAAGTGGGGGTGGGGCTGGACTGCAAGCTCTACACTCAAGTAAGTAGCGCTTGGCAAAGCACTTGAGGGTTAAGACCCTATTGGTTATTTTGCTCAATCCAAGCTTACAGCACCTTTTGTGATTATAAATAGCCATGGTTTCTAAAACACATCGGCTTTCTTTATTTAATACCTAGAACAAATGTAGGAGGCAGGGAAATTAAGCTCTTTTTGCTGATGAGTTCTGTGGGTCTTAATGAGTTTATGTACCTTACCCAGTCATTTGCCAATCAGTAGCAAAGTCAATACATCTTGAAACTCTTAAGACCAATTCCAAAGCAGTTCTCAGAAGCTCAACGGTTCAATGGACTAGGAGCCACTGTTGATGTTTTATGGATGAGGTCACCAAACACAGATTAATTAACTAGCTTCTACCCCATTTTTACAGTATTTTGGATTGAAATGTTTCAAATTTTGTGAAATCTGTCATTTTGCGTTCAAGACAATGGTGGGTCATTACACACTGGAGTTGCACTTGAGTTTCTCATCTGTTGGTGATGGCTCCTCTCACTGCCTAGTAATTCTCTTTGGAAAAAAATGTATTTGTTCTCCTTCCCACAGAAAGTTCTATGAAGACGCTTCAAGGTTGCCTCTAGATTGGCATGGAAGAGGATGCTCCTGGAATTAGTCCTGACACACGCAGAAAGACATCTACTATTCCTCAGTGTTCACCAGGGCACGGGCATCAGTTATAGGTGATGTAACAGCTCTGCTGGGAAGATATGGTGCATGTTGAGAAAGTGCAGAGGCAGCTCCCTGGGCGTTCTGTTGTTTAGGGCTGGGCTCCTCTTCCCCAGGGTGGCCTGCAGTATGTATCATGTGCTACTTCTTCTCTCAACTTTAGCTGTTTTGTTACAGTTATACTACAAGGGTATCATACAGCATCAGACATTGAGCTTGCTTTCATTTTAATTTTATTTTATTTTGTGAGGCTGGTGAATTGAATATGCGCATGAAGTGGTGAGAGATAGACAAGGTACAATACATATGCCCTGTGTTCCTCCATCCCAGGTGAAACACCATCCATCCACTCCTAGTTCAGCCCAACCTGGACTGTATGGTTTTTTTTTTCCAAGCAACGTAACATGATCATTTGTTGTGTACAGGCTTGCAGTTGTGTGATGTATTTACATTTGGGCCTGGTTTGATTAAAGCACCCCTACTGTTCAGTGAATGGAGTCTGGGCTCCTTGAAATAGCTGCTCAGGTTTTCCTGTGTGTGCCTTGTGTATCAGGATGGTTTCCTGCTGCTGCTACATTGTCTGCAGAGGAGCTAATGTGGAAGGAGTGAAGAGAGAGAAGGAGAGGAAGAGGAGAAGGAAGAGGAGGAGCAGGAGAGAAGATGGCTGGAGATGTCCTCATGTCTTTAGCAGTCTCAGGTAGTTATTCATATCTAGGTTAGCTAATTGGGTTTATAATTGTAATTGTGTGGGCATCTTATTAATTGAGCATTTTCAAATTTATAGTCTTTGGATGATAATTCAGCTTTAGAGTCTCATTTCTACCGCATACTGCGGGCATGGCGGGTATTCTGGGGTTCAGCCAAGCTTTGTGGAGATGGCATGGTAGATTGACAGAGCCATCTCCCATACTGGCGTCTCGTGGTTGCCAGGGCCAGTGCTTCTGGCCGGCCTAAGCCACAGTCTGAGCTGAGCAGCAGTGAGAGCACACTCAGGCCTTGTCTAGTCGGGAACATGGCGGCTGCTTAAGAACAAGCCAGACTGGGTGCAGCCATTTTAAATATTACTCAGTTGTCTGCATTATGCACATCGGTCTCACATGTGCATACTGACTCCTCCTGCCTGGATCCCCGTACCCCTGGTCCTCTGCAGAGCATCCCTTCATGTCAGCTAGAAAGACCTTTGATTTTCTTTGACCCGGAAGCTACAACTCCTATTTGACAGACCAGATAAAATTGCTAATATCCCCTTAAAAATTAAATCCCTTTCCCCTACTCACCCTTGGAGATTATTATAGCATTTTGATTATGTAAGAATTATCATGGTGGCCTCATTTAATTGAAATTACCAGAAGCACCTACATGGTGAGTTATAAGATCAAAGGCTGGAGTCTAAACATTTAGGTGTTCTCAGAATCTAGGAAAATACTTAGTACAGATCAAACCCTTAAATACTCATTGATTCGGCAACTCACAGAGAAATGGAAGTGGGACGAGTAACACATGTTGCTTTATTTTTGGAAATATGTGAGATGGTTTATGAACAGTTCAAAATCAGTAGATATTCCTAGTAGATCCAAAGATGCTCTCCCAGATGGCTGTCTGCCTGGCTCAATACCTAACGTATATTAGAGACTCAGCAACAGTTTGTTTGAATTATAGACGTGCTTGAACAAAGGCTCTCATCGTCTCTGCCAAAGGTGTGGGCGGATCTTGCACTCACTTAGCTGTGGTAGCCATCTTTGATGACATGCCTTGCCTCACACATTTCTTTTCTTTGTCCCTTCTAATCTTAAGAACTGGGGTCGCTCTGTTATATCTCTGTATTATGAAATTATGGCCCAGGGAAGCCTGAAAACATTGTCAAACATGGGACCACATAATGTCTTACTGGCTATTTTTAAGCATGACCTGTCTTCCTTGGATTTCTGGCATCCAAGATCATTAAAAATAGATAGCATTTTAGAACATTTAAAACACCTGATTATACTGAACCACTGGTTTTATTTTCCCTTCCTGTGGTCCTCTGAGGTTGAGCAGAGAAACCCCAAGGTCACTTTCAATATCAAGCAGTCTTTCAGCCCAGGGCCCACACTCCCTATTTGTGGGTTATTTGATTCTTTTATTCGCATAGCCTCCTACCCTCTCCTTGACAAAGATGGCGTGCAAAATTGCACCTCATACTCAAGATATAGGAGATTAATAGAATCTCAAATGGTGTAGACTATTCTGCAAGATAGTTGACCCACTAATGAGACAGTTTGCCATTCAAGCCTCTTTACACTGGTATTTCAGTATTAACTGATCGCAGGGGCGGGGCAGCAGCTTCTTCTTGGATCCCAATATTCTCTGCCTCTCCTACTGCACCAGGGAACATCCTTGCTCATCCCCAGCACTGAGCTCAAACCACGAACCTTATTTGCTATTGCATCACCCTCTCTGATTTCTGGCTGCTTACATTGCCATCTATAGTTGCTATCCTTTCTAGACAGTAAGTCTTTGAGGCAGATGCTCTTTTGCTCTTCTCTACCCCAGGGCTCACTATGATGTGCAGTACATGTCTGTTGAATAAATATAGCCTTTCTTAAAAGGATGACAGATTCCCCAAATGCTAGCAATGCCAATCACTGGAACTCATTGATGTTTTTTATTCTAAGTTCTGTGCACACTAGCTACAGCCAGGCTTTCCCTTTTCTCCTGGTTGGAGTACTGTAAGTGTGCTTGTCACAATAATGAAAATGTTGTCTGGCTGGGTCATTGATCAAATCTCTAGGAGTGAAGAAACAAGTCTCCGAAGGCCTGTCTCTGCTTTCAAAGGCACCAGGCCCGAGGAAGCTGCTGGTGTCAAGTCCCCTGGGACAGGCTGGCTTGAGTGCCTGACAAGCTGCAGGAGCAGACACTTTCAGTTTTCCTCTGTAACAGTGTCTGAAATCAATACTCCAGCAGGAGCGTGGGGGTGGCAAGCAGGCTTTCTCTGCTGTCTCTGACATTTCAGGAGCATTGATGCTGTTTGGAGGCTGTTCGGCCTCAGTTCTGCAGTGGGTTGGTTATGGAAAGGTGTGTGTGTGTCCTGAGTTTTCTCTTCCAAAATCTTGTAGATGTTTTTTGATCTGCACAAACCAGTGGGAGGAAGGAAGACTCAAATCTCATGACCTGTATCTTGTTCTTGCTGGTCTGCTTTAATTCTGTGAGATGATTTTTATGGCTTCTATCACAAAAATGAATGGCTCATTTTGTTCCTGAGTGAGAGAATCAAGATAATGTGAGCTTCTTCTTGAGAGCAAACTGACACAAGACGTGGCTGACTGGCCCCACAAACTGGTAATGGCTACAGTGAGTCATGAGTGAACATTTCTTCTACAAAATGTACAAAATATGCCATGTAGAGCTTGGGAGAGCACCACTGCTCCTGAGGCAGAATGGTTTTTATCAATGCAATTGATGAGTCAATTATTGAAATTGACATAGGTGTGTCTCCCTCTTAAACAAGACCTGCTCACAACATACACTTATAGAGCCATTTGAGGACGCCTCTCTCTTTCGGCTTGCATTTAATTTCCTTTGCTGGTTACTCATTTTCTCTGTGGTCTTTTTTTTTTTTTCTTCCAGAACCCTTATTTGTCTCTGCTACTCTAAACTCATTTTTTTTTTTTTAAATTATAACTGGGCATTTGAGCTAGTCTTTGTTTTCCGTAATCGTTGCTTCCAGTGGAATCTTTTTGTTTTCTTTCAGAATTCTCCTTCTGACTCCCTGGGTCCATCCTTGTGTTCATTCTTAATGTCTTTGATGGTGCACATAGCTACCCACAGGGGTTCCAAGAGTGTTCAGGCATGTCTTTGCTTCAGTCCGCCTGCCAGGTCTGGCTCCCCTTCTTATATATTTCTTTTCTAGGAAGGACATACTGAGTGTCCCTTCTTGGACACGGACGACAAACTTCTAATCTAGGGCTCTGCTCAAGTGTTGTTTCATCTCCATGACTTTTTAGATCCACACCATGAATAATCAACCATTCTATCTCCTCCAAATCTCTTACAATGTTAATATTTAATCTACCATGACTTATTTTGGAATTTATAGTTCTTGATATGGTACTTGGCATTTGTCTAGTGGCTATTTGGTAACAGTCTGGGTTGAGTCTTAGCAGTTTAAAATACTTGCCTCTTGCATTTGACTATCTATCAGTGTTACTGGTATATTGATATTTATTGGGTTTTTCTACCGTGGTCAGGTTGACTGTAGAGCTGTGATACCTTCAAATTAGATTCAATTGACTTCTTGTACTAAAGCCCATGAACCCTCAAACCTACACAAAGAACTAAAGGCATCTATAGGATGGTAAGAGCAGGAGAAAAGTCTTCCCCAGGGAAGAGCACACTACACCAATTGGTTATCCAGTACCAAAGGTTAGCACACATAGAGGTAATATACTGACTGAGCAGGTTGTGTTTGTGCATTTAGGAATGTGTGTGTGTGTGTGTGTGTGTGTGAGTGTGTGAGTGTGTGTGCTTAACAACAATTAATAAAAGAAGAAATTAATGTGAAACAGATCAGGGAGGGGTACATGGGAGGGTTTGGAGGGAGAAAAGGGAAGTGGGTTATGATATAATTATAATACCAAATGCCAAAAGGTAAAATAAATGGGAAAGACTTTTTGAATATTTTACATTTTATTGAAAATTTCATACAAGACTATGTTTTGACTCAACCCACTCCCCCATGTATTCCCCTTCCATTCCTCTCCTTTACCCTCTCCTATCCCCACCTTGATGCTTAATATAATCCCTGTTCCAAAAAAACCCAAAACCCCAAAAACAAAACCCCCAAACCCCCAGTGAGTTTGTTTAGTGCTGCCAGTATGTGCATTGAGGTAGGACCATCCACTGAGTAGCTGTTCAGGAGTAACATCCCTGAAGAAACTTGTTCTCCCCCACCTCCAGCAGCCATCATTTGCCAATTGCTTCTGGGCTAGACATTGGGCTTCAAGAGCCCCTTTTCCCATCCATGCTGGGATTTTGGATGGTTCGATCTTATGAGTGTCTTGTGCATGTGATCACAGTGAACTGTGAGTTCAAGTGTGCAGCGGCGTGATGCTTCAAGGCAGACATCACTGCTCTAACTCTTGCAATCTCTCTGCCCCATCTTGATAATCTCAAGTCTGCATATCCGTAAGGTTCTCAGTAGGCTCCTGATCTGCATAATTTGGGCTTCCAATGATGTTTTTTTAGGGTTTTTGTTGCACAAAGACTTATGCAAGCTCAGATACACATGCAATTATCTATATCTACCTATCACATATATGTATGACATATATTTCTTTTTATTCATAAGGTCTATACAGGGATATGTCTATCCGAGGGAATTTAGGAAAAAAGTACACCTTGTTTCTTTTATTTGACATCTTATCTATGAGAAAGATATGTACACATGCCAGTTGTCATGGCTTCTATCTTCAGAACCTGAGACTAGTTTTCCAGGAACTCCATTCACCACCAAACTGAGTGGTCTCGCTCTCCCAACTCTTCTGGATCCACTCATTTTCTGTTGTAATAGACATAGCCGAGTCTGAACAGCTTATACAGATAAGAGCTTTAATTAGCAATGTATTGGAGAATGTAGTCCAAACAACAACACGCCAACAACACACCTGGGAAGGTCCTTCTGTGTCTCTCCATAGTGGATGGCATCACAGTGCCAGCATATGGAAAAAGGGAAGATCAGAAGCAGGGGAGGCTCGAGCCTCACCCTTTTATACCAACCCCCCTTTGGGACCACCAGAGGTTCATCATTCTCTTCTGAGGTCAGTTATCAGTGACCCAATACTTTCTCATAAGTTTTGCCTCATAAAGATCTCATCACCTTCTAACAGCACCACATTGAGGACGAAGCTTCCTCCTCATGAGTTCCTGGGGAACAGACTCAGTTTGTATCCTAACAGTCAAAGTTTGTCTAAGTCATTGCCTTGGGGCTAAACAGGTGAAAGGAGATGTCCTCATTCTTTCTGTCTCCATTATCCACGTCCACTGAAGCACACTTCCTGGGTTTTGGGAGAGAGGCTCTGGAGTCAGAGTGTCTGGGTTCTAATCCTGATTCCATTGAGGGGTGTGAGCTTGAACATGCTACCTGCTATCTTCTAGCTTTACTGTCCTTGCCCGTAACATGGGAATAATAGAAATTGCTGCGAGGGATGACATCCCAGAATGACACATCAGGAAACATCACATACCTATGTAGAGGACTTGGCGTGGTGCCTGTTGTGACTCATGCACACACAAAAGGATATAGAGCATGGTTATTTTTATTTGATTTTTTTCCACATTATGAGTTGGCCTGTGTGATAACCTCTGGTGTCAGATGTATTAAATGGAGATGTAGAAGACAACTCCATTTAATCTCTTCCTTTTCTCCCTCTCACTGTGTGTATATGTTTGTGCTCATGCCTGCTCTGTGGAAGCCAGGGGAAGGTATTGGGTGTCTTCCTCCATTGCTTTCTACCTTATTTCTTGAGGCAGGGTCTCTCACTGAGCCTGAAGCTCCCCAGATTGGCTATGTTGACTGGGCTGTGAGGTCTTGGGATCTACCAACTTATTATGGAGTCATAGACTTCTATGGATGGTGGAGATTTGAACTCAGGTCCACTTGCTTTCATAGTTGACCATCTGAAACCAGTTGTCCAAATGAGTCATCTCTCTAGTCTTTTGAGAGCAAATTCTCTAATCAGGGGCAGTGGGCTGAGGGAGGGCTGAGTCTTTGGCACTAGCGGTGAGAGCTCCTTCTTTTGTATCACGGGATTGTTTATAGCCTGTGCACCCCCGAAAACATTCTTCTAAAATTTGCTCTATGTGTAAAACAGAAGCTGTCATGTTTTCTTTTTTGGCTTCTTCTCTGGCTATAGGAAATGCAACAAGATATGTTCTGGAAATGTCAGGGGAAGAGGCAAACGGTACCTAGATTTCTCACTCTAATTGGACTCCAGCTGAGGCTTGATCAAAATCCATTTCATGTCCTTTTGGAGTGGTTTAAGATTCTCTCTCAGGGGTAATATGAACATCTTCTGTCTAAATATAAGTTTGACACTGTTCCATGTTGTCACTATTAAAATATTTGAAAAAGGCATTCTTTTATAATGCCGTTAATGTGTTTTTCTTTCCGTGTAGTGGGTTAGTTCAGTGATTCTCAAGCAGGGATCCACACTCCCCACCCTCATGCCCAGGAGGTCTTTATGGATGTCTAGAGACATTTTTTTGTTCCACAAGAAGGGAGCAGTCTTTTAGTAGATCAACACTAGGTATAGTCCTGAGTATTATTTAATGCATAGGATAAACAAATACTTTATTCAAAATGTCAAGTGGATTAATGCTTAGAAACCAAGTGTTAGTTTAAGTTGCTCTAAAATCCCTTCCACATTTCAAATCCACATATTATATTTAAGCATATTTCTCCCTTCCAGTACACACAGAGTTAAGAGGGCACTGGATCCTGTGGTTTTTGTCTTAACTGCCAAGTCCACCAAGGGGATCAATGCCTTGCTTCTTGCCTCATTGTCAGTTATTGATTTTCTCTCAGCCTCTGGTACCCACGCCCTTGTTGCTGGGATGCTGTGAGTGGCATGAGAGATGAAGTGGAGTACAAACCATTTCTGTGATGTGCCTTTAATGAGGTGAGAAAAAAAATTATCCAATAGAATCAATTTAACACCAGGATAATGAAGAGATTAAGGAGACCGAAATAGATCATCTTTCTGATAAGGATCCTCTTTAAGGAAATAACTTATTTATGTGATAGATGGATTCCTCTGAGGTCATATGCAAGTGAAGTGCTTCATTCTCGAGACACAGTGTCTGTTGACCACCCCCCCAACATTCTAGGTGCTTCCCATATCATCCAGTCTTCAGTATTCACAACTCTAGGTGGAAAACAGATGTTCATGTGGTTATTTTGTGTCAGATTTCCCCATGACTTCCCATTCCCGTGGCTGCATTCTTTCACTAATTAAGAAGTTCATTTCCCAAGCCATGGTTTTCTTGCTTCTCGTATTTTTGTGCTCTGCTCCTTCTTGAGCAGTAAATTGTTAACAGAATTTGTTTCCTTTTTACTTAAGCAACAGATGAAGTCTACTGAAAGACAAAGGTTTTGAAAGTAAATATTCACAGTTAATACAAACAGTTCTCCAAAAAGAAAAGGGCAAGAAGTTCTGGGAATTTCACACAGAACAAGTTTGTTTAGAGAATTAAAAATTTGAGGTCTAAGGTATTAAATAAATTCAGTATTGGAAGGTTGAGTGGGAGTTGGCCAGGAAGATGAATGATGGACAGAGAGCAGGAAAGATAAAGAAGCACTGGTTGTGTGCTGTGGCAGAAGAAGTACAGGATAAAATATGAATGGGTGGAGATGACGGGACCACATTCTTTCAACTATGGTGAGCTCTGTGGGAAAGAACTCAGTTCTTTTCTTTCCCGGCATCTGTGGCCATATCTGGCATACAATCTCTTATCAGAATTAACCTAACACCAGAAAAAACTGCAGATCTTATGTTCTAAGTTTATAAACACTCACATAACATGATTAGAATTGAGTTCCTGGAGAGGGTGTTTGGTCCCATGTAAACTGGGCAACACTTTCGGCAGGAAGGCAAAAGTAGGGGCAAGGATTCTGACATACTTGGGAGGTAAATCTAATAGAATTTAATAGACCAAGCATAATGAAATGTGGTTTATGGTAGAGTTGCATGTACCATATCTTGGGTAGTGCTAGACAGAGAATGATTCTTCATGGTGTGTGTCACTAATACAGCATTTAGCATGTCTCTTTGCAGGTAGTGCTGTTAGGTGTCAGGGATAAGAATCATCAGATGAGGGATGTCAGCAAAGAACTTCTAGTTCCCATAATCATCTTCTCGAGGGTGTATCTCTTGGGATACCAGTTACTGGCTTCTAACCTGCCTCTCTTGGCATTTCTTGTAACTTTGGCATGTCTTGTAACTGACCAGTGTGTGTCTGAGCTTTACTAAGTCTCTCTGCCTTTCAGGTCCTCCATCCTGAGATTTAATGATAGATACTAAACTAACCCCTTGGTTATCTCTAGATTCTGCTGATAACTTACTCTTATCAAACAAATTGCCCAAACAGGGAGTGTGACTCTTTCAGTCTTTTGATGATGAAGTTGGCAATTTTTTTTCATTACAGCTACTAGAGGGAGATCTATCTTAATACCAAAGCCCCATACAGCCTTTTAAAAACAGGATTTATATGTTTATTAACATGTATTTCTACCAAATTAGGTTTTGAGAACTATTATTATATATTGATAATTTTGGGGAAATGAACTCAATTTTATCATGCACAGTGCAGAAAAAAGCAAACGACAAATTCTTTAAAGAGCAACTTTGCCATGAGATTTGCATTCTAAATCTCCCAAGAACTAGCATTGGCAGCAGTTCATACTATCTTCATATTTTTGGCCATGCCAATATATTTTTCTTCAACTTTTATTCTAAAAGGAATGTACTTAGTGCATTCCTTAAATGCAGGGTGGTTTCTGGTTTTATTGCTCAACAGCTCCTCCTTAAGCATTGGCTAGAATAATGGAATGCATTCTAGGTCAGCTCCATTGTTCAAAATGATGAGGCTTCATGTAGCACATTTCTAAATGAAGAGAATTATCTAGGAAGGCACAGAGCCTGGTGAGATCTGCTCTTGACTTCCTAGTCTTCTATGTCATTTTGAAAGTTTCTTTATTTTTTTGTGCCTTGGTCTGTAAAGTTGCTTTTCCAGATTTGATGTGAATTAAAGGTGAGGGAGTGTATTAAAAGTACCAGCATGTATGAGATTCTTAAACAGAAACTGAAGGGTATGGTTCAAGCACTTCCCTTCAGTGCACACGAGACCACACCATTGCCCCTATTCTCTGTTAATGCACAAAGAGTTTAATTCACTCAATCCCTCTGGCCCAAAGTATATTTCAACCTAAATCTTTTTTTTTGTAATTGGGTAGATATGGATGCTGGAATCTGTGAAAGATCAAAATTCTTAAGAAGGATTTTAGTTCAAGTCTACAGGCACTTTGGCCTGACTTTGAAGAAAGAGTGATGGAAAAGTGGATGGATGCACCCTGTTCAGTATTATTCAACCTAGACAGAGACAGGCTTTAAAAATTTGCTTTACACATGCACCCTGCAAGGAGGTTGTGCCTGTTTGGTTTACTGATGAGTTAACACAAGGTCTGAGAAATTCAGAAACTATGAGTTCTTTGATAATGCCTGACCTAGGGGTTGGGGTTTGCAGAATTCTGCCAGGTCATCTTTTCTAATTTGTTTTCTTGTGGATGGTGTGCTGAGCAAAGACAGCCAAGAGGTACAGGGTGTTCTGTAGGCAGTCCCAGGTCATAGTGGAATCTGGGTGGGAAGCAAACTATTGTCCTGTGCTTCTGCTCAAGTACAGCACGGTAGACATACAACATGTTTCTGGGTACAGAGGTCATCAGTTAGTGTAGCAACATGTATAGTAATTAGAGAAAGTAAAAAAGATTGGTTCATAGCTATGCCGCCTTGGGCTACTGTGGGCATGATAATCTATTTTTATTATTTGAAAGATAGAATGGTCCTTTATGTTATACCTCAATGCAAAATTCCATGAAAATACTTTAGACTGAGAATACCAAAATGGCTATTTTTGTACAAGCAACACTAGACAGTATAAACACAATTTTAGTTACCCACTATCTATGTGATCATAAAACCCTGCCCAGAAATTGATAAATATGTTTAATAATCAAGACATAAGTGATAAAGAAATTATAGACTTTATCAATCATTAATTTGAAAACATTGACCTTTGGGGTTGATGTAAAAACAATAATGTTCAAGAAAAAAAGACAAATGCATAGCGCAGAGAAAGGAATGAATGGAGGGTGGTGAAAGTGGAGAGAATCCATATGTGTGTGCTTCATCTTCGGGGCACTCAGGAAGGTGAGTGCAGGTAGCGGGTTGTACATCAAATTCTTTTTCATTTTGAGAACTGGTGTCTTGTCTTCTGATTCGTTATTTTTGAGGCCAGAAAGAATGAGTGTAGACTTAACCTCTTTCTAGAATGGGTGTTAGTAACTCCAGGAGAGTTAAAACATATATCACATCAACATGTAATAGATTTTCATTTTCCATAAATTACATTGTCCAAAGAATGATTTATTTACTCAAGAAATTAATTTCTTCAGAGGGCATCAGATCCAAGATATCAGTGTTAATATAGAGTTGCAGATAGATTTGCTTGAATCTACACTGAATGCTGGGGTTTGTTGAAAAAGTAAATGGTTATAATAATTCTACTTACATTCATGACACTGTATGGAAAATAGTGCATGTAACATTCAAGTGCATATTCTGTTATGTGGGAAATTGTAGAGAGATCTTCCGCCATGTGGGGATGTTCGGACAGCAGAAGCATGGACAAAGTGTAGAAGCTTGAATAAATAAATGCTCATGGGGTCACGCAGACTGTACCAACCAAGAAGTAATAACAGGCTAAAGAAAAGACACCGGTAACCTATGATGTATGCCTTTCTTCCTTTTTGAATTCTGAGAACAACAGCTTCAGAGTGTCCAGTCCAACACGATGATGTGACTTATTTGGACAGAAATGGGTTTGCATGAACTGAATGGGATACGACAGATCCATTCAGAACTCTGAAGAACAAGGGCTTGGAAAGTGACTAAAATATTAATATTTTTGTGATCTCTATAAATATAAAGACCATGAATCCCAGCCAAGGGATTCATGGTGTAGATTTTCTAGTGTGACATCTTTCCAGGCTGCTACTCAGTGGGTTTTAAAGCAAAGAGAAAGCACATGAAGTTGAGAGGCAAAAGCGGGTGATATGGGAGGGGCTGGAGGGGAGGGGATTGGAGTCCATTGGATCAAAATGTATTATACGTATGCATGAAATTATCAATAGAGAAAGATTGCCTCAGATACATTGCAGGCCATATACATTAGGTCAAATGCAGGCTGGCAGATAGAGCAAATAGCCATTGAAAGGTAGCTAACATTATTGTCCATAATACAGAGTTGTTATTGGTTTGGAGGCATCGACTGACTGGAAAACTATCAGTGTGATTATTCTGAGCATGAATGCAGTAAAATTAAAAAAAAAAACAAACAACCCAGCTAAGATAAGAGCAATTCTGGCACAGTTGTTTAAAAGCACAATAACCGGGGTGTGAAGAAGGGATTTTATAGAGCAAGATGTTGACGTGCTTATTGGCATGTTCATTAGAGTTAATGTGGCACCATACTCTAAGACATCATAGGGCAATTAAATTTTGTGAACCCTAGGTTATCCTGAACTTGTCATAGTATGACATCCCAGAACTTGGCAGGAGTGCATTGTGATAAAAGTACTGAGGAAATTGGATGGTAGAGCTGATCCCCCTGTAAGAAAAGTGTTATGGAGCATAAGAGCAAGCTTCACAGAGCCTGTGGCTACCACCCTGTAATCACAGCACTTCAGAGGCTGAGGCAAGGAGATCACATATTTGAAGCCAGTCTGGTCTACAAGGTGAATTCAGGGCCAACAAGGGCAATTCAGGGAGACCTTGTCTCAAAATAGGAAGTGGAGATATGGCTTGGCAGAAGCAGCAACAATATCAGGTGTGTGAAAGATGAAAGGACATGCCATGGACAGACATAAATATGCACAATGGAAAACATGGGCTTTTAGTGTCACAAATGGTTGAGAAGTAGAATGTGGCTTTTGGACATATAACTTCATGATACACTCTATCTATCTGTCTATCTATCCATTTGTCCATCTGTTCATCTGCCAATCCACCCACCCACCAAACACCCAATCACCTATCTATCTATCTATCTATCTATCTATCTATCTATCTATCTATCTATCTATCTATTGTCAAGACATGATTTCTCTGATAGCCCTAGCTGTCCTGGAACTCACTCTGTAGATCAGGTTGGCATGGAACTCAGAGATCCACTCTGCCTCTGCCTCCTGAGTGTTTGCATTAAAGGTGTACACCACCACCCATTGGCTTACATATTTTAATAATCTATACTTGATGTCTTACAATTTTTACCAAGTGTATGTTTGAATTTGTGCTGTAGGAGAGAGTCTGATAGGACTGTGTAGGAAGCACTAGATTTTGAGTGTAAACTCATTTCCAGGATCTCCCTGTCTTTATCTCACCTTCTGTGTCTCTTACCTCAGATCTAGCCTGGCATCTGCCATGTTGCTATAAGCTGGGCTGTAGATTTATTGGTAAAATATCTAGTTCAATTTTCTCTTCATTGGCTGGCACCATGTGTTGGTCTAGCAGCTTGCTCGAGGAGGAGCTTAGTGACTCATGTGTTGATGTATGCACATGCATGTTCGTGTGTCTGTGGGAGGCTCACTTTTGACCTTTTTGGTGAGAGAGGGTTTTTCATCCTTAGAAGTTTGGGGATGATAAGCTATGACTCCAACTACCACAGCAGGGGTCTTTGGAGCAGTTTATTAGTTATATACATAGCTCAAGGAGGGCACTTCATGCTGTGTGGGGTCATGCTGGAGCTGCATGTGGGAATAGAGAGAATTAGCAGTAATGACGAGAGGAAGGTATCACCATGACAAGAGGATGAAGCAACACCTGGCTCTCTGAGTGATGTGCTTGGCTGCTTACTACTTCCTGGTGTTGGAAGAATAGTGAATCTTAAGGACTATGCTAGGTTCTGAAGATAAAGAAGGTTTGGCCGGAGGACTTTATCCATAGGTAGAAGCAGATATATGTCTTCCCTGCTGTAGTGTCTGTATTATGAATATCAATGATTATGATTCTCCATATGATCAATGACATATAAATTGTAGTCCTAAGGCACTAGAATAAACCACTGATCACTATGTTTTCAGCTATTAGTGGATATGGGGGGCCATCTGATCATAATCTGTTCTCTTTGCATTAATAGGTAATCTAGTCCAGTGACTTTTAACCTGTTAAACCCTCATGAGTTTAAAGTCATTATTTTATTTCTATGTTTATAGAATTAGTATTTTAAAGGCAAGAAAGGCATGACTAAGTATATATTATCTATCTATCTATCTATCTATCTATCTATCTATCTATCTATCTATCTATCTGCATTGGGCTTTACAAGTTGTGTGGCCAGCTGTGTTGACAATTTAGAGAACAACTTACCTAGGACTTGAGTCGTTTGTTTTTGTTGCCTACTTAACCATAGAGGGTATTTGAGTCTGGGTCAGGGTTTGACACATGAGTGCAAACACACACACACACACACACACACACACACACACACACACACACACA
>JANHMN010000003.1:67268518-67326869 GCA_030674055.1 Rhabdomys pumilio | reverse complement strand
CACACACACACACACACACACACACACACACACACACACACACACACGTGTATGAATATATGTATGATACAGAAAGATATAAGTATACACATACACACATAAAATTAGTCACTCCTTTCTTCATATATATGTATATATACTGTTATATATATATATATATATATATATATATATATATATATACACTGTATATCTCTACACACATATGTATATATGGAAAGAGAGAGAGAGAGAAAGAGAGAGAGAGAGAGAGAGAGAGAGAGAGAGAGAGAGAGAGAGAGAGAGAGAGGAGAGAGAGAGAGAGAGAGAGAGAAGAAATTTGTGTGTTATCCCTTCATGAACCTCCTGGATCAACAGTCAAGATAGCACAAAACAAGAAACTGCAATTTCAGACCTTAAACTAGTGGATGTATTGACTCCATAAGCAACTTAATGCCTGGAGGACTGCAGTATTACATAATTAACAATAGATAAGTAGTGGTGTGCATACGCATGCATGCATGCATGGGCACATGTTTGTGCCTGTCAGAGAGAGAAGGGAACAGACTAAAGCACGGGGACAGGAAAAGCTTTTTGCTTATTTTCTTTAATGCTTTTCCTTTCTGCTTCATGAACAAAGGCTCTTAACATTATGACTTTGCTTTAGGCTTTACAAATTGTGTAGCCAGCTGTGTTGACGATTTAGAGGAAAACTTACCTAGGTCTTGGGTCATTTATTTACGTTACCTACTTAACCCCAGATGGTATTTGAGTCTGGGTCTATGACACCGAAGTACTCTTGGAAGTGATCTGTGAAATATGTAGTGGAGCTACCTGGGTGAGCTGTATTTGAAACCCCAGAAGTCAGATAATGACATGTGTCTTCTGTACTATTGTGTCTATATTTCAAATACTCTCATCAATGATTATGCTTTTCTATGTGATCATTAATATGTAAATTATAGTCATAAAACACTAGAATGAACCCCTGAGCATTGCATTTTCAGCAATGAATAGATGTGATGGGCCGCTTGATAATAACCTACTCTCCTTTTCTGCACTAATTGCTAACCTGGTCCATTGACTCTTAACCTGTCTGTCCCCTCATGGGTTTGAAGTCATTAGTTTTACGTCTCTGCTTATTGACTTAGTATTTAAAAGGTAAGAAAGGAGTGACTAATTAGACAGACTGTGAAATAGGTTTCTGCTAGCTGAGGAATATGGTAGCTATTTGCCATGGGGATTCGGGGGGGGGGGGAGGAGGAGAGCTGGCTTTGTTTGGCTTTGTGTGATGTGAGTGGCTTGAACTGTGAGATGCTCTTTGAATAAGATGGTGGCCTTTCTCGCCTTCCACTTGAGAGTGGAAGAGGCTCAACTTTTATTAGGAGGCAAGAAGTTAGAAAAGTCTAAATATTGCTTTATGATTCATTGCTTTGTGGAGGAATTTTAATCCAAGCTACAGAATTCTGACTCTTCTCTCCTTTTACTGAAAATAATTCTATTATTTTCAATTACAAAGAGTATTTGTAAACAACTGCTACAAAGGAGGTATTGCTAAAGCAGGCACAGAGGTGATAATTACATGAAGAGTGATTCTCCTTCCATGTGGAAGTGAATGCTCAATGCAGGTGTACTTGATAAGGAATTTCTAGGATAGCTCTGGAGTGACAGATTGCCGCAGAGCCGTCCGTTTAAACCTGTGTGAACTGGAAACCCCCTAGTGATCATTTCCCTTGTACGGTGTGACCCAGATTTATGTTTGGGTGTATCTGAATAAAAAATTTTTTTTCTAACTAATGGGTTTATAGTATGCCTAGTAAAGTTGATTATGACAGATGGGCAGAATAGATTAAGAATAGAATGGGGAAAATTTAAGGAATTTTACAACAGAAAGGAAACAAACTAAAGCCTCAGAGGAGTCAATATTTGTAAAAAACTTGAAAACAGAACCTAGAATTTGTAGAGAAATTGATTTACTTGCTTCCTTTTTCTCTCCACAGATGAGTCTAGCGTTCATCTATCAGACATAACACTATTCTGTCCAGACAGATGGCAGAACAGATTATACTATTCTTGGGAAGAGCTTGTATTCTTGATCAATACAGAAATAAAACTAGAATTAGTACTTTTCAGAAATAGCTCAGATTAACCTTGAACCAGGGCCCTCTCATTGGCCAGATGGCGCATGGGTGAGAATTGAGTGGTACTGAAAACTCTTTGAAAACTCAAGGGCTGATGGGATGGCCCTACCTTCACCTTCAAGATAGTCTCAGTCTGTGCAAAAAGCATCCAGTTGCTCGGGCACTATGTGCTGCATATGTCTTTCCAGGCTGAGCTGCCTCTGCATTGTTCATTCTTCATCATTGATCAACTTCACAGGTGACCTTACCTCTGAATTCTGAGACCATGTCTCTGATGTCTTCATTCATCCTCTAACTGACTGGTCTTTCTGATAGGGCCACCAATCAGGCAGGGACAGTCCTTCAGCTATGTGCCCCTGGTTTCAAAGGTGGTCTCAGTTGATTATATTCTGAATTGCCTATGAATTTGCTCCATGCCATACATACTTTACAGTTGGTTACTATTTTTCAAGAGACGACGGGGAAGCTTTCCCACATATGTCCTCATTTATGTCTTTCTTCTTGTTCAGTGGTATTCTGAGGTTTTCAATAGAGAAAGATTCTATGTTTTGATAAATTTAATCCACACCCTCTGGTGCTATGAAAGATGGAAGTTTAATATTAGTTTTTATTTGCAATTATCTGTGCCCAGTCTAGAGAATATAGCTGACTTCCTCACGGGGGCTCATTAGATTAGATATTGTGGTTGGGTTTTGAAAGATAAAATAAATGAGAAGGCTGTTCTAATATTCCACTTTAAATTTAGAAGTAACCTTTTGAAAATGTAAGTGTGGCAAATTAACATCTGAATCTCCCCCCACCATGTCAAATACCAGTTTTGCACTGGTATCAGCATAGCTATTCATGCTCTATGCTTTCTTAGTGCACATAAAAAAGTGCAAAGAATGAAACCAAGCCAAAGAAAACCCCCTCACACTAGCAAACTCATTGCAAATAACCAGAGCACAATTCCAGAAAACAGTTTATTTGTTTTCATTTAAAGATTTTGTTTTTATTTTAAAGTCTGTGTAAATCTGCGCACCTGAATATAGGTTTGTGCACATGAATGCAGTGCCTCCAGAGGCCAGAGAGATAGTCAGATCCCCTGGAGATGGAGTTGTAAGTGCTGGTGACAAGCCTGATGTGGGAGTTAGGAACTGAATCCTGGTCCCACCAAAAGCAGTAGATACTCTTAACCATTGAACCATCTCCCCAGCCACGTATTTGTTTGTTTGTTTGTTTTTTCAAACAATGGAGAGACTGCTTAGCAGTCAAGAGCTCTTGCTGCTTCTCCAGAGGACTAGAGTTTGAATTCTAGCACTTGAGTTCAGCAGTTTACAAATTCGTGTAACGGCAGCACTAAGAGATCTAATGTTGTCTTCTGGCTTCTGCAGGTACCTGCACACGTGTGGCACGTGTGCACCCCCCAACACACACACACACACACACACACACACACACACACACACATAATTAAAAATAAATCTAACAACAACACTTTTTTGTTCTTGGAGGATCACAGCAAGAGGAAGCACTGACATTCCTGTGAGTGGTACCAACTGCATGGCTGCACTTCCAACCTTGTTTATATTTACTTATTTATTAGGGGCATTGATTGAATTCTGCTTTTAATTTCCAGGGATCCTTTTAGAATTTAATTTGTTTTAAAAATTATATTAAGTGCTATCATGACTTCAAAATTAAATTAATAGATATCCAGAGGAAGGAAGCATTCATTTGTGTGCTTCACATCCTCTTTCTCCCAGAGGTAAGATCTAATGACATGCTCCTTTTATCTTCCTACTGGGGGATGGAGCTACCAGCACATTCCTTCTTACTAGATAAATTGCAGCACATTCTTTCTTCCTAACTCATATTTTCTGCTTTCTAGTATTTTCATAGTATCTTGTTATAAACATGCAGCTATGTGCTAACACATGTCACTCTCCTTAACAGCTTCTTATTTCTTCACTGTTTGTATTCATCACGATTTTGTAATCATTTTCCTAGATATGGGCATATTTTTTCCAATCCTCTGTTACTAAATTTGTTAGACAATGAATGTACATTGCCATTGCACACTGCTGATTTATCTTTAGAATACAAAGTTTATCTTTAGAATTACAAAAGGAGTAACCTCAGATCATAGATGGAATTTGTATTTCATTAGATGTTATTAAATTATTCTTTATAGGAATTGTAGTATTTTTAAAAATGCTTTGATAGTCTACTATTTTCTCTGTACCCCCAAGCTTTCATATACATAAAAAATATATAATCATCAGTTTTAAGTAAAATTTTAGTTAGTTTTCTTCTCATTTTGAGTAAAGAATCAATCAGTATATGATTGTTGGGCGGTGGAAGGGTATCCTGGTTCTTGGGTTGTGGGTGTTTGGCCACGCCCCCAGAACCTAGGCTCCTGACAGGTCTGATCTCCATTCAACCTGCACCCTTCAGTCAAGTAGGGCACAGGTAGAGGGCATGATTAACAGGCCTCAGGCCCTAGAGAGGTTTACATACTAATGAGGTACCTGAAGGCCAGAGGGTGAAGCCAATTAAACATTCCTTCCCAGCCCCTCCCCCCCATTTCCCCTCCCTATTTAACTCAGGCCTGCCCTGGGTTTTGCGGGGTGCATCCAGATCCATCCACCATCTGCCATGACAATAAAGCCTATAAAAAACTCATGGACTTTCTTGTGCCTTTGGGATCACACCATGAGGAACCCTGGAGCCACAGCAGCCAGGCCTAACTTCCGGCTGGAGGAACCCAGAATGTTCCTAGCCAACTATTCACAGCCTGGTGTGAGGAACTCTGCATTTCCCAGCCACAATTACCTACATATGATAGTTTTAATTAGCTGAATGATGGTACTCTTCAATGTATATGCATGTCCAAACATCATGTTGTATAATTTTAAGCACAACATTTTTTTGTGTGTGAATTACACATTTATAGAGTTGGAAAAAAAAAGAACTCATTTTCTGCTTGCTTTTTGCATCTGAGTCCCTTTTGGTGAAGAAAAACAAAAAGCTACATATTAAATGTGATTATGGGAAGCATATTTCTATACTATCTATGTTGTTACATAAAAATTGACCTTAAACAAGACATGATATTAGAATCTCCTTTGTACTTTAACAGAACACCACAGATTGGGTATTTATAAATAATAAAAATTTATTTTTCATAGTTCTGGAGTATAGGAAGTCCAAGATCAAGGTGTTAACATCTCTTGAGAACGTCCTTGTTATGTTCTCATATAAAGGAAAGGATATGGGAGTGGAAGAGGGGGAGGGAGACTCCCACAAGTCCTTTATTATGTAGTGACATTAAACATTAAACAGCTTTAAATACTGTTGCATAGGCTTAAATTTCTCACATGAACTTTAGGGCCATAAAAGTATTAAGACCATTCATTTTTAAGTGGTAGTATATTACTCTATGATACATATATACCATAATTAATTCAGCTGCTTTCTTATTGATTGACCTCCCCTTGTTTTTTTTTTCATTAGACAGTACATATCAGTGTGTTTATTAGTCAGAGTTCTCTACAGTATTAGAACTTATAGAATGAATTTTCTCTCTATAAAGGGGATTTGTTGAAATGTTATACAGGCTGTGGTCCAACTAATCCAACAATGGCTGGCTGTGAATGGAAAGACCAACTGTCCAGTAGCTTTTTGGTTCACAAGACTGAATGTCACAACTGGTCTTCAGTATATACCCAAATCTCAAAGAAATAGGCTCCACTGCCAGTAAATAAATGTCCACGCTAGCAAGGCAAACACAAGCAGGAAAAGAGCAAGAGTTTCTTTATTTTATGTCCTTATACAGACGTCCATCAGAAGGAGTGGCCAAGAAGATTAGAGGTGTATGTGTGATGGTTTGTATATGCTTGGCCCAGGGAATGGCACTGTTGGGAGGTGTGGCCTTGTTGGAGTAGGTGTGGCCTTGTGGGTGTGGGCTTTAATACCCTCATCCTAGCTGCCTGGGAGCCAGTATTCCACTAGCAGCCTTCAGATGAAATTGTGGAGCTCCCAGATCCTCCTGTACCATGCCTACCTAGATGATTAGGAATGGAACCTCTGAACCTGTAAACCAGCACCAGTTAAATGTCTTTATAAAAATTGCCTTGGTCATAGTGTCTGTTCACGGTAGTAAAACCATAACTAAGAAGGTGTACCTTCCTGTCTCAAAATCCAGGTCAAAGGCATGTGTCTTCCTGCCTCAAAGGTTGAACTAAAAGTGGATTCACCTACCTTAAACCATGCAAAAGATTGTCAGAGGTGTGCCTTCTATTTCTGGATTGTAGCTCATTGCATATATAGTCAAGTTGACAAGCAAGAATAG
Organism: Rhabdomys pumilio; assembly: GCA_030674055.1. Classification (NCBI taxonomy): domain Eukaryota; kingdom Metazoa; phylum Chordata; class Mammalia; order Rodentia; family Muridae; genus Rhabdomys; species Rhabdomys pumilio. The sequence goes on along the minus strand of JANHMN010000003.1, from coordinate 67,320,416 downwards.
CCGTAACAGTGCATAGAAATATTGTCATTTGTAATAAACTATAATGCACATTTGTTTAAAATTCTTTTGATCAGGAAAATAGAAATACTGGCTTCCTACTGCCCCAAGTGAAAAGAACATTCACAGCTGTACCTGGCCACTGTCCATTGTCCTGAAACTAAGAAAGTATTCAGATAATGGCAGTGGGAAGGAGTCTTGGCCAGTTGTGTCCCAAGGGCTGGCCACATATGGACAGGTTTTTTTTTTTCTACTTCTAACATCAAGTTGGGGTTATTAATCTCAATTGTTAATTATCCCTTTAATATTGTTCTAGCATGAAGACTGCACTCCAGCAGGATGCTAGGAGAGAGAAGGCAAACATGGATGTCATCTACTGTCACCTTAATCAGAAAATAATCTTAATTTGCTGAAAATGCTTCTCATTTTACTGATATTAGTCAATTAATGCCTTCTAGAGATCCTTTGTGGTGAATTCCTTTTTCTTCATAAAAGATTAATTTTAATTGTGATTTATGTTTGTGTGTGGGTGTGTGCATGTTAGTGCAGTGCTCTTGGAGATCAGAAGAAGTCATTATATCCCTGAAGCTGGAGTTAAAGGTGGTTGTGAGCTGCCTGCCCTGGATGCTGGGAACTGAACTCAAGTCCTGTGGAAAAACAGCAAGCAGTCTTAGTTAGCACCATCTTCCCAGGCTCTCACTTGTTTTTTCTTAGTGGTGACATGTCACCCTATGGTACAAAATGTACTGTGATCAATTTGGATGTTTACTCATGAAAAGACTGGCTTCTTTTCTATCCTTTTGAAATTATGCTCACATAATTTTATGATTTAGGTCATGATTTCTTAGCTATGATCCCCTAAAGCACAGGTTAAACATAGAACAGGTAACTTGTATTTCATCAAAATGTAAAACTTTTATGCATCATAGGACACTGCCTAGAAGGGCACACTGAAGTTCATAGATTGGGAGAAATGTTTGGGGCCAGTTATCTGATAGGAGGCTACTATCTAGGATCTATAATGAACTCTTACATTTAAAATCAAAAGGAAAAGAATCCAGTTAAATGGGTAAAAGGACACAGGTATTTCTACCGGAGGGAAGGCAAAATGCCAATAATCATTTGAGAAATGCTCAGCTGCCCTGTCACCTGTGAAGTAGTTTCAAAGCCACATTGAGACATCACTCCACCCATGCCACCAAGCTGGGTGAATAAAGCTTGCTGAAGATAAATATATCAACCTACAGAGAAATCCGTACCATCATGTATTTCTAGTAAGGATGTGAATGGATACAGCTCTTTTGAACCAGTCTTATTCACAATAGCAAGAGAGGAAACACCCCAGCTATGCTGCAGCTAGTGAATGGGAGCACAGATTGTCAGGCATACACTCAGTGGACTACTTCTCGTCCCTAGAGATGCACTGGTGATGCATGCTTCCTCAACAGATGAACCTTGGTCACAAGTTGTATGAAAGAAGACAGATAATTAAAAACACATACTGTTTTGTTCTATTCATATGAAATACCCAGAATAGGTAGATCTATAGAAATAGAAAGCAGAGGCACGGTGGCCGAGTTTTGTGGGGACTTGGACTGATGGTTTGGAGTAACTGTTAATGAATGTGTTGTTTGCTTTGGGGCTAATTAACATATTCTAAGACTCATTGTGGTTGTGCATACAACAAAAACTATTGAATTATGTGTACTTTCAATAGGTAAATTTAATAAAGGGTTTTTTTCTTTTAACTAAAAAGGGTAGAACACATATTCAACAAATATGTAAAATTATAAGGTTGGACCAGATGATGGCAAGGTCCTTCCTAAGAATCTTTACTGCTAATTTTGTAGTGCCCAGTATCTTGGCTGACTTTTCATCTTCTGTCTTGATTTCCCAGAGCATCATGGGAGGGAGCTAGAGATAGACAGACATTGCCTCAGCAAACCGTGTTTGGCTTGGCCTGTTGTTTACTTGCCATCCCAGTTGCTCAGAGTGTTTTATGTAATAGATGAAAAGTCTCTTTCATTATACCAAAATGGACTTGAATGACAGTGTCATGGGAGAAAACATTATTCTACCCCAAGCATTACTTCAAATTTACTTTAGGCTCCCAAGATGCTGTGGCCTCCCCATCTGCCCCAATTGTCTTCTCTAACGTTTGCATTTTGGAGCTAAGGGAAAGGTTGCAACCTTGCTCCTTGTTAGCTGTTGGAAGAGTGCCTTGCCCTCGAAGTTCCAGTCTGAAACATTTCATGAATCATCTGCTCTTTTATCCCACACAGAAAAGGGTCTACTTTGCTCCTGACTTCCCTTCCATTTACTCATGCCCATTTCCTGCCAAAGTAACCATTTTCCCCCAAAGAAAATAAAAGAGATTCTGAGTTCTTCATTAATAACTGCATGTGGGACGAAGGAGGAATTGATGTGCAGAGCCCAGCAGTAATGAGGTGATGATCAGAGTTGGGTGGGATGACCCCAAAGCAATCTTTTGTAATGAGCAATTAATTATTAAAATTGGAGCCCAACTCTAGTTGATTGCTAAATCAATCAGCCTGAGCTTACAGCCTCATTAGGATTAGTGGGCTAAAAGCCAATTTATTATAAACAGATTTATATTTTTCATTTAAAACATATATGAATTTTATGTGCTAAAGACATTATGATTTGGATAATTGCAGGTTTGCATGGGCATGTATCCATGCATGTGTGTGTACATACCTGTGTGCATGCCTAGGTGTGTGTTACATATATATGAAACTATTAGTAGATCCCTTATGGAAGATTTACACATATGGGTCTTTGTATCTTTCATTTCAGTAGATTGGCTGCATGACCAAACAGTCACGTGGCAGTTGTATTTTCTTTTAATATTGCCTTTCTTGTCTTTCCTTCCCTCTGCTCATTATTTACCTCGTATCTAAAAAGCACAAAAGAATGTGTGGATGAAGATAATGTGTCTCTCTCTCCTCCAAGACTGAAAATCAGATGTCTTGAGCAATGAGGATCTAATGACTCAAGAGTTCCCTCAGATCTGGTGAAGTGTCAAAGTACTCACTGAGCTGATAAACACAAAACAAAACAAAAAAACAAAACAAAACAAACAAACAAAGGTCAGCATCAAGAAAGAGAAGATAGCTCATAAGATTAGAGAAAGTATTTTCAAATTATGTATATAATAACCAAACCTAGCAATATGGAGACACAACAATTTTTTTTTTTCAAAAAGAAGACAGATGAATCCACCTGAATGTGCTGAAGATGAATGTAGTTCAGCAGGCCCCATCTTTCCCTAACACTCCCACTCTGCCCACTTTTTCTTTTGATTTAGTCCCCACATTAAAACTTCCTTTTTAAAAAATCTTCCTCTAGCCCACAGAAAATAATAAAAGTAGTCCTCTGAACAGGGACTCTGCAGCAGAAGTAACGATTAAAACAGCCTGTGATCCCAGCTACTCATGACACCAAGGCAGGACTGCAGATCCAATTACTTTTTGGAGTGCAGAATGAGTTCAAGTCTAGCCTGGGAAATGTTGTGAGCTGTCTCCTCCTAAAATAAAAAAATAGAGAAAGGGAGAGAGAGAGAGAGAGAGAGAGAGAGAGAGAGAGAGAGAGAGAGAGAGTGTTGAGGGTCTTAGCTCATTGGTGGAGTGGTGGCCTGGCATGCATGTGATACTAAGTTCAAACACTATCAGTACTGAAAGCAACAACAGTCATAGAATTGTGGGTGAGAGCAACCACACCCACAGCAAATCAGTGTTTAGATGCAAATTTCTGCGGTATGCATTCCTTTCATATCTGAAAACAGTACAAGGACCAGTACCCATGGCTTCTGAAAGTAAGTCCTACTCTTTCTTGTCCTACAGGGTCAAAATTATTTCTGTTCTAAAAATGGAGAGAGTTTGGGGATTTCTGCATGCACATCCACTCACGGCTTGTATTATTATGCTCATGCTTACATTTTGCATGTAAAATATAAGATGCAAATATTGTCGATAAAGAGCACTTGGAATAATATAGATATGCTGGTTGTCTTCCAGAGTTTAATGTTTGGAGGTGTTGGGAAGACTTCATTAAAAATCTGGGTTTTGTGAAGGCAGGAGATCTTGTCACAGGCCGACAGCAGACACTCAATAAATACTTGCTAAATGAAAAGGGTAGGTTAAAAATACAGGTCCAGACAGAAAGTCCCATGATGCTTGGTCTCTTGGCAATGTGTTCCAATTGGTTCTTTTTAATCCATTAGGAGGCATTTAGGAAGTGATTTTTTTGAACAAGTAACAAAATTTTCCACTCACTGCTAAGAGACTTTTCACACACGTTGACTTCCTATTTCAAGTTTTAAAATTCAACTGCTTTGTTTATTTATTTTTTAGTATAGTACTAAGAAAAAAAGGAAGAATTCAATACCATTTCCTTCTAAGTTGATTTATAGGGTATATATATCTCAATGAAGCATTTTGTGGAAATTTACAAGCTGATTCAAAAATTTATATGTAAGTGGAAGGACCTATCATAGCCAAAACAGTCTTAGCAGGCAAGCACTATACCGAAGGATTTACACTACTTTGCTTCAAGAAGTATTATGGGGTAGAGAAATCAAGATGGTGTAGTTTTGGCCAATGGACAACAGATCCTTGGAGCAGAGTAGAAAGCTCAGAAATATTCCCAGACTTCATGGCCAATTGATCCTTAACAAAGGTGTTATGCCAACAAAATTTATTGAGGGAAGAAAATTCTTTTAAACAGATGTTTCAGGAATGACTGGATAGACACAGAGAGAAGGAAAGAGGTTTGGCTTTACTTCACAACATCTGGGAAAACACACCTGACATGGACCAGAGGTCCAAATATATAATCTCAAACTACACATTTTCTAGAAACCATTGGAACCTTGGGATAAACAGCTTCTGAGAAAACACACACACACACACACACACACACACACACACACACACACACTCGTGCACATACGCATACACACACACACACACATGAAGAAAAAGAGAAGGAAAAGAAAAGAAGGTCAAATTTCATTAAAACTAAGATTTGCACTCTATGATAGACATGAAGGGACTAAGTGGAGGAAGGAAGGAGAAAGGGAACTCGATCCACAATATATAAAGACTTCCCACAGTTCAATAAGTTAAAACTTTGAGCTTTAGAAGGCCCAAATGTTTAGTGTTGTTTTCCCAACACTTCCATGCTTCAAAATCTAAAAGATGTCTACAGCATATCTATGTTATCTATATCTATGTTAGTGTTCTATATCAATGTTTTGCATCTGTTCATGCAAAATGTACAGAGGCTTTATTAGTAGGGCTAATTCTGCTGTAAGGCCTATGAAGTAACCTAGAATGATAGAAAAGCTCCGTATCTTGCATTGGCCACACAGATACATATATCTGTGGAATTATATTAAGCTGTATCTTTCGAGATGTGTCCAACCTGTAACCTGTGGATGTGTCCCAGGAGCTATGAATGTGGCCAACATAGCTTTCAATGTCTATGTGCAAAATAAAGGGGTTGGCTCTCCCTGCCAGAGGGTTGATGTACGGGGAAACACATAAAGCAACTAGCGGGAGCAGAAGGAACAAGAAAGAGTAAGCCATTATGACTGTCTTAGCGTTCTATTGCTGTGAAAAGACACCGTGACCAAGGCAACTTTCATAAAATAAAGCATTTAATTGGGGTTGGCTTACAGTTTTAGAGGTTTAGTACATTGTCATCATGGCGGGGATCATGGAGGCACTCAGGCAGACATGGTGTGGAAGTAGCTGAGAGTTCTACATCCTGACATGTAGGCAGCAGAAGAGTGACCTTCTGGGTCTGGCTTGGGCTTTTGAAACCTCAGAGTTCAACTCCAATGACACTCTTCCTCCAACAAGTTCACACCCACTCCAACAAGGCCACACCTTCTAAACTTCTTAACGAATGCCAATCCCTGATGACCAAACATTCAAAAGTAGGAGCCTCCTGGGGGCATTCCTATTTAAACTACACAGACATACAAATGAAAATGCCATAAGGAACCCTATTAATTTGAATACTACCTAATATAATTAAAATGTTTTAAAAATAAAATTCTGTATTCTTTAAACTGCAGATTTCATTGTTATAAATTATGCTTCCAGTGCAATAGAAAAATGCCAATTCTACAAAATCTTGCAATTTGTGTTTTAGAAGGTGAATTATCTTCTGTTTTTTTTTTTTTCCCCCTGGGAGTGTTGGCAATAAACTTAGGGTCCCAGGCATAGCAGGCAAGGACTGTTATCAGTGAGCTGCAACCCCAGCCACTGAATTACCTTTTAATGTAAAAGAGAAGCCAACTGTCCTACCCAGCTATGATGCCTTTGAACAACAACGGCCAGCATGGCATGATAACCCTAAGGATACAGTAGTGGCATGTATACCCTGGCAGTAACCAGTAGTTGACTAATTGTACTTAAGAGCTGCTGAACAAGATAGAAAACATGCCTGGTACCAGAAACCTACCCATCTGCTCAGAGCTAGTACAGTTATAGGTCTTGGAGGAGAACTTAAAATGGCCACTTTATTAAACCAGGATAGTACCAGGAGTGTAGTTCTCAGCTCTCGTCAAGGAAACTTCTCTTTGCAACAGATGACAATCACTGCAGAAAACCCCAAGCAATCAAAATATAGAGTTGTGAAACCAGGCCCAGTGGCCACTTCTGACATACAATCTCTGTCCCTAAGGCTCAGGAACACTGTAGTTGAGAGGACAGAAAGAGTGTAAGAGACAGAGGATCAGGGGGAGGGTTGGTTTTTTTGATACAGCTATTAGTAATTTCAGAAGTTATACCCAGGAGGTCTCACCAAAATGGCAGCTGAACAAGAACAACAATAGACATGCTAACATGGATGGAGGAAAGACTCCAAGGCCTCAAACTTTCACACACACACACACACACACACACACACACACACACACACGCACACGCACACGCACACGCACACGCACACGCACACGCTCACGCACACGCACACACACAGACAAACAGACAGACAGACACACACACATGGACACACACATAGACAGACACACATAGACAGACACACACACAGAGAGAGAGAGAGAGAGAGAGAGAGAGAGAGAGAGAGAGAGGGAGAGAGAGAGAGAGAGAACTACAGAATGCTGAGACCAGGAGAGCTAGTCTTCCTCAGGAAAGAGCACACCAGTTGGTTACCCAGTACCAAATGATCAGCCCTAAGAACACGTGTGTACAAGTATATTGAGCCATTATACAGACTGAGCAGGGTGGATGTATGTACTTCGGAATGCACGTGCATGTGTACCTGTGTGTGTGTGTGTATATGTGAACAATTAATGGAAAAAGAGACCACAAATTTGAAAGAGAGCAAAGAGAGGTTCATGGGAGTGTTTGGAGGGAGGTAAGGGGAGGGGAAATGGTGTAATTACATTATAATCTCAAGAAGTAAATGAAATAACTAAGAAACCCAAAATCTCCATGCTTTACAGAAATTAAATTATGAAGAGATATTAAAAGGAGTCTTCACAAGAGGAAAAAGTTGTTTGTAAAAGTCTGTCACATCATCTGTGTTAAAATCAGAGACAGTTTCCTTTTAGAGACAGTTTCCTTTCCTTTTTAATTAATTAATTAATTAACTTTACATATTGACTGCAGTTTTCTCTCCCCCACTTCTCCTTCCAGTCCACCCGATCCCTGTCTCTCTTCCTCACCCATCCACTCCTCCTCTGTTTCTCTTCAGAAAAAGGGAGTCCTCCCATGGATCAACCAGCCCTGGCATATTAAGTTGTGGTAAGACTAGGCATATCCTCTCCTATTGAGGTGGCTTAGTAGGAAAAGGTCCCCAAAGACAGGCAACAGAGTCAGTGTCAGCCCTTGTTCCTGCTGTTAGAAGTTCTACGTGAAGACCAAGCTACACAACTGTAACGCATGTGCAGAGGGCTTAGGTCAGTCCCATGCAGGTTCCCTGGTTAGAGGCTCAGTCTCTGTGAACCCCTGTGGGCTTAAGCTAGTTGATTTTCTAGGTATTCTTATGATGTCCTTGGCCCTTTTGGCTCCTTCAATCCTTCCTTCCCCTCTTCCACAGGACTCCCCAAGCTCTGCCTAATGTTCGTATGTGGGTTTCTGCATCTGTTTCCATTAGTTGCTGGGTGAGGTCTCTGACGAAGATCATGCTAGGCTCCTGTCTGCAAATATAGCAGGCTATCATTACCAGTGCCAGGGGTGGGTTCCTCTCATGGCATGGATCTCAATGGATGGAACTAGAAAAGATCGTGTCCTGAATGAAGTAACCCACACCCAGAAAGACAAACCTGGTGTGTTCTCACTTGTGAGTGGATACTATCTGTAAAGTAAAGGATAGCTGTGATACAGTCCACAGACCCAAAGAAGCTACGTGACAAGGAGGGCTCAAAGGTGGGTGTGAGAATCTCACTGAGAAGTGGCAATAGGATGGACACCATGGTTAGATGGTGGTGAGAGGACGGATGGGGTGGCAGAGGGGATGGGAACAAAGGGGATTAGGTGGGGGGAAATGGAAGGAGAAGGTACTGGGAGAGACAACTGGAATCAGATGGGGGGCATCTTGCAATGTGCTAGAAGTCTAGAGCAATGGAAACTCCCAGGAATTGATGAGAGTGACCTTAAGACACTATGGGATATGATTTCTCTTTAGGCTGGAAGGAAATGAAGGTAAGAGCTGAAAAGACCCCGTAGGAAGTGCAGAAAATATTTTCTCCTTCCTTCTCCCTCTCCCTCTCCTTCTCTCTGTCTCTGAGTGTCTGTCTGTCTGTCTGTCTGTCTGATACCTTAGGATTAATGTTTATAGTAAGAACATGAGCAGTATAGGCCTTTACCAGGAGTTTCTATCTCTTTGATAAGACAACAGTTAAATTCAGCAATTGGAGATGGAGAGATGGCTCAGCAGTTAAGAGCATCTGCTGTTCTTGGGGGAGGGGGAGCACTTGGTGTTCTTGGGGAGGACCAGCGTTCAGTTCTTGGTGTCCACATGGTGACTCACAATCACCTGCAATTCCAGTTTCTGGTGATCTAATGCCTCGTTCAGCCTCCTCCAAGAACAACAGGCACATACATACATGAAGGCAAACACCCATATACATAATTTAAAAATATTTAAAAATAGTAGATAATTAATCTCCATCATGTTAATATAAGGATAGGAAGGAAAAGGAGGATATAAAAAAAATCTGTGCACTCTGTTACTTTCCTCAGTGTTCAGAACCTAAACTGTACTGAAAATGAAGTAAAAACATTATGTATAAGCTGGATGGTGGTAGCGTATGTCTTCAATTCCAGCACTGGGGAGGCAGAGGAGGGCAGATTTCTGAGTTCAAGGATAGCCTGGTCTACAGAGCAAGTTTCAGGACAGTCAAGGGTACACAGAGAAACCCTGTCATCAAACACACACACACACACACACACACACACACACACACACACACACCACACACACACATTATACATAATGATGTGTGTGTATATGTGTGTATATATATTTATATATACATATATATAATAATGTGTGTGTATATATATGTATATACGTATATATAAATATATATATACACATATATATGCACATATATATATATATATATTATGAGTGTATACTAGAAATGAATGAAAGTACAAATTTCTTTGCTTGAAAGAGGATGAAGGATAAACAATTTTCCTCAAAATTAAGAAGAACGCTTAATAATTCTTTACATATGTATTATAACTATTATAAATTGTGCATGTATATCTATCTATCTATCTATCTATCTATCTATCTATCTATTTATATACCTATCTATCTATAGATATATATTACACATACATATTCATTCAATCTCTCCCCTTAAATACATGTATGCGTGTTTGTATGTAAGTCTTACATTCTTCTGGTCGGAATGGAAGAATGCAGTGTTCTGTGGACATCTAGGGGACTCTGTCTCCAGTGAAAAAAACAGACTAATAATCAAGGCCCAAAGCTGAAAAGAAAAGGGCAATTACTTCAATCACGATAAAGGATTCTTTTCTGGCTCAGTCCTGGCAAGTGATCAGATTAAAGCACACATGAAGATCTGTCTCCTTGGGCATACTGTGTAGATTAGTAAGAGCCCTTGCAAACAGTCTTGGGCAACACGCTAAATACTGAAGACTTGTAAGAGCTTTCCTCTGGGAGGGAGGAAAAAAACCCTCGATAATGAGCCGCTGACTGGATGTTTATGGCTGGCAAATCCCATAACCCTATAATTTGGCTCCTGAAGGCCACATTCTTCTTTGGTGCAGAAGCCCAGGGTCAATTATCGCGGTTGGTAAGCTTTCCTTTTGGGTGTTAGTCAGGGCCAATTTTGTATAAAAGAAGGGTTTCCTCTCTGGCACTGGCTCTCTCCAATTATGGAAGCATATCCTGGGGTTGCCTTAAATCACATGCTCCAGGGAGCTGTGGGGGTTACCAGAGGACATTGTACAGAAGGCGTTTCCCACTGCAGCATGCAGTGACACCGGACACTACTTTTTGAACGGCTAACTATCTCATGAGATTCTGGACTCTTGAATTATAAACCACATATCACCAACCCACAGTGGCCATCATTAATTTGTCCTTGGGAATCAAGGGTGCCTCTGGCCTGAATTCCCTTTGTTCCACCTTCTCTTTCTACTCACAGGAAAGCTCTCCATTCCTTTCCTCTATTCAAACCCAGTAAGACGAGGGTCAGTTAGTGTGCAAGGCCGCATTCACTATGAATCCAGGACAGTCCTTATCCCCTCTCTCCTGCGATTCCTACAACAAAAAAGGAAGCATATTTCTAAAAAGACAGTGCTATTTTGGGACAGAATTTGAAGGAATCTAAGATCTGAACCTCATTTCCACACTTCCTATGTAAGTGACCCAGACACATTATTTCTTCTTTCTGAGTCTTACTTTACACAGTTGTGAAAAGATGGTTACATTTCTCATCTAGAGTCATTTTGAAAATTGGCTGAGATACTTTGAATCAAGTGACCCATATGTTGCCTGGTGCACACAGATACTCAGCACATTGTCACCCTCATTATTGACAGGTAAATTTGAGCATCAGAGGAAAGAAGGAACCTGGCAAGAGACGCAGAGGAAGCAGTGGCTTAGCCAGCCCCTCAGTGTTTGTTCTCCAACCTTTTTATAGGGGATATACAGATGACTCTGTCCTGCAAAAGGGAAGGGGAAAGCTCTGTTTTCTCAATCCTGCTGTTTTGTGAAATGCCACCAGGAGGAAGGTGGTCGTTACTAGTTGAAAGGAAGTTCATACCTTTGCTTTGTGCCTGTGCTTTTGTGACTTGAATTGTATGCTGAATCTTCCAGTTGTCAGTCCAAATGTTATTGAGAATGATGATTATTCTGCTCATGGCCAGAGAATCGCTGGAAGGGTAACATGGTAGATAGGAGAAGACCCCTGCCAGGGAGGGACCAATAGCCTCAGCTTCTGAACAAGTTCTAATAAGATGATACTGGGTTATCTATGCTCCCTGCTGCCTTTCCCTCAGTTGCTCTGAGTGGATCAGTGAATTTTTTATCCAGATAAAGGACAATAGTGATTTATTGTAGGTCTTTTGCTTTGAAGATAAGCACAAATAAAAAGCAACTTAAAAGCAAAGCTAAAAACTTTCTCTTGCCTAGTTTGTAGTTGCTACTTCAAAACTCAGTGTTTGGAAAGTGCTGGCCATCTCTGATAGTAATGATACCTGCTGTGTGCTGGGACCATTTCTACCTGTGGTGGATCTATTTTAGACATTATTGTGGAGGCGAAAAAGTGTCCTGCGTGTTTGAAAATGCCACAATCACCCATGGCTTGAGCTAGGTTTGATCTTTTTTGTAATCTAAAAGAAAAATCCCCAAGTGCATTACTTTAGCACAAAACCATTGGCTAACCGCTTTGCAGGATGCCTCTTTCATATCTTGCTGTGACTCAAAAGCTCCTCCAGTTACAGTCCTTGATTTAGGCCATCAGAGTCTTATTTTATTCCTTCTATCCCATCTCCATCTTTCCCTAGCATCCCTGGTATCTTCCATTGACTTCAAGAGGTAATGGTCTTGGACCTTTGTTAGAATGGCAGAGAGAACAAGGGCACCAGCTGTTTCAAAAGTTGTTTTTTAGAATGACTTAGAAATGTCTAGTGTGTGGGGCCAGGGCTTGAAGGTACACTTGAGGTCTGGCACGACTCACTTCTGTTTTTGTTCTCTTAAAGAAAGACTTGGGCTTTGCTTTAGTGAAACAATGAACTGAGAGATGCAGGGCTTTGTTCAGCCTCGAAGCCACACTGGGTGTGGTTGGTTAGTCAAGGTGACAAGAGGAGAGGGACATTTTTGAGCAATGTTACAATTGTTCTTATTCTGTATAGTATGAAAAGGGCAAAAGAGAAATTAAAAAAAATACTATGTGTGCGTACGCACGAGTGCAAGTGCATGCGCACAGATGCTTATGTGAGTGGACATATCATGTGTGCATCTATAACAAGGCACACATGTGGACATCAGTGGGAAACTCGTGAGTCAATTCTTCCCATGGTTTGGGGGGACTGAACTGACATGGTCAGGCTTTGTGATATGGATCTTCACAGTGAACTCTCCTGTTGGCCTGGATGACTTTTCCCTGAAATTCTTGGTCACTACATGATTCACAAATAGCATGTATCCATGGGAAGCTGTATTCACATGTACAATTATTCACTGAGCAATTTAGAGAAGAAGCTCAGCTGAGTAAAACTATAAAAATCAGAGTCAGGAAAATAGAAGATGAAACCCTGTATTCGTGGGGATGCAGTAAGTATCATGGAGGAATCCACAAAATTCCATAAGGATTCTCCTCTAAGCTTCCTGATGGCTCAGTGAGGTATTCATAATTCCCATTTCACAGGAGCAGGAAAAATCTCACAAATGAGAGTGGAAACCCCAATGCTTATTATCCTCTAAGTGGTGGAATATTGAGGCAAGCAGACACCTGACTCTGGAGAGTGAGTTTATATCCACCACGATGTGCATATCACCTGCCCAGACAACTTCTCATGTTAGTCTCGACACAGACATCATGTGGTCTACAGTCAGTGTGGGATTTAATCAAAAGATAAGTTGGTTCCTGAAATTTAGTTTTTAAAAAGTCCATGTTTGCTCTTCCAGAGGTCCTGAGTTCAATTCCCAGCACCCACATGGTGGCTCACAACTACCTATAGCAGGATTTGATGTGCTCTTCTGTTATGCAGGCAAATGTGCAAATAGATCACACACACACACACACACACATGTAAACAAATCTTTTTTAAAAGTCCATGTTTATGTACATTTTTATGTGCAGATGTACTTTCAGAGTATTCACACAGATGCATGCACCCACAATGGACGTATACAAGTTTTAAAAAGTTACAAAACAGGAAACATTACCCAGAGTTCTATCTATCTAGTATTAATAGAGAATTCTTCAGAAACAATAAAACATGGTGTACATGCCTGAGTGTGCATGCATTGTGCATATATATGTGTGCATGCATGTGTGTGCGTGTGTGCTTGACTCTGTGTGTCTGTATATGTGTTACCATGGAGGCTGGAAAGTCTCAGGATCTGCAGCCAACATGCTGAAGCTCAGCAGAGCTGATGGTATAGCCTCAGTTCAAGAATAAGGACCAGAACAGGGCCAGCTGGTGTACATTCCAGTTGAAAAGCTATAGTACCAGAGATGGGAAGAGATGAACTTTTGTTCTATGCCCGAAGTCTGGAAAGGACCAATATCCTAGGTCTAGTGGCTGGTCAGGAGGCATTCTTTCTTAGTCTCTTTATTCCATTCAGGTGCTCTACACATTGAATGGGAACTATCCACTTTAGGGAGGAAAGTCTCCTTTAACTCAGTCAGGATTCAAGTGTTAATCTCATCTAGAAATACAATCATAGTCATACCCAGAATAATGTTAGACAATATAACTAGGTTATATTGTCTAATTACCAGATCAGTAAACACATACATTAACCATCAGAAGTAAGGATTGTGGACTAGTGTCTGTGAGCCTGTAGAATAAACATACTGAAGCTTTATCTTCCAAAGCAATATTATTTGGTGATAAGGCATTCAGGAGGTAGTTAGGTTTTGATAAAGCCATGAGAGTGAGGCTTTTCTAGTGGGGTCACTGTCCATAGGAGAGATACCAGAGGAGTTGGGTAGGTGGCTTAGTCAAGAAAGTGTTTGTCTTAAAGTCATGAGGACCTGAGCTTGGATCTTTAGCACTTATATAAGAAGCAGGGTTCAGTGGTATGCACATACATTCCTACTGTTGAAGAGGCAGAGACAGGAAAATCCCTGGAATTCACTGATTAGCTAGCCAGTCTAGCCAAATCAGTGAGCTCTAAGTTTAGTGAGAGACTCTATCTCAAATCGAAAGTAGAGGACAAATGGAGGAAGACATCCAACACTGACCTCTGGTCTTCATGCATACATATACATGTGTGTGCACATATATGACACACATGTACACATGCATGAAACACATACACACACACACACACACACACACACACACACTACCAGAGAGCTAGCTCTTCTGTCATGTGAAGAAGTGAGATGCCCATCAATAGTCCAGGAAGATGGCTCTGATGTAAGCCTGACCTCTGTGGCTACCTCTTCTAACATTTCCAGATTTTAGAAAGAGAAAGAGAAAGAGACACTAACGTAAGGAAGACCTAAACAAGGACGACATCATTAGACATGCTAACTGTTGTAGTATGTATTTATTCTCTAGTGGGGTTACTATCCTGCCTACGATCATTCAGTTTCCAGATAAAAGACTCACAACTTTTATACTTATAATAAGTCTTAGTCAGCACTAAAGCTGAACAGGTATCTACACACTATGGTATTATGTCTACTTCTCTATCAAAAATCCCATGTTATAACTTCCAGCTGGGCTGCTCTTATTCTAATTGGCCAGCCCTCATGGCTATATTTTCATAACTCATCTACCCCATGACATCTCTTGTCTCTCCACCTTCTTTCCTCTTCTCTTGTTTTTCCTTAAACTTCAAGCCCAGGAACCAAAAACCTCACCAATCTCTCTTCTGCCCAGCTCTAAACTATAGGCATCTTGGTTCACCAATCAGGGATAACTTCTGGGGCTAGGTTATGTAGCATCACTTGTGTATGGGCAGATTCTCCCATCCCTGGGGACAATCATGCCTTGGGTGGCAGTATTTAGCATTATAATACATAACAGAAGACCAAACCTCAACAATTAATACAGAAGAGGATAATCTCACAGGGCCCCAAGCCCAGACAAGTAACTACAGGCAACTAAGGAAGGCTGAGGCTGGGAGGGAAAGTATTTTCCAGCAAAGAGTCTTCCAACTGGTTAACCAATACCAAGTGGTAAGCTCTGAAATCATAAACAATTTCAATCAATCAATCAATCAATCAATCAATCAATCAAAAGAGGCAAAGAATTCTAAGCTTCAGGTTCTTCAGCCTTCAGAAAGGGCCAGAAACTTCCTACAGCATTCCATGAAATCTCATTCCTAGCCCTTCAGATGACAGGAAACAATGGTCTGCCAAATCCAGCATCCATGTTAGAACAGATCCAATAGTCCCCTGACATTGTAGAACAATCCTGTAGTCATAATAAATGGCCGTCAAAAATGAACCAATAGCCAATGTAACTCAGTATAACCTTGGCTTCTTTATCTACATTTAACATTCCATCTCTCCAACCAATATGATGCCCACATATCAAGCTTCAGTCTGGAGGCTTTTAAACACAACATGGTAGGGGCTCTTTGCAGGAAATCTTTGAGGAAGCACTTGCTTTTAACAACAATGACAAGTGCTGGGGGTGAAATTCAAGGGTAAACTGTTCCACTTAGTACAAACCAACTATGTGTGATTGCCAGTGGTTATCGATTGGGGACAACTGTTTGCCCACAGTGATGCTATGACCCTGGCATCTTGTGGTTGATCAGCTTTTAAAACCTGGTTCCAGTGGCTGTGACCTTAAGAGAGCTATTTAGAATAATTTGAAGCCACATAGAAAAGATATTTTGCTGAGGAAGGAGAAAAGGGCTCCACACTCCAGCTTTGAACTCATTTCTCTTTTCAACAAAACTGCGCGGAAGCCAATTCCATCACAGCTCTGCAAGGTGGCTTATTAGCTAATTCAGTTCCGAGCCACTTATGTAAATAAGCTGATTCCGGAAGACGAAACTGTCAGCAAGAAGCCGTTTGTTGATTTATGAAGCTGTTATTTAGGGTCTGTGGTTATTAATCCTCTCTACTTTCCACTCCAGTGAGGATGAGATATTTGCCTCTCCTGAACAAGAGTCCTTAAAGAGGGATCCGCGAACTTCTCAGAGCTGTGTGCACAGCTGGGATGCTGCGTAGAGTCTGGCATGTTGCACCTGTTTAATTTATGTTTGCTGAAGGAGTAAATTCATAAGTGCATGAAGATTCCATTTGTCAGGAACCAATAGGACCAACTAATTCCAATACAGGCATGTGCTTTTGCAGAAGGACTTTCCTTTCTACAATGTAATTATTGAGCACACTTTATTACTTACAGGAACACGCTTGCTACTCAGGCTATCTAGCACACCATAAATGGAGATCTAAGAGGTGAATTCCATTTAAGCTGCTTTTATTTTGGCCTGAGCTGTGATTTACAATCACCAGTTATAAGATGAGGTGACGTTCTCTCTTCCTCTTCTGTCTTTTGCTCTTCTGAACCTGTCTGTGGGCTGATTTTCTGGATGACACACTGGCTCAGGCTGTACATAGTGTACATAGTTCCTAAGACTCTTCTAAAGACGCTGAGAACAGGGCAGCTGAGGAAACATCGATTGTAGAGCAAGATGACTCAAGCTGCAATAGTGAGCAAACCAGGAATGGAACAAATATCTCTTCTCAGCACGGGGCTTCCTACCGTCCGTCTTATTAGTTGAGAGTCCAGGGATAATTGGAAGGATTTGTGTTTTAAAAGTTACAGTGAATGAAAGCTCACTACACGCTGTACAGCGCTACCCTGTTCGCAACTCAAAGTAGCAGCTGCATCATTAGAAGCAAGAAAGCTCCATTAGCGGGAGCTGATGCAGATGTCCCTCCCTCTCAGTGTGGGAGGGGACTTGCTCATAGTACAAACTCCTTTCTTATCTGTTGACTAAGTTAAGAGCAGTTCAGGAACGGGGGAGATGGGTGATGGCTTAGAGGGAAGACACATGACGTTGACCTTAAAACGTCACACGCACAGTGCACTCATGCATATGTAACTGCATGCACACATGCACAGTAATACACACAGACAGACAGAAACACACACACACACACACACACACACACACACACACACACAAGAGTTCACACTAGCTTACCACTTTATGGCTAATTAGTCATGGCCATGCTCATCCTGTATAGTTTGGACCAGCAGCATCCTTGCAGAAGGAACATTCCAACACAGACGTTCATATAGTCATCCTTGGCCTCCGTTTGACGTCCTGTGCCCTTTACTACTTTAACATGCCATCAGGAAGATTCAGCTGAGCAAACATTGCTAAGAGCTGGGAGAAAAAAAAATCACAAATATTTATGACCTAAATGCTAGTAAGTCGCCTCCATTCCCAGGAGGGCAATAAATCAAACCCAGTTTTATCTATAATAGCAAGATAGCAAAAGGCAAGCGCCATAAGAGCCAAGGTATAGACAAATGACTTTGGAGAGAAGAATGATTAGTTTTAGCTGGAGGGTTCAAGAAAATAGTGTGAGATTTTAGAGGCAGGTGCTGAATGATGTACAATCTTTTCTCAGAAGCGTGGTGAGAAGGAAGAGAAGTACAGGCTGGGGGAACATTGTGAACAGAGGCATACGAGTAGGAGGGATTTATCTGGGGCCTGGGAATTCACAATGGTAGTTGGATAGGGGAGTGTATCGAGGGAGGCCTTTGGAAACCAGAGAGAATGGAGCTAGAGACCAGGTGGAACTGGTTTTCAATGTAAGCTAGACAAAATTAATATTTTTTAAAGCTTGAAATAATTTATGTAACACACAGAAAAGTTTAAAAGACAGTTATTCCCCTAATATTGGGGTGATGGATTTTGGTGTTATAGCTAAAATTTTTTAACCATATCAAAGGTGTCAATCAATTTAAAATGCATCATGGAATGGATGATGCTAGGACTTCTTTGCTATGACCAAAGCAAAGCAACAAAGGAAAACATGAATAAATTGATCACCATCAAAATGAAACCTTTCCTCTTTCACAGGATATTGAGCAGTAAAAGGCAAACTGCAGAATGTAGGAGAATACTTGCAAATCATATGTCCAATCTATGAAGTATGAGTAATGTTTATAACTCATCTACAAAAGCTCAAATTTAAAAGTGTGGGTATAGATAGGTATAGATACTTCTAAAGAAGATATAATAGTGGCCAAGAAACAAGAGAAGTTTGAAACCCCAGAACCCACTGAAACAAATGCTGGTATGGCTGAGCATGCCTAACCCCCCTTGTTGGTCATTAGAGACCAGCCCTGGGAGCTCTCTGACTTGACAGCCAGCTGGAATGGCAAGTGTCTTACTCTGTTAGAGACATTGTTTCAGGGCAACAGTTTCACTACCTAGAAAATACAGGCAGATACTAGATATCTTTCTCACCTGCAAATATGTGCATATGGGCATCTGTACTTCTGCACACACACACATGCACCCTCCCCACACAACTTGTATGTGCATCTTCATAACAGGATTATTCACAATATCCAAAATATATAACAGCAAAAATGCATCACTTTACGAGTGATGTGTCTGTAGAGACTGGAATAGTATTTGACACTGGAAGAAAATGAAACAGTGATACATGCTGTGAATTGAGAGAACCATTATAGTATGCCAAGAGAACAGCACAAGGCATCATTGTGTTAGTCAGGGTTCTCTAGAGAAAGAGCACCAATGAATCTCAATATCTCTCTCTCTCTCTCTCTTTCTCTCTCTCTCTCTCCCCCTCCTCCCTTCTCCCTCTCCCTCCTCCCTCTTCTCTCTGGAATTTATTAGAGTGTCTTATAGGCGATGGTTCAGCTAATACAAAAGTAACTGTCTACCAATTAGAAGTTCAAGAATCTAGTAGGTGTTCAGTCCACAAGGCTGGATATCTCAGCAGGTCTTCAGTATCCTGAAGAAGAAGTATGTTATACTGCCAGTGAAGAATTCAACTGGCCAGGGAGAATGACAGCAAGGAGGTAAAGGAAGAAAGTGTCCTTCTTCCATGACCTTTACATAGGCTGAGTGCAGGAGCTGTGAGCCGATTGAAGGTGGATCTTCCCACCTCAAAATAGACGCATGAAAAGCGGATCTTCACACTTTAAATGACTTAATTAAGAAAAAAAGTTCATCACAGATTTACTCAGCCCTTTGGGTTTTAGTTAATTTTAGATGTAGTCCATTTGATAACCACAAACAGCCACCACAGCCATGTATCGTATATCTCTTAGATGAAACTACACACGGGGCAGCTCTTCAGAGCCAGAGGCAGGTCAAGGGTTTCGAGTGGGAAGGGGGCAGCTAGCATGCTGTTTGACTAATCTAAATGGGAGGACAATGATACTCAACTCTGTAATTTAAAACCATTGAGAGATCTACCTTAGGGGCTGGAGAGATGGTTTAGTGGTTAAGATCACCAGCTGCTCTTCCAAAGGCTCCAGGTCTGGTTCCCAGCATCTGCATGGCCTCTCACAAATATACAACTCCACTTTTATTAATCTGATGCCCTCTTCTGGCCTCTTTGGAAATCAGATGCACATACGGTGCACAGACATACATGTAAGTATAATGCCCTTACACATAACAAAATGATTTTAAAAAATTCTCCCCAAAAGAAAAGTAGACTTTAAATGTCTTTCATGGTATGAACTGAATTTCAATAAAGCTGTTAAAATGAAATCAATAAAGACATCCTATAGCTGAAGTAAATCAATCCCTCTTCATCATTTTTTCCTCTGTACTATTAAAAAATGGAGGCAGATGTTCACCATTTTGCATTGTTCCTCTAAAACAGAGCACCAGGAAGAGAACAGCTGCTTCACAGCCTGATGGATGCCTGCGTTAACATACAGTCAGCCTGAAGTAATGTTTAGAACTTAAAGGTTGCTTCAAGTTTAAATTCATCCACAATAAACTTCTTTGGAAAAATTGTATAATATTTTGATTGTTTTCTTAATTTATTAGCAATATTAACACTTCTTTCTTTTATTTGTAGCAAAGGTCATTCTTTTTTAACGAAAAACTTTGTGTCAGGGGCTGAAGAAATTGATCAACAGTTAATAGTACTTATTATTTGTGCATAGAAACTGATTTCAGTTCCAAGCACCCACATCAGGAAGCTTTCAACCGTCTGTAATTTCAGCTCTAGGGGATTTGATGTTCTCTTACCTCCATAGATACTAGCATGTGTGTGGAACACATTAACTCATGCAGACAAACACACACTAGTGTGTGTGTGTTTAGGTGCAAGTATATGAAGAGGCCAAATGTCAAAATTGGGTACCTTTCTCTGTCACTGTCTGCTTTATCTTTTGAGATAGGATCTAACACTGAAGCTGGTGCTTACAACTGTCTAGGTTGACTGGAACCAGCTTTGAGTGCTCTGTCTGTCTCCATTTTCCCGGTGCTACGGATACAGACATGTGTGAGCACGCCTGACATTTAAACGTGGGTGCTGGAGATTTGAACTCAGGCCCTCAAGCTTGTGTGGCCGACACCATATGCTCTGAACCAGCTCCCTAAGTAAACCAAATTTTTAACTTCTTAACTGTTTTTCTTTCTCCTATCCTGATCCTCTCTGAGAAATCTGATTATGCCTTTCTTCAGTACGTTACACAATCACTTCTTTCAGGCACGGCACACATTGTTATACATTTACTGTAAATGTTGTGCTGGCTGGTCTTAGGTTAACTTGATACTAGCTAGAGTTGTCTGAAAGGAGGGAGTCTCAACTGAGAAAATGCCTTCATCAGATCTGGCTGCAAGGTATTTTATTAATTAGTGATTGATGCGAGAGGGCCCAGCCCATTGCAGTTAGGGCCATCACGGGGCTGGTGGTCCCGCATTTCGTAAGAAAGCAGGCAGAGCAAGTCGTGGGGAGTATCCAGTAAGCAGCAACCTCCCATGGCCTCTGCATCAGCTGCTGCCTCCAGATTCCTGCCCTGTTTGAGTTCCTGTCCTGACTTCCTTCCATGATAAACAGTGACACAGAAGTTGAAGGAAGTGTAAGTCAAATAAACCCTTTCTTCTCCAACTTGCTTTTTCGGTCATGGTGTTCCACTGCAGCAATAGAAACGGAACTATGACAGCTGCCAAGTCGGTTTCTTTATATTTTGGCATTAAAAGTATTTGAAGTTCTCTCACGTGACATCTGCCCCTCTCTTCTCTTGAGGGTTTCTTTCCTCTAGGTTAAGGAAACTTTTCCTTGCCCAAAAGCTTTCTGAGTATTACATACTCATTTCTTCCTTTATTTTTCTCGTGGTTAACATTTTTTATCTTTAATTTTCACATTTTTAATAATTTTATTTTTATTTTATCCGCATTGGTGTTTTGCCTGAATGCGTATGTCTGTGTGAGGGTGTCATGTCCCCTGGGACTGGAGTTCCAGATAATTGTGAGCTGCCATGTGGGTACTGGGGGTTGGAAACAATCCTGTGGAAGAACACCCACTGAGCTTAACCCTTAAACCATCTCTCCAGCCCCTAACGTTCAGATTTAACAAATGTTATTTTGTTTCCAACTGTATGCTTGATGTAGCTCTAGTATTTATCTTGAATTAAAATATAATGCAAAACAATGTTTCCAAATTATTGCCAGTGCCCTAACCCCTTCCTACTATGTGCAAACATGTGTAAATTGTTAGCCACATGACTCTAGGGACTTGTCCAGTCTGTTACCATGTGACTCTTATGATCAATGTCTGTCTGTCTGGTTTGTACCAGTAATAGATACTCTCAGAGCTTTGACTCTATAAAACATATTACAGTCCTTGATAAGAGCGTTCCCTCTTTCCCTGTGTACTTTTAAAACTGGGCTTACTTTATATAATTTATGTCCAGGTGACTTTCAGAGCAATTTGTCAAGCAAAATGCAAGCATGTTAGAATTATTCCAAATGTAAGTTGATGTAAAAAGTTGACATTCTTCATTTTTCCCTGTCATCTGAGATATTCTTTCTCTTCACATACTTAAGCCTTTATGTCTACAAAGTAAAATGTTGCTGATCTGTCCTCATAGGTCACAAACATTCTCAACGAAAGTATTTACTATAGTTATACGCTGTACACTCCATGAATGAATTTTTTCATGCTAAATAATTTCAGCTACTGTATAAAAATGACTTGTGTGTAGGTGGGAGCATGTGCACTTATCTCTGATCAGCCTGCCTCTGAAACTTTTATTAATTAAAATGATTTCCTGGCGTATTCTCCTGGGTTATCTGACTGTGAGGTCACACTGCTAAGAGTGCCTTCTCATTCATTTTTCGGTCTTGTGACTCTAATCTCTGTCTCATTTTTCTCACAATGACTAGAATCAGTAGACTATGAATAATAGTGAAACCCAGCATATTAATTTTATTTCTATTGGAACATAAATGTAGCCTTTAGATTAAAGCCAGTGGCTTTTATTCTGGCAGACACATTTCCCTCTGTGGCTGTTTCTTGGTATTTTATTGAAGGAATTTATTCTTTAATATTTTTCTTCTCTAATCTATGTTGCTAAGAATTATGTATCCTTAGTGAACATTTTAAAAATGAATCTTCTTGTGCCAGATAATCATTAATAGGCCAACTATATATATATATATATATATATATATATATATATATATGTAAGAGTTTTCTCTGGGAAGCAAAAAATGCTTGTGGGTGGGGCATGTCATGGTCAAAGGTGTCCTTCCATAGAGCTCTTGAATGTAAAACAACACGATGCCAACGGTGTTTCTAGGCCTTCCCTCTAATTAGGGCTGTGGCACTGAAAGGAAATCTCAGATTTTCAACTGCAACCAGAGCAAAGGGTCCCTCATTAGGAGTCAGTTGGGGAACCCTCAACGTTTGAAGAGTAACTGTTCTATCATCAAACTTGCCTTAGGAGACTCGTCCTCAGCTAGCGAGCTTTGGCTCCTGAAGCAGTCAATTAGTGCCGTTTTTCCCTTTGATCATGGAAATTAGCTTAGAGACTGAAGCTAATTTGGGGTTCCTCAGCTTTGCTGTAAGTGTAATTTACTCCAGTGGTTATCCCAGGAAGATTCCTGGAGCTACATAGAGCTGTGTGCTGGAAGGGCTATCTTGTGGAGACTCTGGAGTTTTCCATCTTTGTTGCTTGCATCCCCTTTATCTGGCGTATGTTGGACTCTTTGCTGCCAAGAAAGTGGTTATGAGCCACAGAAGACTCCAAGTGTTGCATCCCACAGAATTTTATGAGTTCCCATTGTCACTTTTGAAAAATTTCAATGGCATACTTCCAACCAACCATGGCTAAATTTCAATCTTCTCCCTTTCTCTCTTTTCCTCCCTTTCCCCCTCTTCTCCTTCCTTTCTTCTTTTTAAATATTTTTGGGCATGGTCTCACTATTTATCACAGTGATATAAACTCGCTATATTGCCCAGGTGTGGTTTGAACTCAGTCTCCTGACTTAGCCTCTACATTGCTATGATTGTAACCTCCAGTCACTGGACTCTCTGCTCAGGGATCTTCTTTAAAAATGGCAACTTCTGGGTCCTTCTCAAGCCAACTAAATCCATGCAGTATCTCTCACTCCCTCCAAGGTTGGCTATGTGTAGTGAAGTATCAGCTAGGGTCTAAATGTTTGCTTCCTGTAAACAAGAGCTGTCTGTCCAGGGATGCTGGCTACCCAGACCTGTTCCTTGTGTTCTGTTCTTTCCCCCTGTCAGGAGAACATTAGCTGCTTTAAGACTTCTTTTCAGCTGTGTATACGTTAGCTCTCAGTTGGTGAATTTAATATTTTGTCCTGGGAGCAGAGAGTTGAGTTCTCCTCAGCCCTTGGCACGTTACTGTCCTGGTTTCTGGCACATTCGAGCTTCCTGCTGCCATTTTAATGTGCCCTGAAGGCCACACTGGGGTCCTTCTGTGGGTCTTAGTCACTTTTACCTTTCTGGACACCCCCCCTCCACAGTGCAGGTTTATGGTCCCTAGAGATTTCTTTTCCTTTTCCTTCTGTGAAGAAAAACAAACAAACAAACAAACAAACAAAAACAAACAAACAAACAAAAAAAACAAAGCCGGGCGGTGGCACATGCCTTTAATCCCAGCAGTTGGGAGGCAGAGGCAGGCGGATTTCTGAGTTCGAGGCCAGCCTGGTCTACCAAGTGAGTTCCAGGACAGCCAGGGCTACACAGAGAAACCCTGTCTCGAAAAAACCAAACAACAACAACAACAACAACAAACAAACAAACAAACAAATGAAACCTTTGTGAACTCCTTTAAAATTCAGTTTTCTTCTAATTTAAAAAGAAGCTATAGTCCTAGAAGGGGTCTCGGGGCTAAGCCACTATCTTACTACACCTGACAGCTCAGTCATACCTGCTTCTTTCTTCCGTGTCTCTGGAACTCAAAGCTCTTATGTTTGCCTAGACCAGTGCCTCTCAACCTGTGGGTCACAACCCCTTTGAGGGTCTAATAACACTTTCACAGGGGTCGCCTAAGACCATCAGAAAACACAGATATTTACATTACAGTTCATAACAGTAGCAAAATTGCAGTTATGAAGTAGCAACAAAAATAATTTTATGGTTGGCGATCACCACAACATGAGGAACTGTATTAAAAAGTTCACCGCACTAGGACCAACATGAGGTTGTGTTAAAGGTTTGCAGCACTGGGAAGGTTGAGAATCCGTGCCTTAGGCGAACACTCCAATGTGCTTACGATGACTCTTTCCTTCTCTATGTATTGCACGAAAAATTTTAATTTTATTTACATGTGTTCAAAATTTCTTTGTCATATAAACTTAAATTTAGCATGACACACTGGACAACCAATAACCTCTGCCCAATCTACTATCATTAGCTGTAGTCTACAGAGCATTCAGTCTGCCTTTTGTTCTTATTTACTATATCGTGTCTGCTCCAGTCTCCTATGCAGAATATATTGTACTTAGCCATCATGTTGCTTTAAAGTCTCCTTAGCTGTGATCTTTTCCTAGGCTTTCCTTGTTTATGAGGACACTGACAAACTGGGGAGAACTGGCCAGGCTACTAGCTGTTTGTCTTCTGGCTCTGCCGTGATATTTGGCAGGGACGACTTAAAGGAGGAACAGTTTATTTTGGCTTTTCGTCTCAGAGCTTTTATTTTATAACTCTTGCCTCCATTCATTCTGGCTCCTGGTGAGGTAGGATCCCATGGCATGGAAGCAAGTGGAGGGGAGGCTGGTCACCTCCCTGCAGTCAGGAAGCAGAGAGAAGGGAGGGACCAACAGCATTTAACCCCCAAAGGCACATTCACCACTGGTCGGTTTCTTCCAGCTGGTTACTAAAGTTTCTACCATCCTCCTCATCATTGCTGCCAGCTGGAGTCCAAACACGCCATGGACAGGCAAACCACAGGCTCAGCTTTTGCATTTGTCTGCCCCGTGTGTTCAGCAGCAAATTGCTGCTATCAGAATATAAATACAGATACACCAGAGAGTGGCAGAAGTGAGATATTTGATGCATCTCTCTCTCTCTCTCTCTCTCTCTCTCTCTCTCTCTCATTTCTTTTTCTGTCTCTCTCTCTCTCTGTCTTTCTCTTCTTTTATCCCCCTTCCTCTATGTAATAATAGCTGTTTTAATTATTTTTTTTTGTAGTATGAAAAATCATTGAAGGAAATTTCATGGAACTCGAAAATAAAAATTTCTTTCCAAGTATATACAATATACACATAGAATTTGAAAGACAATGCTTTGTTATTCAAAGCTAGAAGAGTGGGAACTGGATCCTGGAGACCTCTCTTCTGCCAGTAATTCAGTATCATACTATCTGAGTGGCTTTCTTCATTAGGGTACAACTGCTGTGATAAAACACCGTGACCAAGGCGACTTGGGGAGAAAAGGGTTGATTTGGCTAGCTCTTCCATAGCAGTATTCTTCATTGAAGGAAGTCAGGCCCGTAACTCAAACAGTGAAGAATCTGAAGGCAGGAGCTGATGCAGAGGCCATAGAGGGATGCTGCTTACTGGCTTGACAAACATGGCTTGCTCAGCCAGCTTTCTTATCAAACCCAGGATCAACAGCCCAGGGATAAAACCACCCACAATGGGCTGGGCCCTTCTGCATCAATCACTAATTAAGAAAATACCCTACAGGCTTGTCTACAGCCCAGTCTTATGGAGGCAGTTTCTCAACTGAGGCTTTCTCCTCTCAGATGACTTTAGTTTGTGTCAAGCTGACATAAAACTGTCCACCATAGTGGCTATTGTTAAATCTCTTCTTTTTCCTGGAATTCAGCCTCTCGTTCATTAAAGAAAAGTAACAACCCAGAGGGTTGTCAAAGCTCTAGCCAGATCTGAGTTATCAACAGTCATGCTTATGACTGAGGTACGAGATCTGTGACAGGCAGGGTTCTCAGAGCTCCCAGATTGGTGATGGCAACCAGACTAACGGTTGGGGGACACCTCAGGCACCCAGTGGTGGAGCAGGCACGTGAAGTCACTGGTCACACTTTGTGCTTCTGTCTACATCTTGAAGAAGTTGATCTCATATCCAAAGTCATGATTTGTCTGTGGGAATGCTTGCTCAGGACGGATAGGCCAGAAAACGAAGAGGATATGGTTGAGCCTCGGCCTCTAGAGAGAAGCCAGTTATCCAGGCTAGCTTTTCCTTTCACTAATTGCAGCAAAACCAATGAGGTCTAAGGTGAAGTCACCCATGGTATTACAGAGCCAGTTCCTGACAAGGCCGCTGAAGCCACTTTTGATCTAGCTCATTCTTCTCCACAACCTGGTAGTACACTGTATTTTCAAAGAGAGAATTCATCTTCTAGGTTCTAAAATTTTCAAGCTATCATAAATTGGCTGTTCTGCTTTTTGTTCATTTGAGGACCAAGAAGGATTGAGGGCAGAAAGTAAATGTTAGTGTGAATTCCCCTCTGCCTGACTTGGTTAAATTGTTGAGGAAACATGTACCACCTGGACACTCCCACCATTTTTGTTTAAGAGTTGGATTGAAGGTACAGATATATGATATATGTACGGTCTGAGAAAAACAAGTCTGATTAAGAAATCAGTCTAGCACAGTTCTTGGCAAACCCACCTCCTGTTGCTCACTCTGACTCATCGCCTGTTTTTATAAACAAGGTTTTTTATAAGGACACAGCCACATCTACTCCTGACATATATATATTTTTTATGACTGCCTTTTTGCCATGAGAGCCAGTGTAAGTAATTGTGACTGAGATTACATGACCTGAAAAGATAGTTACTACCTGGTACTTTTACTAAAACTGTGCTGACCTCTGGCATAGAATTAACCTGGTCATTTTGATGACCACACCTGTTGGCCTTATCTTTGGAACACTGAAGTAGAAAGCTAAGACTCTGGATTCAGAAAGACCGAGATTCAAAATATGGTGTTGTCCTGGCCTTGGGCAAGATGCCAAAACCTTCTTTTGCTTCACTTTCTTAATTTGCAAAGTAACAGTCAAACCATCAGGCTCTTGCAGCAGACACAAGAGTCAAGTGGGATAGTATATTAAAGGGAGTTAGAACAGAGTGGTACCTGGTGATCGCTGGATTAACAGGAGGGCTTGCCCCTTCCCTCAGAGCCTTTGTTTTATGGCAGGTTTTACTGTCTATGTTCCTACAAACCCAAACTTTCCTAGCCCCTGACTACCCTCTCTCTACTTTCCTGTTTCCACGGTTGGTCATAAAGGTTCTCAATTCTTTGTCCCTTCTCCTATATAGCAATTACCCCTTTGTAGTCTACTCTTCCCACTAGACAGGGTCAAATCGGTGGATAGAATCGTAGAGGCTTTTCTGGTAGGAAGAAGATTGAGGTATGTAAGAACTAGGGTGTAAATGCAGAGAAAGCTGTTAATAACTTGTAGTTCCAACTGGGTTAATAAGGCTGAGAGCACTAGAACAAGTGTGCTTTGTTTCCTAGAAGAAACACCCAAGTCAAAGACAACCAGCCTTCGAATATTGTTTTACAATTAAACGTTAATGTGTTCATCTTTGTCTAAAATTATTCATTACTCTCTGTTCACATATGATTGTCCATACAAGTAATGTGTTTCCTTATATGTATTTAAATGCTGTTCCTATTGGCTAAGTAGCATTCTAAATTCATTGCCATGACTGTGTCATTCTGTACCCCAATGTTCCCATTAGCTAGATAGTGTTTTCAGCCTTACACTGCATACAAGGGAACAGAGGCAAAAAAGAACTAATTAACTGTGGGTCAGACAGCTAGTATGTGCTCATCTTTCAGAGAAAACACTAAGTAGCTAACTTTTTAACTACATGCTTGAATCACAGTGATGACTGGCCATAGTTGAGCAGATTCCCAAGGCTGTCTCTATGTCTGATCCATAGTGAAGTAGGGTTCGGTGCTCAGGGGCTCCAGGTGAGTATGGCAGGTGCCTAGAGAAATACTTTCAACCATCGACTTCAGCAGTTGTAAAACTGATGAAATAGAATAATTCACGGTTGCTTTATTGAATAATTTATCAACCAAATCATTCACAAAAGCGGGAAGGTGAAATGGGGAGACATGGAAGAAATGAATTTGAACCAGAGAAGGATCAATAGGAACTAGAAGAAACAAAGCTTGCTGCCAGGGCCTGGAGCTTGGCACTCTCAGAAGGAAGGCAGCTCCCTGCTGGATGCACCTCTGACTCCAGGAAAATAGAACACTAGCTCTCCTGACTTTGCTACTCTCTCTACAGAGTGCTGTTTGTCAGCTTCGCCTACTTTGATGGATTCTGAATTGTCTTTTCCACTTACCTGCTCTTTGTCAATGGCTGCTTGTTGTAGTTAGAGTCTTATTTATTTCATTGAAGAGACACTATGAACATGGCAACTCTTATAAAAAAAATATTTATTTGGGGCTTTCTCACAGTTTAGAAGTTTAGTTCATTGTCATTGTGGCCAGAAACATGGTAGCACGCTGGTAGACATGATGCTGAGGAGTAGCTGAGAGGTCTACTTCGAGATCCCGCAGACAGCAAGAAGAGAGAGTAGTCCTGGGCCTGGCTTGAGCATTTGAAGCCTCAAAGCTCACCCCCAGTGATGCATATCTCCCAACAAGGCCACACCTCCTAATAGTGCCACTCTCTGTGATCCTGTGGGGGACGTTTTCATTCAAACCACCACAGCATAAGCTGCACAGAAAGCATACATTAGTTTTAGAATTCATATTTGCAAAATAGATTCCATTGGATCCTTGTTTGCAAATCATGTTCCTTTGGGAAACGTTGAGCAACTGAAATGGAATCTGATTATTTCCTGGTTTGATCTCTGTAAGTAGTCTCAAGATCAGGGCTGCTGTTGAACGAGCACCAGATGTAACCAACGCAAATGTTCCTGATCAGCATCGTCAGTGTGGACCTCTTATCAGAAATCTCCTTTCTGTCCAGGCCAGCACAAGTCCTCTCAGTCTCATATGCCACAGAGAACGATCACATCCAGGGCTAAAGAGAAGGCTTTCTGTGATAACCACTTCATTAATTTCAGTCATTTCTGCATTCTTTGTCCCATCTCTTTTCCAATGTAGGCATCCTGCATAACATCATTGGGAATGTAAGAAATTTTCTCTGCCGTGTAAGTTCAAGATTCAACAGTCCTTTTAAATGTTCATTTTTCTAGTCTGATTTAGGACAGACACCAACTGAAACTGAAGAGAAATGTCACCCTGTACTGGCCCTGTCTTCCTTCCATTCCCTCTCACTACATCTAAATAACCTGGTTGATGTAGCACTTCAGACTTCTTTGCTAGTTTTAGCACATGAATGGAATTGACTTTTAGTTGCTCTACAAGTTGTAGCAATATTTTAACATAGTAAAATTCCTTAGGCTGATTTAGAGTTCAGTGGGTACCACTCCAGACAGTACACAAATTGAGACCAATGGCTTTGAGATAGTAATACTGACTCAGGAAAGCTCAGCCTCATGGGAGAAGCAGAAAGAGCTTTCATTTTGGGGTGATTGTGCCACTACATGAGTCTTTCATCATTTCAAGGATGATATTAATAGGAGAAGGAACTACTTTCTTTTGTAAGTTCAGAATTCAGCCAGTCACACTTCGGCAAATGGTTGGAGGTCAGAGAGCCCTGGTGAGTCATTTTTCTTGTGAGTGTTCCTTGGATCATTGATTCTCATCTCAACCTTAACCTTTACTCCAAACATGAGAGCTTAGCAAAGAGGAATGGAGTATTATTTATAATAATTTCCATTGTCAATTTGAGACACCTTGAGAGAAATAAAGACATTTTATGTGTTTGGTATGTCCCTCCACTCTGTGTCTATTAAAGTCCCCATAGATTGGAGACTTTGGGTAGGAAATAAAACTATTTATTTTATTTTAGGATAAAGGATTCTTAGGAAGTCATTCCCACAATATTTTAGATTGTCAAACACCTGGTATCTTTGAGGTTGTCGGGACTTTTCAGCACTCTCTGATATCTGGTAGACCAAGGTCCTTCTCTATCATAATATAGGGAAGATACTCGCATGCTGGTAAAAGAATACAATGATTTCTGAAGTGTGTCATGATAGGAATTGTTTTATGTTTGTGGATCAACTTATGGAGAACTGTTATCTTTGAATTTGTCATTAAAACCACACTCACTAAATATTTTGAGTTAACCTTTGGACATAATGGTGAACTTAAAGTATCTATTTCTTTTCTTGTAATTTTATTCTAACTGATTGTCGTGTATTTGCAATCCTGTGTTGCATTCAAGTTTTCTTTATACCAGAGTTATTTTGCTAAGGATGCCAAGTGACTGTTCTAAAACAAGGAGGAATTTTGAACCTCTCTGTTACTTATTTTTAAATATACTAAATAAAATCAGAGAATGATACATGTGATGTCTATTCTTTGGAATTTATTGTGTCTTCTTTTTCTGATTAATTTTCTATTTCTGTTTAGCTTGTTTTAATTAAAATAAAAAATTTATTGTGGGACTATTGTATTTTAACACTTTTTTTTTTATATTCTTAAAAGTCATCAGGTGTCCTATGTTTGTTTTTCCACTTTTAGTGTTTTTTATTTGGAGTTTCTCTCTTTCTTTCTTTCTTTTTTTTTTTTTTAGCTAGGCATTTATGTCAAAGATTTATCTTTTTTTAGAGAGAAATAATGTCTTTTAAAAAATAAGCTCTCGAAAAAACCAAAAATAAAAAAATAAAAAATAAATAAAAAATAAACTCTCAGTTAAAATAATTAATGCATTACTTTGTGTGTGTGTGTGTGTGTGTGTGTGTGTGTGTGTGTGTGTGTGTGTAAAAGCAGTTTGTAGGAGTTGTCTCTCTCCTTCCACTATGTAGGTTACAGGAATCAAACTCAGGTCATCAGGCTTGTCAGCAAGTGCCTTTACCCACTGAGCCATTTCGCAGGCCCAAAGCTCTCATTTTTTATGAATAAAGACATTGTTTCATTTCCTATTTCATTAAATTAAATTAATTTCAGATCTATTTATTTTACTTTCTTTGAGTTCAATTATTATTGATCATTCTGGATATTGTATTGAATAGATTTTTGTTTGGTTGTTCTAGTCTTACTTGTTTAAAACAAGTATGTTGAAGGTTTTATTTAATGCCCAACACTGTCTATACTCCTCCTTTCCTGCAAATCTCATTCTCACATTAGAGCCTATTTGCTTTTTTGTAACCCACTGAGTTGAACCAGAGCTGCCTGTGGTACAGTGGATTTGAAATGTTCCTTGGATCTGGTGTACTCAGCAGTAAATACACAACAGCAGTAAAAACACAATGGCTCCTCCTTGCCCAGAATCAACAACAGTTCAGCACTGAGGGATGGGGCTCCATGAGCCTTTGTTCCATGCATGCCTGGTAGTTGACAAGGCCAGAGCAAGTAACGGTGGCTACTGGGAGTTTAGGTTTGCAATGACTGTGTGGTTCTTTGAGTCTGGCATCTGGAGGCTCTGCTTCTTATTTTCCACCTCCTTTATTCTTTCTATTCCATCTTCTGCAATGCTCCTGGAGCTTATAGGTGGTGGTGTGGTATCTGTACAAATGTCTACAGTAGAGCGGTGTATGACTCACAGTAAAAGATGGTTTGGTCAGCTGCCTACATTGTTGCATAGCCAAAATAATTTTTTATTCTGGATGGTTTTGGCTTTGATTTTATTCTTGTATGCCAGTTTGACTATGTGCAGAAGCCTAAGGTCCTCCAGTTTACTCCTGAAATCTCAAATACTTTGTTTCTGATCTTTTGAAATTATACTGATAAAAAAAACCAAATGTGGATTTATTATTTTTGAAGAGTTGCCCACTTATAATTTTGGAACTTAGATGCTTTTTCTTTTCAGTAACTCACATAATTGCGAAGTTTAACTACTGTATGGTTTGCTTGGGCCGTTTGTAGATTTGTTTAGGTGTTGCTCACAGTTCTGTGCAGTGCGATGGTCCGTGTTTTCCTCTGCCTTTTCTTCTAGGACAGTTTTCCCGATGCGATTTTCTCATTCCTGTTTCAAAGCTCTTACTAGATGGATATTGAGATTTTGCATTAATCCTCCAACCTTCTGTCCAGTGTTCGCAATGCTCTAGGTACATTCCAAAAATCACTTGAATTAGACTGTAGTCCTTGGTGGCTTCCATCCTAGGAGAGATAGCTGATAGATCATGTAGCATATTAGCTATACCTTGAAGACAAAGTTGTTATCTTAAGTGGAGAAAAAAGTTTAAGGTAACTAATGACTAGAGCATAAGAGTGAGGCTAGAGAGGCACTGTTGAGGGTAGGATAACAGCAATGCACTGTGAAGCAGTAGAGGATCTGACTGGAGGGATGCCCGCTTGGCTTTAGAGGGTCTATACTGGGTAAAGACATTGATGTACTTGGTGAAGTACAAAGTGACTTTAGATGACAGCTAGCAATCATACAATAATACAGTCTAGGCCACCTGAGTTGAAGGGTAAAGACTAACCAGATATCATGTGTTAAAATATATGTATATGTGTATACCTACATATATATGGTGTGTGTGTGTGTGTGTGTGTGTGTGTGTGTGTGTGCGCACACACACTTTCATGTGTGCACGTTCTGTTGTGTGTTCCCAAGCACACTAATGCGGGCACACATTTGCCATGGCATGTGTCTGGAGAGCAGAAGACAGCTCTCAGCAGGTCTCCTGCTAACTTGTAGATTCAGGTATAGGAAGGAAACTCAGGCCTAAACATAAACATCCCATTTTCTGGGCCATGTTGTTGACCATAAATTACATTTTAAATTGACAAATGTGGCTGGGCAATGATGGCACACGCCTTTAGTCCCAGCACTTTGGAGGCAGAGGCAGGCGAATTTCTGAGTTTGAGGCCAGTCTGGTCTATCGAGTGAGTTCCAGGACACCAGGGCTACACAGAGAAACCTTGCCTCGAAAAACTAAAAAAAAAAAGATTTATTAAATTGACAAATAATAATTGTATGTGTATAAGATGCAATGTTATGTCCTGATGCATGTCTTCATTATTGAGTGCCTAAATCAAGGTAATTAAGAAATCGTTTGCCTCCTATTAAAATACTTTGCATTTTAATAGTGAAACATTTAAAACCAATCTTGTTGGTAATTTTGAAATAGGCCAACCATTATTATTAATTACAGTCATCACTGCAGTTGTCTTGATGGGAGATCCTCAGGGTACAAACAAGGTGACATTAATCATGGAAAGGAGGGGATGACACTGAGAGATGGAAGGAGAAAGGGAAGATGGTGTCTTGGTTATGGCTTCAGGTGCAGCTGAGCAGAAAGAAAAGCCAGAATTTAAGAAAAACAGAAACAGTCAGAAATGAAGATTTTATTACTGTAGAAAGAGGATTACATCTTGACATATCAAGGTTCTATCCATGGACCATCCTCCAGGGGAGATTCAATAAGGAGTGGAAATAGAATTCTAGGAATCAGGATATGAGAAAGACTAACTCTGTAGCAGTAATCTAGAAGACACAGATGGCTTATAAGATATTTTTGCTCCCTTTTCTGAACCAGGAGGCATAAAACTATTTTTGAGGTCAAGGTGGTATTTCATAAACAACAAAATGAATGGAATATAATTTAGGCCTAAATTGAGGGTTAAATACTTCTGGCACTGTAAAGTTCCAGGAAAAGAGAGTGGGGTTGTTAATTGCTTCTTGGGTTAATGAAGACTTGAGCTGGCCTTTAATAGGTGGGGAGACTTTAATTTGGTTCACCAGCAGAGCAAGTATGACAGCATTGCTGTCTTTCAGAACTAAGAGGTATCTATGAGACATTGTGGGCATGAGTAAATGTCTCATAAGAACCCTTTGGTCCTGTTAAAGCAGAGGCAAGGAATCCCCCCACATCTTTGAGTTTCTGTGCCCTGTGTTCCAGCTCAGTGTGTCCTATCTGCTTTTAACGGTCAATCTGAAGTATGCATTTGTCCCTTTAAGGCTGTAGTTGGTATAGGGTAGCTATTTTTAGACATACACAAGATGTGGAGATGGAGTGATGAGTCCCTGTGCAAACAGGATGGGGCTTAATCCTTTGGAAAGAAATAGGATACTAAATTTCACAGAGATTTTTAGTGATTTTTGGTTCCCAGGGAAATCTAACATGACACATGCAGCTGTACCTCCTTAGGAATGGCACCAGTAGGCTCAAGGGTGTGGGGTGGTCTCTGTACAAAACAACAACAAACCAGACTGTAATCTCTTCCCCTGCTTCCCCATAGTATTCTCTTTCTGCTTTCTCAGATGAGAAAGTAAAATACATGGCTGATGAGATAGAATGTAGCTGCCAGGAGGTTCAGAGAGGAGTCTTGGGAGGCCAGCCTTCTGCCAGAGATCTCTTCAGTGTGAAAAAATGTTTGGTTTAACATTTCCAGAACTCTAGCCTTTGCTCTCCTTGGTGATTATGTAGGTAGAATTTCTAGAACCACTTATTTGACTGAAGGAGTGATGTCCCCATCTGTGTAGACAGCTCCTTGTCTATCATGACACAGGCCAAATGTCATGACTTTGACAGAGCCTGACTCTTTAGCCTTTCCAGAGGCCCTCATCTAGACTCTTGCCAGTGTTTGCTTCTCTATTCTCTCAGCTACACAAAGGACACTTGATTCCCTGGCCTTTGCCTCTTGCCTTTGGATCTGACTGCAGAGTATGAATGACTTGAACATGTACACTCTGCTACACTTGTGCCTGGGTCCCCAACTCTAAGGACTAGCCTCCTGGTCCACCATTGCTGAGCTGATGAGTGGATAGATGGATGGCATGATCCCCTAAGTTCTGATGCATCTAGTGCCCATGTCTTGTTTGCCAGCATTATGGGGTTCTACAGATGGTAGTTTTGCCTCAAAGCATCAAAGCTATTCTTTCTTCTCCAAAATACAGTTGGAAGGACATAAATACAGGCTTTGTGGATATTCAGCATCAGTAGATTTCAAATCAGAAGGATGCATTTATACTCCCCTGGGCCACAGAAGCAAGAAACAAATTATCCATTTGAGTAACCTCTCAACTTTTCACTCCACAAGAGTCTTAGAAAATTCTTCTGCACAGATAGAGGCAGCCTGCACCCTTGCAGACATTTTCCTCTTTTCTTTCCTTGAAACAAACACCATGTGAACCTATGAAATGCTATTGATTCCACTCCTATTAAGGGCTTGGCACTCTAGCACTACGTCTGCATGTAAATCACCCCATTGCTGCTGGGTTTTGATGTCCTTGAGAAATCCCTGTTTTGCTTTCCTGGGAATGGAGATTTGTGAAATGGAAATATGGAAACCTGTGAAAATGTCAGCTGCGTCCCCGAGACAAATGGTGGAACAAATTGCTCTCTGTGGGGTTCCACCCAGAAAATACAGTACACAGGGTGGTTATAATATCAGTAGCTGCATTGCAATGGAGACTATTCAGACACACAGAGAGCACTTTAAAACAATCTAGAAGGACATAGACATGCAATTTTGTGTTTCTCGAAAGTGGTAGAAGGAGTCCAGGAATTGAAGCTGTAGTAAAAGAATTTCCACACAGAGAAAGGGATTTTTATACAATAACAGAAATATACAAGATCTTTGAATGGACTGACTTTGGTCAAGAAATAGTTTGCATGCTGATTTAAAAGTCTTGGGTTCTCCTTGGCCTGGGATTTTTTTAATAGTCTTTTTTCTAATTCATAAAAAGTCTCACTGGATTCTATGCTGTAGAATTAACATTTCCCAATGGATAGTGTATCTTTTGCTTATTTGTGATGTGGCATTACAACGAGATGCTGCATGAGAACATTTGAGTGCCCTGCATGGGAATGACAAGTGTGACGGTGGTGATGGCCGATGACTGATGTATCAGCAGAAACTCTGGCCCAGAGGTATTTCCCTTGATCAGTCCTGGGGGTGGATATGAAGTTCTGTGGTCACATAAATCACACTTAATCAGTCCTTTAAGGGTTAGGAAGAAACACAGGTGTGGATTTCCGTGTCAGGGTCACACTCAGAAACAGCTCTGGAGGCCTGAATGCTGAACCAGCCAGAGGCATGTCCAGCAAAAGCCCTGGGAGAAGTTGCTCCTGGGATCCTGTCATCAAGATCTGGAATAGGGCACGCAAGGCAAAGGGAAGGTATGACTTGTTGTATGGAAGGCTGCATGGGTCACTTTTAGAGAACTGGCATACTGCTCAGCTCTTATGTACTACACCCACACAGACTCCTATACACACTTTCATGTACCTCGGAAACACACACACACACACACACACACACACTCACACACACACATGCACGCATGTGCACACACACACACAGTGTACATAGGCACACAGGCCCACGTGACATGCTCACACTTATGCCTAACACTCTTATATTCTTCACCTACTCTGCCATTTACATTTAGTCCCACACAGATTTGCTTATTCTGATGGCTCTCCATACCCATTGCCCTCTCCCCTGCATCCCACATACCTCAGAGCTATGCAGTTCTACACGGCCTCCCTCATGTTATGCACATGCCTTATGTACACAGACATGTGATACACGTAAATATACTGTGCTGCATGTTTACTCACATGTACCAGTGGTCACACTGACTTGGTAGAGGCTGGAGAGAAAAGTTTATTATTTTTTTCTGCATATAGCATACCTCCCCTACCCATTCCCAGATTGTTTATAGAACATCTCTTTTCAGTTTTCATATACCTCACTGACTTTGCCAGACATTTGAGAGTATGGCCCAAATCAGTATTTTGATGAACTCAGATGAAGAAACAAAGTTCTTTAAAAATCTGTGTGTGGATGTTTCCGTGTTTATGCAGCTGTTTCATGACAAGATCATCCAACCATCATAGACTCATGTGCATTGAAATGAGACTAATTTGTTTGGATGTTCAAACAGATGAGGCAGTTGCTATGATAAGTGGTACCCTGTACTCTGCTCATCAAATTCTCTTCTATTAATATGGAAAGGACAGGGCCACCCAGAGCATGCTGAACTTCATAGACCATGCTCAGGAAGGAATCCAAGGTTGCACAGGGAGCCGTGCCCTTCATCTTCTCTTAGCTGGAAAAAGGATTGGTTCAGACACACTGACAACATCCTGCAAAGCAGCAGAGGGCACGTTTGCTTTGCAATTTCTCTTTAGCAACTCATCAAGAGGAGATGACATTTAAAACCCTGTGGCACACCTTCTGTCATGTGGAGAAATTCTTTGATTTTTGCATAGCTGTGAAAAAGCCATTTTTTTATATTATTATTACTGGT
This sequence comes from Rhabdomys pumilio, assembly GCA_030674055.1. Taxonomy (NCBI): domain Eukaryota; kingdom Metazoa; phylum Chordata; class Mammalia; order Rodentia; family Muridae; genus Rhabdomys; species Rhabdomys pumilio. Next base: position 67,282,494 of record JANHMN010000003.1, on the reverse strand, counting down.
CAGAAGCTAACAGTGCAGACAGACATCCCTTTTCTCACAGTTCTACACAGGAGAGCTGAAGCCTGTATTGGTCATGGTGAATATCCACGGAACTAAGATGGAGTTCATTCATGGCAAAACTTTCACTTCTAGGAGATGGAGTAAAAGTTTGAGAAACAAAGCCCCCTGAAAACATTTAATGTGTTCCCCCAGGTGTATTGCTGTTCCATGACTTCATACCCATAGATAGCTCCCTCTGTGATGTGGCTTAGCATTCACATACTGAAGGACACCAGAGAGTTGGGACAAGCTAAAGGATATAATTTTGCAGGTGGAGCTCAGACCAGTGCAGACACTTCAAGTACATAGCTCTTCTCTGTCTGTCTCTCTGTCTGTCTTGCTTTCCTCCTCTTTGTGTGTGTACATATGTATCTGTGTACATATGTATCTGTGTATATGCATGTATATATATATATATATATATGTGTGTGTGTGGATGTGTGTATATATGTGTATGTCTATGTATATGTGTATATATATGTGTGTATGTATGTGTATATGTATGTGTCATACATATACACATACACATACACATACATATACACATATACATATATATTGTTTGTGTGTGTGTATTCTCACTGTAGTTTTCCATTAAACTTTAGAGACTAGTGGATGTAATCTAAAACTAGATGTATCTAGAAAAGGATGCCACCTTGATTGTGGTGCAATGAAAGCCACAGGTAAAGCTCTGGAGCTGAGTCTGCTACCAAATACTGATGGTATTTGGACATCACTGAAGTGATAATATAATAGTGCTAAACCAGTTAGATGGAAAAGCTGATTGTAATCTGGTAAGAGCTATACAATTGTTAACTACTCTCAACCAGTTAATAAATAAGTCTCCTTAAAATACTGTCTAGAATTGTATTCATGGCATAATATTATTGCTTGGATATTTAGTTATTTGATATCTTTGGGAATAAGTTTTGCTTTCAAAGTAGCTCCAGGAAGAGACCCCAGGAGATGAGTAAGAAATTAGTAATGCTGGATTGAATAATTTTACTCCCCAGATATTTGAGCCCAGAAAGAAGAACAAAGAACAAGTAGAGAGAATAAAAGGATAAACCAGAGATGAAGACAGACATCAGGAGAGCTCTATGTTGGGGAGGGAGCGTCAATGTCATGGCTGAATTCACTACAAGACACTAACTTCTCACTGCCATTCTGTAATGTGTAATCAGATGCCATCACAACTCCATTCCTCAATATCCAGAAATGTCAGCAACTCACCTACGTGGAAATTCCAGGGCTCTCCCCGGTGTCCCCATGGATTTGGATTATGCCCTTGGTTGATGGAAATGTTGGTCATGCTATAGTTGTGTACACTGAGGTCTGTCTAGTTTCCATGTTACTTATTTTTGCATTCATTTCCTTCCACCTTCCTTCCTCTGCCTCTCTCTCTTTTTTTCTTTTTTCTCTTAAACCCACCTGGGCTGCCATCTTCTGTCAATTCAGATCTAGCCCCTATGAGTCACTAGGTATCTCCCTATAACATTGCACAACACCATTAACATGAGGGGCAAGTTTCTCCCTGCAAAAGAGTTTTGAATGAAGAAGGACAAATAGAGTGGAATCCCTGAAAATTTACTATCAGATCCAAATGGAATGGTCTCAATAGACTCCATATCTTCAGGGGATCCTTCCATGGGCTGAGTCTAACTAGTTACAGTAACTTTTCTTGAAGGAAGAAAGGCATTGTTTCACCAAAAGCATATGAGCATAATTCCAAACCCCATCACTCCTGCCCACTGCTGGCTCTGCAGCTCTTCTTGTGCAGAGCTTACATTAGTTAACCTTTCTCCCCGAGGGGTGATTCTGACTTCCATGCATCACTGCCACACCCTCAGTGATCTTCCCTTCATTCTTCTGTTGATGTCTGGACCCTTTCTTCCTATCCCAGGGTTATCCACAGTCTCTAGGCTTTCTTTCACTTAGTAAGCTTAGAGAGCTCCTTTCATCATGTTTCATTACATTACTGTTACTGGGGCAGGCATAGGTGCTGGCCCAAAGCTATCATCTTTCTCATCTCCTGAAAGACTCATGGAGACCAAATGGTATCATTTTTTTCTAACCACCTTAGAGAGTTTATTTTGTCAACTGCACAAAGTAAAAATGAACATAGTGTTTTTTAAAAACGACATAGCTATGTCTTTTTTTGTTATTTTTCCTATATATAAACACTCCATTCTAGAAAACATAGGTGCTCAATAAATTCAATAAACTTTCCAGTTAATCATGATAGTGATCACTAATACAGTATAGAACTGAATTGGAACTCAGGGGTTTCAGTGAACCTCAAATCCTGTTAGTTGCCCATTTTCTGTATGGTCTTTAGGAAAAGACCAACTTTTAGGCAGCTGATACTGTGTGAAGTTTCTCATGCTTCAGGAGGAAAGAGGGCTGTTATTGTGTGCTGCGCTTGCCAGATGGACACCTCAGGGACATTGAGGAAAGGCTCTAAGATCTGTCTTCTTTAACTCTCCACAAAATATCAGGTACCTCTGACACTGCTCATCCCAGACCTCCTCCCCGGTTTTGGAATACCCTGGGAAAGAGCAGAGGTACTCTTGGGGGAAATCCTAAGTCAGCAACATGCCTTAAATCTTAGTGGCCTGGTGACATTCATGGCTAAACATTGTCACAAGGAAATGGTCATTTCAATAATTAACTGCAAAGAAATCTGTCTGAGGAATGTGGAACTGAAACCCACTTGCAAAAGGAACCCGAGGGAGCGAGAAAAAAAATGAAAAGCAGACAGTCTCCAGCACGTTCAAGACTCTGATATTTGGCGTGAGAAGTTAAAGAAAAGAGAAAAAGAATAAGGTTGAAGTGCTTGGGAAATACAATGAAAGCTTTTGAGCTGGGATGAAATTCCAGCTGCATTTATTAAAAGATTTTCTAGAAATCCACTGGGACTCTGTGGAGACCATTTTAATTTTGTTTCTCCTCAAATGGCTCTCGCCTCATCCTTCACTGATTAGTAGATTTCTTGAGCTGTGGAAGCAATTTCTTCCTTTTGATGTGATACACAGGGGTGATACTTTCAGAAGGATGAGGCAAGGATGGGTGGTGATTCCTTTTGTGAGAGAAGCTGCAAAGAGCTCAAGAAACCAAACTTCATAACACTCTCTGATGCAGGAGAATGCGATACTGCCAGGAAGGCTACATTTTTATGCCTCTAACATAAAGGTTTTCTTTTACATAGATCATTTTGCAGTTTTTAAAGATTTTTTTAAAATTACTTTTTATCTTCCTCCTGAAACTGTAATACATTTGGTGATTTTATAGTGTTTTAAGCTTTCTTTTGATAAAAAGGACTCCCCTTTGTGGGTAGGGCGGTCAATCCGGAGCTGCAGTTATTCATAATGGAAAGAGAAGGGCTGGGTTGTGAAATCGATTCTGCAGCTTGATTTAATCGATCTGTTTAGCTACCTAACTAGTATACATCTTTGTCTTAAACTTTAAATTTTGAACTGATGATAAGATTTATGTTTTTAAATGGCGTATAGTATTACAACTTAATACAGGTGTATGACGTGTACAATAATCAAACCAAGGTAGTGACTTTTTTGATCACCTGAAATATTGTCATTACTGTGTGCTAGGAATCCTAAACTCACTCTCTTCTAGTTAATTTGAAATATGCAATAAATTTCTATACGCTACATCTCCCCCACTATGCAGCAGAGCATTAGATTTCCCGGCTGTAACGTTGGTACTCAATTATACATCCTCTATTCTCCATCCACCCTATCCTTAATAGTCTCCAGTGAACACTTTTATGATCTATTATACTTGGGGGGATTGAGCTGTAACTGACCGGAAAGCTTCCTCCCGAAGGACTAGCTTTCATAGTATGAGAAGGTGCTATGCAAACTGCTTAAAAAGAACATTTAATAGTCCTATCAAGCTTTAAAGTCTATAACAATTTAAAGTCTTTAAAGACTATAACAATGACCAGCCCATGAAGATATTTCCAAGTATACAGTACTGACTTATATCTTGGCAGTTATCAACAGCTATCTAATTGGACTTAAAGCCTACTTAATAGGAGGAAATTCATGCCTGCTACTGAAAACCGAGCCAACTGTCTATGGCTAGGATCCAGGAAGAGAACGGACTATTGTCACTCATCTAAATCAGGATAATTTCTAACTGGCTTGTAAATTCTTGATCCTCAGACCCATAAGTGTGCAACTCTCCATTCTTCAGCAGATGGAGGCCACTATTGAAATCTACAACTGGTCAAACTGCAGAGAACAGCTTACTATGGTTCACTTGATCACAGGTGGTAAATTTACCATGCACCCATCTCTACGCCTAAGACTCAGACAATGTTGTAGAAGAGGAAGTGGAGAGATTGTAAGAGCGAGAGGCTGAGGACATCACTGGAAGATCTTTTGTGTATAAGAAGGAAGCGGTACCCAAGCCATCTTATTAGTATGATTATCTAAACAAGTCCTACCCGCACAATGACAACACCAGCTGATGTGCTAATGTGGATGGGGAAATCCTACAATGCCCCGCCCCTAGATAAGGAGCTACAGGCAGGTAATAGCTAGTAGTTAATAGAGAGGGAGAATCAGTTATTTTCTGGGATATGTCTCTTGATATGTTATCCAATTTCATGTGGTTCGCCTTAAACACATATACATGTAAGCAATGTTAAGTGGGCTCAGCAGGTTATCTGTTTATGTATACAAGAATAATTTCAAAAGAGGTCATGAATTTGAGAGGGATTGAGATGTCATAAGAACAGTTTGAGGGGAAAAAAGAGTGGAAACGATGTGCATATAGTATGCGTGTACTATATACACATAGAAAATCCACCAGAAACAAACAATTAATAATACACAATTACAAAAATATCTGGGAACCTTTATAAAGGTCTTTGAATGCTGCCTAGCAAACGGAAGCCTTAAAATGGTCATTTCCCTTGCCCCTTCCAACATTTGCAGGGCTCCAAATATCTGCTATTCATTCTTGGTTCTCTAACACATTGGGAGAACATCGGATGAGTTTCTAACAAGATTCAGTGTATCATTTCACTTATAGCATATTCGCAGATGGAGTGAGCCAAAGTGAATTTTGCTTGCAGTGTTCATCTCCACAATTCTGAGACTTAAGAGACTTCCACTTTCAGGAAAGGATTTTAGCATTTTCTTAATGCCTAGGACTCTTTACAGATCCACTGATTCAAATCTCTGAAAGGGGAAACAAAAAGGTTGACCTAGGATTCTGTTGTCAATGTGTGTGTGTGTGTGTGTGTGTGTGTGTGTGTGTGTGTGTGTGTGAATATATGAATAAATAGTATTATGCACACTTACACACATGGTGTGAAATACGTATATTTATAGCACATGTTGCAAAGGTCATGCAAAGTGCTTATCCCAGCAGGTAATGTTTATTTTTAATTATAATATATTTATGTTAGTTCCTCTCCCTCGCTTTCTGTAACTCCTTCTATATTTCCCTTGTACCCTTCTAAATTCATAGTCTCAAATTCAATGCCTGCTGTAAACCTAGAGCCTTTAGAAATATGAGCAAATAGATTTTCACACATGCACACACACGCACACACACACTTGCTGGTATACTTTTGAGGTGGTAAGAAGTACTGTGAAGATACTTCTTGGCTGTCCTCATTTAAGTTTGATTTATATCTATTGAATTGATGTGATTATTAATAAAACTGTCCTTTGCCCTCAGAAGTGGTTCCGATTAGAAAAGTGTTTAGATGATATATTACAGGGTCACCCTTGTGAAAGGCATGTCCTCTCAGAGATCAGTGGTCTTGGGGCTACTTTTGAAAGAGTAGGAAGTAGCTGCCTTGACCACTTCCGGTATGGTGTCTAGGATCCCACTGTGAGTCTCTCTGGGCCATCAGGAGCCAGGGTATCTGAGAGCTTGCTATGATAAATGGGAAAGCACACAGCAGCAGGGCTGAAAGGGTCAGGTAATGGATGTCCAATTTTACCGGATGCACTGGTGTTAACACTTCCGCCATTAGCTAGTTAAAGATCAGCCTTATGAAAAATGACTTCCCATTTCCAATCTATAATGAATACAAAATTGCACAGAGATGGATGAGATGGTGTGTTGAGTAATCCTCGATGAAACTAGTTGGAGAAATAAATCCATTTGTTTCTCCCCGTGGCTCTTGTTATAGAAGAGAGCTGTATAATCAGCTTAAACCAGGACTGACCCAGGGGGCTGAGGGACAGAGGCTTCTGAGCTCTGTGTTTCTGTCACCTGCAGCTGCTCATCAATAAGAAAGAGGCAAATGTTCCAACAAGCCCTTTCTCATGACAATGCTGAGCATTCAGGCAGAACTTGAAAGAAAATCTTTCCATGGATTCATGAGCATTTATGTGATGAACTTGGCTCAGAATTTACCTGAATCAAAAATGTCAGGACAGCTGTTGGCAGAGGATGTTGTTGCCCTGAATACACGAAGCCTGGATTCCCAGTCATTTCCAGCTCTGTGACTCCTTACCATTCTAAAGCTCACACCATGATGCCTACTCAATTTGTTGGTAGCACAGTCTAAACGACAGACACCTTGGTGAGGGGAGAGAGGACATGCGGTGTGTTAGAGAACGCCCTGGTCTTGGGACATGATTTTACAGTTCTTTTTGTGATCTTGAAAAAGTCATCATTTTCATCCCGTTTTACTTTCATTCCTCATAAATAAAGGGTCTTGCTATGTTGACATAGATGTGATTCAAAATACCAGATCCCCGTTCTTCTCTCTATAGGCTTTTCTTTATTCTGTGCCTCTCTATGCTCCTGGATACTCACCTGGGCCACTCCTTAAGAACTATAATTTTAATAGCATAAGTGCCAGCTCTTTCATCTGTGAAATTCCCATTCTTCTGTGTTCTGTTGAAGATAGGATGCTTGCCCACTCAGCACTTGTCAACACGTTTTATCTATACTTTCTTGGCAATGTCTGCGTTATCACTTTTCCACATTTTCTATCATCCTCTAGAGTGTTAATTATCTGGCTTCTGTTGCCAGCATTGTCAATAAAAAGATCACTCTCCAGAAAAAAAGTAACCCATAAAAAGAGCATATTGATTCCCCTTAACACTAGTCATCTTTCTGTTGTAGGTCAAAATACCAAAAATGATTTAGTTATAAAGACAATGGTGCATTTACTATTATTTTGCCTCGTTGAATTTTGTTTTGCCTCATTCAGTTTTGAGACAGTGGGTCATGTATCCCAGACTGACATTGATCTTGGTCATACTCATTTCTCCACCTCAGAAGTGCTGGGATTACAAGCATCAGCCACCACAGATGGTTTGCATGGTGCTGGTTAACAAATCTGGGGCTTCATACATGTTGGAGACATACTGTACTGACTGAGATATACCCCTAGTTTTATTAATTTTAAAGGCTAATATACAAACTTATAGGTTTTATGAAGGTGTCTTCAACAATAAGGATTATTATGCTTTGCATTCATCCCTTACCCCATTCCCTCCTGAGCCCCTCCCTGCTTCCTGATAGATTTTTTCTTCTCCCAGTTAGTTCCACTTCTGTTTTCTTTCCTCATATTATTCTGTGTGGCTGTCCTCGTCACGACCTCGCCAGCAAGAACGAACTCAGACAACAGGATTCTTCTACAGCAGGCTTTATTGCAGCCGAAATGGAAGGGAAGACCCCGATAGGAAAGGGAGACATCCTTAAATACCTATTAGGTCGGCGTGTTGGCGTGTACCTCTGTGATTGGCTAGCAGAGCTCAGGAGAATATGACGTCTCGGGATGCGTCACATGTAGTCTGGTTCAAGGGACTCTGAGCATGCTCTGAGCACTTGTTTACTAGTTAAGCGGGATGAGTCCGGGCTGATGTTGGCGCCATCTTCCAATGGCAGTGGTGTGATAGTGCGTGATGACGTTGGCACACCACATGCAATGACGTTGGAGCACCACAATTCTGTTACATTCTCTATTTTCCACTTCCTTTAAGATATTGTCCTTCCTTCTTATGATTCTGAACAAGCTGTGGTTTGGTTTATAGTCTGAAGCTTCAACTCCATCACCAAGTGATCCTGAGCATGTAGGGAAGCAGCTGGGGTACACCAGGACTCACTTTATGGACAGGGACAAAATGTGAAGAAAAGGAAGGGATCATGGTCCCACTCTCATCTTTGGGGACTCATTTCTAGCTACCTAAGGACCTTATATAATTCATACCTTTTAAAGACTTTACCACTTATCAATAATTGCCACCTTGTGGAGCAAGACCCAAGCCCCATGTGGGTTGAAATTCACTAAGTCTTGAGAGATATTTAATATCCAAACTAGAGCAACCCAGTTGCCACAGGAATAAGCCATCATATTCGCTCCCTGTAGGCTTCATATTGCCTTGTTTACACCTTTTCCTTACTTCCCCTGTGATTAGGAGAGTTCTTCATTAGTTCTTAATATATTTCTGCATTCTCCTACCCTAGTGTTCTTGACTGGATTGTTGGGGCTATTCTAATCTTTCATGTTAGTGTACTTTACTTTTAAATCTAGGTTTTTGCATATTCCTTAATGATCAGCTATAATCTACAGTAAATTTTCTTAAAAAACATTTCTAAATCCCATACTCAAATGAAAACTTAATTGATACAGCCCAATTTTAAAAGCCCTGTTCAAGAATATTTTGTGCTGAGGTGATAGTTAAAAAGGGTTAGATTTTGGATTATGGAAACTCAACTTGTACCAACCTTTTGGGATTTCATTTAAAATTTGTTTAGAGATTTTTGTCATTGGCTTTTGATTTAAAGTGACTGTCTATATATACTTCCATTGTTTCTACTTTCTTCCCACTCTATAATTCGTTGTATCATTTCCCCCAAATCAATAACTAAACCGAAGTTTGAGATTTTTTTTAAGAGTCTCTTTGTACTTTTATTATTTTATTTCTATTGTTAGAATAGAACATGTCTTCATTCAGCCATTTTGGGGAGGCACATTGTTTCCCAGCTCGAGTCCTTTGTTTATTAAACTTTCAATCCCATCTTTGATATATTCTTTCAATTAGGCAGACTAGACTATTATTTGGAAATCTTGTTGTAAATGTTGGCTTTCCTCTACAATTTAGTTCACGAAGCATCTGTTCAGGGAGAAAACATCTAAGTCATAAAATAATTCCATAAATAATCTTCAGATGAAAACTTCCCCAGTTCAGCCACTTTTCAAGCGATGCTACAAACATCCCTTTTAAAGAATTTCCTGTTCATCTGATTCCCTTTTTACCATCCTCACGCTCCTCCTCCCAGGGCAGTGAATGTTTTTCCTAATGTTTCTTGGACCCCTCTATGTGACACCCTCACCACTGACCCGGTGATTTTTCTCAGGATCTTCACTGAGATCTGCCCTTTTCCTTCATCCTTAGACTCGATGACAGTTAGCAAATGCTGTCTGACATTTTCCACTCGAAAGGCAGAGAGCAACAATTTTGATTTAATTGAAACGTTAAGAATGAAAACACCTTGTGCTTTCTACTCTGGGTTCTCTTGAGTAAAGCCAAATTTTGGTTGGAGGCCCAGGGGTGTAGCAGGGAACAGAGCTAAGAAAAGTAGAATTTGTTTGATCTGGAAAGCAAGTGTGAGCCTGACAAGCCTGAAGACATTGCTGTCTCTCCTTCTATTGCTCTTGCTCATTGCTCTCTCTGTGTGGTGTCTTTCTCCCTTGCCTACCCTTCACCCTTTCTGAATTCATATTTCTATCGGGAAACCATTTTCCCCCCAAATTCTACAGGGTTTGTAGTAGCTGTCTCATACTCTTCTGGATGAACCAGACATCTGGGCTGTATCTCATTGAGCATCCAGCACCTGAGCTGACAGCACTGTTAAGATCTGCCAGTTGGTGCTGTGTTCTCTGATAGAGTCCTTCCCATACATGCTCTTGAAACACAGGCTGTGTGACAGAGACTAAAACATAGTCTTAATGTTGTACATCTCTGCTCTCTACTTTGCTAGCCAAGACTACTTGTATCTACTGAATATTTGAAATATGACTAGTGTGACCGAGGAATGTTATGTTTAATTTTCAAGTCATTTAAATTTAAAAAGTCATAGATGACTCGTATTTTCCATATTGGACAGCACAGAAGACTGAACAGATGGTCAAAATACCGAGGATATGAGTGCCTGAATGAGGGAAGAAAGACATTCAAGGTAACCATGGGTAATATTTCTGCCCTCTTCATATTGCATACAAATCTACTTGAACTACGTACAAACCCCTTTTTGCCCCACTGCTTGACTTGACTGAAAGCAGTCGGGGGTATGTGGGAGGTCTGTAGCCTCCCAAACTGCATCTGTGGTTCTTGTTCCCACTTAGTCAAAGGCAGTAGAGCAAGATGAAGTTCCTCTCAGCCCCAAGTCACTTTTGCCCACAGTCCTGCCTTCCTCCGGGCACAAAGACCAGCATCATTGGTGTGGTCCCCTGAGTCACCAGGAAGTTGCAAATCCTCAGAGTGAGTTTCCTCCAACTGGAAGGATATCCTGAACATGCTATAACCCGAAAAAGCGCATGTTTATCTTACAGCATAAAAGCCCTCTGTTGGCTGTGTGGCCCTGCTAATCCAGGACTTTCTTTAACCTGGCTCAGTAGGTGGTAAGTAAAGAAATGAAATGCCTTCCGTGACCCAGGCTGATTGAACACATGCCTTGCTTAGAGCTTGTTGATTTTTTTCTTTTCAAAGGGGCATTGTTTCTCAAGAACAGTACCTGAGATTGACCTCTGGATTTCACATGTATGTGCACACACCTTCACACACCCTGACACTCATTTCCCCCTTAAGTGTTTGCATGTATGCTCTTCCAACGCCCCACACCCCCATCACAGGGATAAAATATCCCCCATCACAGGGATATTTTAACAGTGTTAAAATGACGATTAAAAGCATCATGAACTCAATATAAGCAAATAGCTAGGTTATTGTTACCACCAACCAAGAGAGACATGATTAATATTTAGAGTAAAGAATTTATACAGATTAGGAAGGAGACAGCTGAATCCAAAACTGTGCAATCATCACAAGCAGGCAATCCAGAGAGGACGAAATACAAATGCACAAGTAATAACTTCAAAAGTGTAGGACTCAGCTAGTAAACAAACAATGGTAATTTAAAGTAACCCTGGCTGCTAACAGATTTGTACAGTCGTGGCGAATAAAGAGCACTGTACAGTGCTGGTGAGGAGGTGGGAAATGGATGTCATTGAAGAGATGTCAGTGAGCACAAGCAATGTTGACAAAATAGACTTTAACCCTTTGAAAGCTTCAATGTCCTTACACTTTCACCTAGATTCCCGGCTCTACTAGTGTGTTCTACAGGAATACCTCTGCATCTATAAAGTGTTTCACAGATTAGACTCTTCATTTGAGTGTGAACTCAGTCCCATTGCTGGATCAACAGAACCATGGTGTCTAGAGAAATGCTAGATGTGGTCCACAATCGTCTTGCTGTCAAGAACGCACTCGGGCACCAGGATCCTTCTGCAGCAAGCGTTTATTTTGAATGAAAGGAGGAAGAGGGCGAGACCCAAGATGGTGCTGCTTTATATACACCCTAGGGTGGCGTGGACATATCTGATTGGCTGCTTGCTTGCCCAGGGTTGGGCGGTGACTTGGCGCGCTTTCACCACTTGCACATGCGCAATTTACTTGTTTACCCACGAGTGCTGGGTGCCAGCGCCATCTTGTAATGGCGAATGCTGTCACCGCTTACCACGGCTTTCTACAGCTAGAAGCAGATTCTTTGTGCTCTGTGACCTCTGTCTTTCACTTTCTCATTCTCTTGATGGTCACGAAGAAATAGTTTTCTTCAAATATATAACTGATAGGCATTGCAGTGTATAATATTGATAATTTAAAAATAAAATCGAATTCATTTCTTATTTATGGGTGTACAGTCTCTTACGCTAGTGACCAAGGTGATGGATCTATGTGATTAAAAGCAAACAGCTGGTTATTGTAATCACCAATGAAGATAAACTATGATTCATGAGAGCCATGTCAGGGTTTGGCAAGTCAGAGTTTGGGGAAGTGGAGACAGGAAAACCCTTGGGGGTTTCCTGCTTGATGACAAGTTTGGCCCATTTTATAATCTCTGGCTTTGGTGAGAGACTCTGTCTTCCAAAAAAATAATAATTACAAGGTGAAAAGCTATTGGGGAAGATACTCAGCATCAACACAAACGTCTGCACACTCCTGAACTGCACCCCATCATAGATACACACACATACACATATACACAAACACACAGACACTTGGACATACTCACAGAGACATGCACACATACATACACACACACACAGGTATGCACAAACACAGTTACAGACATATACACAGATACACACAGACACACATACAGACACACAAGTATACACATACACACACACACACACACACACACACACACACACACACACACACAGTGCTCTGGTACTCTTGCCGATATGTGTAGTTGGAATGATTCCAATCCCCCTGTACCTCTGCAGCTTCTCCTGTCACATGTGACCTGTGTACCCACTGACACACCATCTCTAGTTTCTTTTTCAACAGATCTCCATTTGGAAGAACCCTACCAAGTCTTTACCATGTATTTGTCTCCTAAAACATTTGACTCCTTTATGCCAACAGATGGAGAGAGTTAGTTTAGTTGCTCCAGAGTAGCAGCAGAAACGAGTCAGAAACTCCCCCACTGCCAAGGTGGTTTCACCTTCCAGAACTTTTCCTTTCTCTTCCTCTGGCTTGGAAAACCTTTAAGCTCAAAGTGCTCTCAGGGCAAACTAAAGACAAAACAAAACAAAGAAAAACTAACCAAAACAAAATCAAGCAAAGGGAGAAATGGTATTTTGTTATCAATATGATTTATGGATCTAGAGAATCCTACAAAGCCATACTGAAAAGGATCTTAGAGATTACCTGGTCCAACTTCCAAATTTTTATGTGAACAATGAAGAAATTTCAGTGGCTTTCTCAATACCATATACTGGGATCTAGAGTTGAAACTCAGGTAGTAACATCTACAGAACTTATTTCCAGGATACGGAAAGATGTGCCCCACATCAGCAATAAAGTAAGCCACCGACCGACCATGACATTTAAAACAAAGGCAGTATGTTGGCCTTCTTTGCATACCATTATTTATTCAAGGTAATAACATTAATTTATGCAAAATAATAGTACCATTCCAATTTTCTATGCTGATTTATGATTATCCAAGCATTTTCACATAAATCCTCATTGAATATTCACAACAACTCTGTGCAGTCTGAATTGTTATTCTAGGTTTAATTAGTCTTGGTGTGGGGAGGTTAACCAGCTTTCATCTGAGCACAGAGTAGGTCAATGTTAGAGCAAGGGCATCAATATTAGACACATTGCTCCAAAGACAGCACCAACTGCAGTCAAACAGCAAGGAAACTTCCATATTCACAGCAAAGTTCTAGCATCTACTTTCTCAGAATGAAGTTACTCACTAGCCTCAGGCTTCAGAACCTTCATAATGGACACGTTTCCACTTATTAAGAGGTCAGCTCTGTTATCACGGCCCAGCGTGTTTCCACTAACAGTTATGTTTGGGAGTTGTTCAAAGATGCTCACAGAAGCCAAGAGTGAAGTCATACTATATTAGTGTTTCTTAAAAATAAACTCACTCTCCCCCCACACATTCTCACTCCATTTCTGGCATTTTTGTCACTGAGTTAAATTTTAATGAGATTTTGGTTCTCTTTAAGTCACAGTGATAGAGTTGATTGTGTATCTGAGAATCGATGTATAATTACAACAAGAATGATTCTGTCTAGTGATGGGTGGTTGACAGGCTCCCAGGGCGTGTCTAAGACTCCCTACGCTGCATCCAGAAGATGCTGGCTCCGCTTTGTCCCTCCTCTCAGGTCCTCTCTATTGTCTCTTCCCCTCTTA
>JANHMN010000003.1:67239465-67254754 GCA_030674055.1 Rhabdomys pumilio | reverse complement strand
ACACACACACACACACACACACACACACACACACACACACACACACATTCATTTTAACAAGGAAACCTTTTGAGGTGAGAAAGAACAGCTTTTCATTTCAAATGTTCATGAAACTCGTAGAGAACATTGTTATTCTTTTCAAACTGCTTTTCTCTTGGGTCTGGGTGAGATAAATGAACTTAATTTAGAGAGCCAGCCATACTCAATGACTTTCAGGTGGCTGCCTGACTTTCCCAAGGCAAGTTCACCAGCTACAATAGAACCCAGGGATTCTTTCTTCCTTTGCTTCTCCATCCAAAGTTATTGTCTGCTGTCTTTCACCTCCTTATTACAACTCCAGCTCGGCTATGCATGATAAATTCAAGCCAAGGTTTCTTTTGCATGAGCTCTGCATACTTTGCTGTTTAAATTAATTAAATGTCTTGTTTTATCCCATACATGGGAATGAATCATTTTGAGTTCAGGGAGAAGCTTTCTTAAAAGTGAGGGTTTTTGACATTTTCTTTCCCTTATCCATTGAAAATTGGGTAACTATATGGATTATTTTCCGCTTTCTAAACGAATGCATCAAATACACAGGAGGCTATGAAGCTTCCTGATGGTTTTTATGTTCACCAGATGGATCTTCTCTGCTTATGAGGATGTGCCCAGGTATGAAGACAGGTAAATGTGGTTTTGACACCTTGTCCTGCCACTTAACAACTGTGAATTTTAGACCAAAAATACTTAAAATGTTGTCAGTGCACCATCCAACTCATCTATTAAATGAAGATTGTTACTCATACTTGTTGGCATTATTACAGGTGTATGACATACTATATAAGTCAGAAACACAATCAGGTGTTAGAGTGTGTAATCTTGCACCCAGACTTGAGAGATTAGATGGCAAGGAACTTCCTCTAGCAGCAACCCTACACAGCCCTCTGCGTTCCAAAGATGAGCCATGCTTCTCCTGGAAATTGCATGATTCACAGCTGGTGATGAGTCCCTGCCTTGATCTTTGTCAATAAGGACCCTAATGCCAGCCTGCAACTTCCCTTTCCTAATGAGAGGCATCACCCACACATTATGTCATTGGTGTTTCTGTAGGGATCTTTTTGTGTGTGGGATTCTATAGCTACTGGGAGTCCTCTGAGTACAGAAATTGAATTTCCCCTTCTTTTCTATGAAGCACCATCCTTTCAACTCTAGCTTTAATTGGGGGAAAAGCAACTGTAGTTCCAAAGCATATTGAATTTGTGACAGTGGCATGTTAGGGTGAGCATCCAAAGAGGAGGAGAAGAGATAGTGTGCGAGCTTCTGTTTCATTAATTACACAAGTATAGGTTTTTATGTATTTTCTGTTTTATAAAAATTTCTAATAATTCCCAACATCTTAGAGCAGCAAGCCCATCATTTACGATATGAATTGCATATATTTTCCTCTGTTGTTTTTGATACTGTTTTTGTATTCTGATTATGTAAATTTAGTTTATAGTTAAAAAAATTGTATAGTCTTTCTTTTTATTCTTTTTCTGGGATACTGAGGATCAAATCTAGGATTTGTAAAAGGTAAGTGAGGGCTCTGTGACTGAACTATATACCCGGAGGTCACCTTTTTAAAACATATATTCTATTTTGAGGCAGACTCTCACTAAATTATTCAGGCTGGCTTTGAACTATTCTGTCCCACAGGTGGACCTTGAACTTCCTTTTAAACAGATGAACCACTAGGCCTGGACTGATTTTCCTTTTTTGTAGACTGATGTATCCTGGATTTAATGGTTTCTGCATTGGGAGTTCAACTTTTAAAGGGTCCCTGCCCAAAAATATAATTCATTGGGGAAAAAAAAGCTAAACAACAACAACAAAAAAATGAACAGATTTTTAAAAAGAACAAACTGTGAGGAAAATGCAAACATTTTATATAAAATGTAATGTTTATTTTTATTATTTTTAATTGTTTGTTTATGTGAAGGAGAGAGAAAGAGAGAGAGAGAGAGAGAGAGAGAGAGAGAGAGAGAGAGTATCAGAGAGCGAGTATGCACATGAGAGTAGTGTTTTCTAAGCCACTGATCTCAGCTCAACATGTAGAGATGGAGTTATACATGGTTATGAGCCAAAGACAGATTTCTGATCATCTGCAAGAACAGCTCATGCTTTTAATCACTATGTCATCTCTCTCATTTCTACGAAGAGTGTAGCAGTGCCACCCGAAGAGACTGATATTCTACAAGAGAACAACAGCAACAACAATGACAACAGCTAGAACAACGCAAGACAATAATGGCAAAAACATACTGTCATTCAGTGGTCAGTAACGGTAGCATTTTAAAGTAGCTGTTTACTTAGTAAATGAACCGGGAGCAGTTGCATCGTGTCTAGAAAACTGTTGGAACTTTAGGTTGGATACAGTTCCAGGGATCAAAGATTTAAATGTTAAAACACAATCACTTTCATTATGTCTCTAGGAGGAGACAGGGAAGGAGTCTTTCATAAACATGCCGTTTTTCTATCCAGGTATAATAACGGTTTGGTAGTTTACTCTTTCCCAGCTTGATTCCATTTGGATGAAATGTCCAGATTTCTTATAAGTATATACTTCCAGAAAGAACATCAGTGGCTCCCTAGGTGGTGGGAACGGAGTTTATAAATACCATAAAATCCTTTGAGAAGGTGAATGTACTCTAAAAGCAGAATATAGTGTAAAATGAATGAATTTTCTGATATGCAAATTGTACTAAAACCACAATGTTAAATCAAAGATGGCCCCTTGACAGCTATCTTTGGGCAAAATAAGTCCAGAATTACCACCACACTGGGGTATAAGGCATATGCCAAGATCAATGGCAAATAGAAAATTCCCCAGGAATAGATTTGATAAGAATCAGGGTGACTGCTGAATAAAGATAAGAACAAAAGGAATGTTTTTTTTTTCCTGAAGGTCTATTCCCTTCAATTTGCTCTATTTCTCTATCTCTTTGTCTATCTCTTTCTCTCTCGTGCATTTGTGGAGTGTGTGTGTTCATGTGTGTGTGGAAGCCACAGGACAATCTAGGGTGTTGTTCCTAAGGTGCCATCTGAGTTTTTGAGACAAAATCTTTTACTGGCTTGGAGCTTGTTAAGTAGGCTATGCTATTTGGCCAGCAAAGCTCCATGTAGCCACCCTAGCTCCATTTCCCCAGTGAAGGAATTATAAGCAGTGTTACCATGCCTGTTTTTTTTTTTTTTTTTTTTTAAATGACTGCAGTGGAATCCTCATTCAGATTCTCATGCTTGTAGAGCAAACGCTGTACTGACTGGTTCATCTCCCCAGACTGTCCATCTGGTACAGTTCTTCCAGTTGGTCCTAATAGTCGTTATTTGTTGTGGATGGCCCTGGTGTTGTTTGTATTTTTGATGTTAGTTCTGCTTTCCCAGAAGGAGCTGTCTGGAACAAGGAATGTGTCACCTTCTCAGGTGACTTCCTGTGAACCATCCCCTAATGAATAAAGGAGCCAATCACTGGGCTTGGATAGGGAAAGAGAGGAAGCAGGAGAGAGATAGGGGTTTTTGGACGAGGATAGAGAAAGGACAAGATGTAGCTACTAGTGTCTCCTGGTTTCAATGGTGGATCTGCCAGGATTTGCCACCGGAGGATTTAGATTTAATATGGTTTACAAGACTCGGATTCTAGTTGTTGTACCCAGTGATTGAGTTACCACCGTTTCTGAACTTTTTGTTTGTGTGGTGTTTTCCTTCATGCAGAACCTTGACTGAGTTCCAGAGAGAAAGGTACGGTGGAGCTGGTGTGGTAGTGACCCCAGTGGGAACATAGCAAGTTGGGTGGAGAGATTTTGGAGCTGAGTTAGAAAGTCTCCACAAGATAAGAAAGGGTCAGCCATTGCCTGCCAGTGCATGGCCTGCCAGCCCACTGGGTTAGAGAGTAGCTGGGAATAGCATGGGGTGGTGCCAAATTTTTAATATTTCCTGCAACACTTATTAAAAATGGTATGTTAGCCATGGTGTTGAGGATGTGGAGCGAGAGGGAATACTCCTCCATTGCTGGTGGGATCTAGAACTTGTACAACCACTCTGGAAATCATTTGGTGGTTTCTTGGAAAATTGGGAATAATTATACCTCAAGACCTAGCTATATCACTCCTGGGAATATATCCGAAAGATAGTCAATCATACTACAAGGACAGTTGCTAAACTATGCTCATAGCAGCTTTATTTGTAATAGCCAGAAAGTAGAAACAACCCAGATGTCCCTCAATTGAAGAATGGATAAAGAAAATATGGTTCATTTACACAAAAGAATACTACTTAGTTATTAAAAACAAGGACATCATGAACTTTGCAGGCAAATGGATGGGACTAGAAAATATCATACTGCGTGAGCACCCCAGACCCAAAAGGATATGGATGGTATGTACTCACTTATAACTGGATGCTAGCCGTAATGTACAGGGTACTCATGCTACAATCTAGACCCAAAGAAGCTAAATAACAAGGAAGGCTCAAGGGAGGATGCTTGAATCTCACTCAGAAGGGGAAATAAGTTACCCATTGGAATTGGATGGAGGGAGGAAACTGGGTGGGAGAAAATCAGGTATAGGGAAAGTTGGGGAGAGAGGGCTGGGAGAGGAAAGCAGTGGTGGGAGAGGGGTTGGGTGGGGCATCTCTGGGACAAGCTGAAGACTTGGATGGGGGAAGCTTCAGGAAGTCTTTGTGGGTAACTCTTGCTGAGAATCCTAGCAGTGAGGGATCTGGGAACTGAAGTGGCTTCCTCCTGTAGACAGGAAGGATCCAGATGGAGCAGAGACTGAGGGAATGGCCAACCAATGACTGGCCCGATTTGAGACCCATCCTAAGGGAGAGATCCAACCCCTGACACTATTAATGACATTTCGTTATGCTTGCAGAGAGGAACCTAGCATAACTGTCTTCTGAATGACTTCAACCATCAGCTGACTCAGATAGATCCGGACACCCACAGCCAAACATTAGGCAGAGGTCTGGGAGTTGGGACAAGGATTGAGGGGCCCAGAGGGGATAGGAATCCCACAAGAAGACCAACATAAGTCAACTAACCTGGACTCTTGAGGCTCCCAGAGACTGAACCACTATTCAAATAGTGAGCATGGGCTGGACCTAGGTCCCTGACACATATGTAGTAAATGTGTTGTTTGGTCTTTATGTGGGTCCCCTAACAACTAGAGTAGGGGCTTACCCTGACTCTGTTGCCAACCTGCGGATCTTGTTCCCCTAACTGGGCTGCCTTGTCTGGCCTCAGGGTGAGAAAATGTGCCTAGTCCTGCAGTGACTTGATGTGTCAGGGTGGGTTGGCACCCAAGTGAGACCTCTCCCTTCTTAGAGGAGACTGGGATAGGAGAGGAGGGAAGGCCTGTGTGAGGGGGCACAGGGAGGAGGGGCTATGATCAAGATGTAAGGTGAATAAATAAATACATTAATGGAAAAAATAATGTGCTAGCTCACACACAACAGCTTATGTCATCATTGAATAATGATCAGCATCTTTTATTGACCTTAGCCCAGTTGTCATCTCTCTTGCTTACATGGCTTTATATGGAGGGGATTCAGTTAAAAAACATGATTTGTTGTTTTGTTTTAAATACAGAATCGTGCCAGAAAGCCACAATTAGCTTCAAGAACAAAGCTTTCATATTTGATGCTGCAGTTCCTGTGTGGCAGCGATAACAGGAGCTGAAGGAACAGACAGATGCAGACCCATGGGAAGAGTGAGCTTATTGGTCTAATTCTCCTTTTGACTTTTGCATCCTGCAGCTGTGACTGCCTTTGCAGAATGGTAGCAATGAACTCTACCAGGGACTGGGGCTTTTCTTATTTTTTGTTACATTTAATTTATTAGGCTAGCCCATGATCTTGATACAACCGTAATATCTGTGGGAATGTTTCTATGAAATCCTACATGCATAAAAGGATATATTTCAAAATTGATGGGGATTTTCATATTCATCTCAACCATGGTTATGGAAAAAAAAAAGGGAAAGGAATAAGAAACTATACTTCTTTTTTTTTTTCCTGTTTATGTCTCTTGGGAGCCTACTAATGTTTCATTTACTCAAATATGTTTCTAAATCTATGTTTCATTAGGTTCCAGAATGATATTATTGCTTTCCTTTTAAATTGGTCACAGATGACAATTGCCCCAGAGCGACAACAGCCGGGCAGGATGGGAGTGGAGGCACATGGAGCTTCCCAGGTCTCAGCTCAGTGATAGTAGGCAGCTGTAGGGTGACATGTGTGTCACCCCTGTGTGTCACTCCCCATGGTTCCTATGGCTGCTCCTGTTTCAGATCAGATGGGAGTTAAAGGACAAAGCAGTTCAGTGACTGCTGTCTCAAGTGTGCACAGTGGGGAGCTTCATGTTTGCTTCTATTTAGTAGGAAGCAGATCTGTGGGTCTGAGCACGGCCATGTTGCTGTTCACGATGCTTTCTTGTGGTCACTATAGTCTGTCGTTGCTATTTGCCTGAAACAAGGTGCAAAGCTTGTGGTAAACTTTTCTACTTATTTAGGAAGTCAGTGCTCACAACTATCATCAAATCTAATTTTTTTCCTCCAGCAACAACAAGAAAGGATAAAGGAGATGTTATCCCATGGAGAGTTCTTAAAGCTTAATCTCATTTTGAGAAATACATCCTGTTTCTCTTTCTCTCTCCCTCTCCTTCCTTTCTTCTTTCCTCTCCCTCTTTCTCTTTGTCTCTCTCTGTCCTCTGTCTCTGTCTGTGTGTCTGTCTGTCTGTGTGTCTGTCTGTCTGTCTGTCTGTCTGTCTGTCTCAAAAAAAACCCACTACCAGTAAGGTAGTGCAATATACACAAAGAAAGAAAGAAAGAAAGAAAGAAAGAAAGAAAGAAAGAAAGGGAGAAAGAAAGAAAGGGAGAAAGAAAGAAAAGGACAGCTTGGAAGAAGAATGTGTAACATTTCAGTACAGGTACCTAAGGGCTAATATGTTAGTAAAACGAAGTTCAAAATTTGGCCTTGCCTTTCCTAGTGGTGAAGGCCAAAGAGAATAGCTCTCTTTGAGCACAAAGGGAAGGCATATTAGTTTCTTTAAAAAGTAATGGCATTGTTGGCATTTGTTAGAAAACTCCCATCTGGGGCTTTCCATGGTGCAGCAGCTAGGTGATGTGTAGTATGTAAGGCAAAGGGGATTACTGAGAAATCAACACTTGTTTAATAATTCTCCTGTATTCCGCAGACCACCAAGGACATGGTAGGCATGTGGAGTCCTGTAAGAACCCAGGCAGTTTTCTTCAAGTTAATGTTGCCCCTGATGGTCTTGTTTAATCTACAGATGAGTAACAGATATTTGGAGGTATGGGCTATCTGATTGATTGTCAAAACGTCCAGCATTGCTATCAGTCAAGTTGACAAGGCCTTGGGTGAGAGTCAGACGTCAGATAGTTTAGAGATATATCCTCTGTCGGCTCACATGGTGTGGTGGAGTAACATGATTTTTTTTCACTTCATCACCTGCCCAGCAATGAGGCAGGAATGTGAGCATGTGCTAGAGACTTTTTTAAATGGTGAGAACTAAAACGTCAGCTTCATCTTTGAGAAAATAAGGAGGACATGGGACCTCTGGACCTCTGAGTATCTTCAATAAATATAAACTGTCTGATGGTGAGAAATAAAACAGTACGGCCCTGCTCAACGATTGTCTCAGAGGGCAGTTTCTGTTTGCCTTGTTGAATTCCAGGTGGTCCATCTATATTCATTAAGATTGCTGGGATGTTAGATAAGTAATATTTTTTTTCAACACAAGTCTTATGTCTACATTCCAATTTATCCAGAAAATCCAAATGTAAGCTGATAAGTGCACACACACACACACACACACACACACACACACACACACACACAGAAACACACACCTACACATACACTTTGTCCTTGGAACTAGTGTTTGGCTAAGATCTGCACAATTGGTTTCCCATCCACAGTTGTTAATGATGTCTAATGGAAGAATCACTGAGAATCAGTTTCAGAAAGCTGTCTGCCTCGAGACATTTTTGCAGATTAAGTCTTATACCCTGTGTCTAATTGTAAACTTGACAAATGGAAGCTGTTCCAAAGGTTCCCAGCACACACCAGAGGTTCTCATCCTTGGTGCCTGAGCATGCTTTTGATGTCAATTAATGAGGATCAAAAGAGAACAATCTGACCTGGCATGGTTGGCGGAGCAAGAGGTGGAGTGAGGCTTCAGGAGACAGACGGACAGGGAGGTACAGAGAACCAGGAAAAACTAAGACTACGGAAAAAGAGAGGTTCAGAGTAAGAGGTGTCTTTAAGAAACTACAGCTGTAACCCAAGCCGAGAGGTTTCTTCTTGCAGTCAATGGAGATTAACACAGAGACCCACAACTGGACAATGACAGAGAGTAACAAACTTTAAAGCATTCAGCTCTAAATGAGATATTATCACCAAGACCCTTTCCTTCAAGGCTCAGGGATCTGTGAGGAAGAGGAGGTGGAAAGGGTGGTGGAAAGGATCTGTGAGGAAGAGGAGGTGGAAAGCCAGAGGTGACAGGTGGCTCCAGCATCTTCATGGCACATTAGGAATGATACAGGTAAGAACTCACAGAGATGACAGCACTGACAAGACCTGCACCGGTTCAAACCAGACAAAATTCCACACTGAGAAGGGGAAGTGGGCACAAAGTCCCACTCCTGAGCAAGAAGCTATTTGCAATTGGTACAGGGAAAGGAAAAAAAAATCAGTTTTCTCCAATGGGGTAACACTAGCTAGTATATCAACTTCAGTTTTCTCCAATGGGTTAACACTAGCTAGTATATCAACTTCAGGGCAAGTCCCATGATCAGGAATTGTTGTCCAATACAAAATGGACTCTCCCCATCCCCCTTCCCCTCTTGTCCCTCTCTCCCCTCCCCCTCCCTCCTCTTCCCTCTCCCCCTCTCCTCCCTCTCTCCCTCCCTCCCTCCCCTCCCCCTCTTTCCTCTATCCACTCTCTCTTCCCTCCCTCCCCCTCCCCTACCTCTCCCTTTCCCTCTTTCTTCCCCTCTTCCTCCTCCCCTCTTCCTCCCCTTCCTCTCCTTCTCTCTCTCCTCCCCCTCCCTCCCCCTCCCCCTCCCCCTCCCTCTCTCTCTCCCTCCCTCTCCCTCCCCCTCCCCCTCCCCCTCCCTCTCTCTCCCTCCCTCTCCCCCTCCCCCTCCCCTTCCCCCCTCCCCCTTCCTCTCCCTCTTCCTCTTCTTCTCCTCTTTTGGATTGGCTTTGGTAATAGTTTTTGTTTTTTTCATCTGTTTTATTTGTTTATTTTATTTGAACATGAAATTTGGTGGTTAGGGAGGTGAGTAAGATCTGGGAGAAGTTGGGAAAGAGGAAAATATCAAAATATATTGTATGAATAAAATGGAAGAATATTTTAAAAGAGATTTTGAAAAAGAAACAGCAGCTGCCTCTCACAAGTTTATATTTTCTAATCTATAGAATTCAGATAATAGTTTTTGAGATGTTAAAGCAATGTTTTGTTTTTCACTTTAATGTTTCTGCCTTTTAAAATTAATACAGACTAGAGCGATGGCTCAGGGGGTATGAGCACTTGATATGTAAAGCCAAGAGCTGAGTTTGAATCCCCAGTCTCCACTTGAAGAGCTGGGCATAACTGTACATGCTTGTAACAATGTGAAGTCATGATTCACAGACAGATACTTTTTGTCATGATCAAATCAAGGTAACGAGTATTTCTTTCACTTGAAATGAAACATTTATTACTTGTGTGTGGTAAGACATTGAGACTTGTCTCTTCTAGACATTTTGGAATGTGATACATCATTTTGAACTGCCATCATCCCTCTGTGCACATCTCATACCGGCCCACATCCTCTATGTTTCCTTGTGTCTTCCTTTCAGGAAGGAAACACACCTCAGACACTAACAATGGAGCTTTATTTTGTAACTAATCCAGTATCAATGACAAGAAACCTGTCTGTGGACTTGGAGCATATTTCTTGCTTTTCTTACAGGACTAATAGAGGAGGTGTCAAAGGTATTTATTTTGGTTCTTTAGTGTTTGGTGTGTGGTCTGTGGGCTAGTGTCATCAGCTTCCGGTGAGAAAAATAGGTGCTTTCTCCATACCTACTGGATCAGCATTGCATGTTAACAAGATCCCCAAAGACTTGAGTGCAAATGGAGGGCAGAGAGACACTGTTGCAAAGAATCAGTGTGTGTGTGTGTGTGTGTGTGTGTGTGTGTGTGTACACATTAATATATGTGTGCATGCCTGTGATTATGTATGTGTGTATTCTTGGCTTGCTCAATTAAAAGCAGCCATTTATTTAAGGCAGAGGCACAGCCATGCTCAGTTCTTGCCTAAATTGTGCAAGTGATTGCTATTTCTAGAGTAGATAGTCCCCCACCTCGGAATCTGTTTGAAATGCAAATTCCATGGCAGACCTGTGATCTACTGAATCAGACATTCTGAGACTAAGGTAGCAAAGAGCTGAGTTCCATCAGCTCTTCAGATAACTCTGATGTTATCTAAAGTGAGACCCATTTGGTTCCAGGTAGCAGCTTGAATGAGCAAACAATCTTGTCATCACAAAACAGCTCTGCGGATTCCAATACTGTGGATGCTAGGTGATTTACAACTGACATTATTCTTATTCCACTCTTCTCTTAAAATGAATAGGAAATTCTATAGGTTTAATAATTGTGTGTGTAATTATTTGTAGTGTGTGTGTGGGTATGGGTGTGTACGAGAATGAGCATGGAGGCTAGAGGTTTATGTTAGGTGTCCTCTGAAAAAACCTCCACTTTTTTGAGACAAGATATCTCACTGAGCAAAAAAAAAAAAAAACCAGACCCAGCTGGGATGGCTGGCTGGGATCCTGTCTCCATCTCCCTTTGCTGGGATTAGTTTGGCTGTGACTTCATTTTTTTTTTAATGTGGATTCTGGGAGATAGAACTCAGGTCCCCATGCTTGCATGACAAGCACTTTCACCTCCATTGCCCCAGGTTCTATAGTTCTAAAAACCATTCTCCAGAATTCTTGATTGACATATGGATATTTGCTCAGGGAGGAAGCCTTTGGTGGATGCCCAAGATATAGCTACAAAGTCTACTTTACTACAAATGACTAAACTCAACCTGCTCACAGTGACTAGCCCACTCTAAGTCCATCTGGGGCTTTCACTTAGTGGCTTAAGCTAATCACAAAGGATGTTCCTAGAATGTTGCTGTGGTTCCGGAGTCAGCAGTATATTTGAATATCTTAGGAAAACAATGAAGAGAATCTTACAAGCAACTGTTGAATGGAAGGGCAGGGACTTCAGAGTTCATGGAAAGGGCTTCACACTGGCTCTGGAGTTCTGAAGCCGATGAGACCATTTAAACATAGCAAGTAAACAGTAATCACTTTTACCCACTGGGCCTCCAAGATGTTCCAAAAGGAGAGAGGTACTTCCCATCTCAAACAGGTTGGATAATCAGGTACAGATTGGAATGAAACATCTCGGCAGCCCTTCCTCCCCAGGGCAACACTGCATCCGCTCAGAGCTGGCCACAGATGTTCAATGTCAACTTCTTGGCTTATCTTGTTTTCAGTGGAAAATACTGTCCATGTGTTTTCTTCTATTAAAACCAGGAAAGTTACAAGTTATAATAAATGGAATACATATTTGAACATGAAATAACACAAGCTTTAATACACTAGCTTCATTAATTTTTCCAAATGCTAAAAAACGTTACAATAACAAAGCGGCCAATTGTTCATAAGGTTATACATTTTGACTTTTAACAAGGTACATTTGGATCTTGTCTTTATATAAAATTGTAATGTTTTATGCTGTGTGGACATGTTTTTATTACTTTTGGTTTTAAAGAGGTTTCATTGGAATATTACTTGTCTTCTTTGCTGACTTTGGCAGGTACCTTCTTACATTTTATTCTCCTTTGCTTGTTCCCATTAGATTCACCTCAGAAAAGTGAATTCTAGAAGGTGGTTGTATCTACCTCATTATCCGTGTTTGCTTCTAAGAAAGCACTAATATACATCCACATCTATGTCTACATCTATATCTTCACCTGAATCTACATCTTCATATACATAATATGCATATTCATATACATACTCACATACACATTCATATACATATTCATACACATATTCATATACATACATATACATGTACATACACATAGCAATGTTATAGAAAACAACACAAGGTTTTGACAATCTTCCAAAGCTCTAATAGAAGAAGCATCAGCAAAGACTGAGCCATTTTAGTAAGCTCGTATGCACAGCTTCGGTGTGGTTAACAAGGTTATGATCTAAAGCTGCAGGCAAGATGTGCAGTAGGCCGGTGGAGTGAAGTGACACGGTCATCTTCTCCATTCTGCTCAAGCTACATGGATAGACCTCAGTGCAATTCTGAGAACTGAGCTTTCAGAGGGACACTGGTGAGATGGAGAGCCTCTGAAACATCAACAGTGGAGCAAAAGAGTGTATAGCCGCCCCCTGAGACGGTTTGCTTAAGGATGCAGTGATGCTCATCCCACAAGAGAAAAGGATGGCTGGGGAAAAGAGCGTTGGCTAAATTCTGTGTGATACAAAAGAGATCAGCTGCATTTTATCTGACACTTCCGGAAGTTAGGGGTTAGATACATGGGTGGGAGCTACACTAAGCCAGAGTTCAGTTCAAACTACGGAAACAGTTTCTAGCTCAGTTTCCTCAATGGGCACTTTTTGCTGCTATGACAAAAGAACTGAAAAGAAACAGCTTAAGAGAGGGAGGGTCCCTGTACAAGAACTGAGCAAACCTCATATGAGCTCACAGAGACTGAGACAATGAGCATAGCCTGTGTGCGTGCGCGCCTGCGTACACATAATGACTTTCAGTTCAGTACCCTTATGGGGCTCCTGAATGTGTGAAGGAGTGAGTCTCTGATTCTTGTGCCTTTTGTTGGATCCTTTGTTTTGATATCATCGACATTGAGAACACATGATCTGAGCCATATCCGTCTTTCCTGGGTCAGCTCAAACACCAAGGATTCATGGGTGAATTTATTTTTCTGCTGTCTTGTCTACCTTCAATATGATTTTTTGTTTCATCTTATTATATTTTAGTTTTCTATGCTTTGGTGTTATCTCTTAGAAGTGTCTTCTCTTCTAATGAGAGACAGAAAGGGAGTGGATCTGGTCTGAGAGGAGGTGGGGAAGAACTGGGAGGAATAGAGGCAGGAGAAACTGTATACAGATTATAACGTATGAGAAAAAAAATCAATGTTTAATAAACGGGGAAAAAGAAATTACTTTAAATTATAAACTTGTAGTATTATACATACGATAAATTGCTATTAATTAAAAATAAAAATCTAACTTATCAGCTGAGAAAAGAGAGAGAGAGAGAGAGAGAGAGAGAGAGAGAGAGAGAGAGACTATGAGTAGTGGTCTGAGTACAGGCGTTGCATCATGGTAGGGAAGGCATGATGGCAGTGGTGGTGAATCTGGGCTGGTGGACAGAAGAAGCAATTTGCTCACAACTCAAGCATCAGGAAGCATAGATCAGGCAGGAATCTCACCTGGCTATCATCTGTATGATCCCATCACCGCATAGCTCTTTGTCTGTCAGCTAGATCCAATGCTCAAAGGTCTCACTATCTTCCAAAAGAGCACCACCCTCTGACTCCTAAGTGTTTGAACACATGAATCAGTGGGGGGAGGCTTCATATTCTTTTGTTTTGGGGGGAGTTGGTTTTTTGAGACAGGGTTTCTCTGTGTAGTCCTGGCTGTCCTGGAACTCACTCTGTAGACCAGGCTGGCCTCGAACTCAGAAATCCTCTGCCTCCCAAGTGCTGGGATTAAAGGCGTGCGCCACCACCACCCGGCAGGAGGGAGGCTTCATATTCAAACTCTTGCAAAAGGGTTGTCTGATAGAGCACAAACCACATGGTTTGCTAAAGGTGGGCAGAGTGCTGCAGAGCGATGATCATTGAAACACCCCTACCATCCAGAATGGTTGGGCTTATTTTAAAAAATTACAAAGGAGATGAAATTTGAACTGAGTCAGAAAAGGCAGATATGGCTCAGATCATGTGTTCTCAATGGGGGTGATATCAACTCAAAGGATCTTAGCTCCAACAATCTTGTGTGGCCTTTTGAAAGACACAGGAACACACACACATCATCATCATCATCATTATACAATAAATATATGTATATATGTATAATATATATGTATATGTGTATATATATGTGTGTGTATATATATGATTTCACATAAATATTTCATGCTGTACAATGGCACTTTCAGGTAAAGTATGCTTGCATGTTTCCTCCAAGAGGTAATTTTTGTTTTTATAAAGGTAAAATCATTTCCTGATGCATCAGAAATAAATGATCACAAACATGGCTTTCGACAATACACATTTATTATCTCATGGATCTGGAAGCTGCAGTCTCTGGGGAGTGATGATCCTTCTATAGACTCAGCCAACTTCCAGAAGGTGCCATCTTCCTTGAATCAGTGCTTGCCCCATGTGGATTTCGGTTTTGTTGGTACCTCTACTATCTCTCTGTCTTTTAAAAGATCTGATATTTTCCTCCCTTGTATAATCCAGGATAATGTTCTCCTTCTCAAGAATCCTTAATTTCCTTGGCAATATCTCTTTTTCTGCGCAGGGAAACATCTTTATAGGTTCTGGGGAATGTGGTGTGTTCTGCATTAGTCAGCTGAAAATACTGATTTGTGTCAATTGGTTACAACTTAGGGAGTGAGAGAACAAGAAAATAGAACATGCAGGGCTCTCATGCCGTGAGACTATACCCACGCAAAGGACATCAGGGCTGAGATGGCCTGGATGGTGTTCAAGGAGTGTGATGAGTGTCACACGACCACCATTACATATTTTTTTGAAAGAGGAGAGAGAGAGAGAGAGAGAGAGAGAGAGAGAGAGAGACAGAGAGACAGAGAGACAGAGAGACAGAGAGACAGAGAGAGAGAGAGAGAGAGAGAGAGAGAGAGAGAGAGAGAGAGAACCCTTTATTGTATCGCCAACCAGAAGCAGGAGGCCAAGCACCATGAGCTTAAATCTGCTTTCTTCATAGATTGGTAATAAAAATTTACCAAAAGGAAGGGGAAAGACATTACTTATTGATTGTACAGCATAACTTTTCACAGTCATGTGATTTTTTTTTTTTTAGGGCAGTAGCTATATTTTGCAATGGGAATGCTGAACTTCTGATATTTCAAATCAGAGAGTCTATTTCCTCTACCTTTCTTTCTTTCTTTCTTTCTTTCTTTCTTTCTTTCTTTCTTTCT
>JANHMN010000003.1:67227167-67239455 GCA_030674055.1 Rhabdomys pumilio | reverse complement strand
TCTCTCTCTCTCTCTCTCTCTCTCTCTCTCTCTCTCTCTTGTAACATTAAGAGAGTATTTGCTTATATTTCTGTCAGGCAGAAGTTCAAAGCGAAGGTATCATCATGGCCGTGTTCCACTATAGGGGGGAAACTGCTGTGGCTCCAAGCATTTCTTGGCTTGTGGCTGCGTTACTCAAAGTTCTGTTTCCACCTCCACATGCCTTTCTCCGTCTTTGATGTCCATGTCTTTGCTTCTGTGCCCTACAAAGACACTTCTCCCTGGATGTAGGATCAGTCATGAAGGGCAGAATGACTGCATCTGCAAAGATGTCATATTTTCAAATAAAGTCACCTACAGGGCTATAGGTGTTAGTATGGGGATGTGTCTTGAGGGCCACCATTCACCTCACCATACCCCAAGTCAGTACTGCTTCAAGGGAGAGAAATATTTTGTTCACCAAAGGCACTATTATGCTGGCCTTCCCCTAAAGCATTCTCCTGTCTCTCGTTCTTAGATACAGCTGAGCAGCAGTGGGGTCTCAGGCACCTCTGCTGTTCACAGCTACCCTCGGGAGGATGATGTCACCTTAGCCACACATGTTGCAAAGAATCTTCTTGTTTCTATTTATCCCCTTATTTTACCTTTTTGCTTTGTTTTGTGTGGCTTTAAGGGACAGTTAGGCTGGGTGGCTTATACTGAACACAGGTGTATTTTGCTCACAGTCCTGGAAAAGCCTAAGGATAAGAGAGAACATCTGGCTACCTTCTTACTGCATCATCCCATGGCTGAAGCTGGAAGAGCAAGAAAACACTCAAGGACTAGAGGTGGGTAGGAAAGAGAGAGTCACGCCCTTTCCTATTCCTGGGATAAGGACATCACTTCACTCAGGACGTACAGTCCTCATGACTTGTGTTATGGTTTGAATGGGAAATGTTTTCCACAGGTACACATGTTTGAACAATGGTTCTCAACTAGTGGTGTTGTTTGGGAAGTTTGTAGAACTTTTAGGAGGCAGAGTCTTGCTGGAGGAAGCTGATCACCAGGAGCAGGCTTTGAGGATTTGATATCTCAACCCCACTTCCTGTTCATTCTCTGCTCAATGATGGTGGGTGCTCTGTGACCAGCTAGTCTCTTGCTCTGGATATCATGCTTTCTCTGCCTGAAGCTATCTATGTCTTCCTTGCCATGAAGAGTAAGCCAAAAGAATGTCCTTCTCCCTTAAGTTTTTAGAGTGTTTTGTCACAGCAACATGAAATCAAAAGTAGAGTCTCCTTCAGCAGCTGCTCCTCTCCTCACTGACATCCAGGGATTCGGTTCCCAACACACAAACTTAGAGGGATTAGATCAGGACACTTTTCTCCTCCACGTGAAGACATGGCTGTGTTTATTAATGAATTCTAATTTCTTTCCTAAACTCACTAATACTTTCCGTTACTATAAATTAGATCCAGACTTCGTGCTTAACCGTCAGGTCCTGTGATGAGGGTATCTCGAGATCACCCCAGTCTCTGATTTTCAGATTCGTGTCTGCTCTCTGGACTCTCTTTTGTTCTGCTGAGACCCACTCACTTGGACTCTCCTGATTGGTGTGACTCTGTCTCAACTTACTCTATCCTGAGTAGTGTCACTCTACACAATGCACTCTCTCCTGATTGGTATTGACTCCTTTGGGAGTTCTCTCATTTGTTCTTCTAAGACACTCCCACCTGATGGCAGTGCTCCTTTTTCCATCTCATGTGCTCCTTAGACCTGGGTCCCAGTGTATAGGAACCATTGGAGGAGCTGTTTACTCTGTGGGTTTTTGACTCAGAGCTGATGTGAGCTGGAGAGTCTGCCTAACTGACTGGTTTCTAGAGGGATCTTTTGTTGCTTAGGGGACCACATCATCCATCTGCCTTAACTGATTAATCACCTGTATGAAAGGTATCCCACCCTACCCACCCCTGCTCTGTCAGGGATCAAGAGCTATGGGCTCGTTCCTTGCCAAGCAAGGAACTCACTGTATGTGCCAAAAAGCTGATGAAAGTGAATGGAGTTACATTACCTTTGGAATAAAATGAAGGATAATTGCTGCAATTTGGCTTTGCTGCCTCCCTTCTGTTGCTTTGCTGACTGTGCAGAGGGCAGCCTGGTGCCCTCTGCTAACTAGACCTCCATAACCACTGATCTTTCATAATCAAGAGTTCATTTGAGGTACTTTTATTCATGCAACAAGCTCTCCCCCAGGCAAAAGCAAGTATTTAGGGAGATAACATCATCTGGGGAATTCAGGCCACCACATTTATGAAGAGCAGACATCTTAGTAATGTTTTTGAAATCAAGAGGTATATTTTCTCCCCAAAACTGATTTTACTAAGAACATGTGTAATGAAATGTTAGGTCTAGGCTAACCAGGAAG
This sequence comes from Rhabdomys pumilio, assembly GCA_030674055.1. Lineage (NCBI taxonomy): Eukaryota > Metazoa > Chordata > Mammalia > Rodentia > Muridae > Rhabdomys > Rhabdomys pumilio. The sequence continues at coordinate 67,237,075 of JANHMN010000003.1, read as the reverse complement.
TTTGTGCATCTTCTGCATAGGGAACAATGCTCTATGAAGCTTTGAAGTAGTTTGGTTTTTCCCTCCTCCTCTTCTTTTTTCTCTTCTTCCTCTTTTTTTTCTCCTCCTGTTCCTCCTCCTCCTCTACTTCTTTCTCCTCCTCTTCCACTTCCTCCTCCTCTTCCTCCTCCGCTGCACTTAGGAATGAATTTAGGGCCTGTTGAATGTGACGCAGGTCCTCTACCACTGAGCTACAACTCAGGACTGGTCCCTTCTCTTCAGAACTGTCCAGCAGCACTGTTCCTCACTGCTGGTATACATATGCCTTCCTTCCATATTGCAAGGAGAAGAACTCAGGTACCCTTCCCTCTAACCCAGCCTAAGTGTTGAATGGGAACACTTAAAGATGTGTTTATAAATATTTTTGGAGCTTCTGGGTACCGTTCCATCTTGATCTTTTCTTCTTCATTTTAGTCCCTGTTTCTTTCTTGGATCCTGCTGGGGATCAAATCCAGGGACTTGAATGTACTAGGCATGCTCCATCAGTGAGCTACAACCCAGCTCCCAGCCTGCACTTCTACATGGTTGTTTTTATTAACCACACCGTTGTATGCACACATGCAATTTTATTTCCTGGGATGTTAACTGTTGTCATTATATTTTCTAATAATTATACCCTCCCCATGGATTATCTGTTGGAGAAGATGTTGATAACTCAAAATTGGACTTGAGAAATGATGGACTCTACAGAGGGAGAGAGGAAAGAAGGTACAAATGGAGGGAGGAAGAAAGAAAGAAAGCGAGAGAGAGAGAACCTTAAATTCAGGAATCCTGACTCTAAATTGGCCAAGCTCATTATCATTTTAAATTTTCTGCTTTGAATCCACAAAATGGGGATGTTTCCATCCTTAGGCTTGTGAAATTCAAGTTCTAAATTAACTTAAAAGTGACTATTAAACAACATATCTTATTTATAGTGAAATTAAAATAAATAGGTTTCATTACTTTTATTTTCATCTTTAGAGGCTTCAGGGCCTTTAGACCAATTGGGAGAACATCCTGTGGGAAATTAAAGAGACTTACCCATGAGGTCAAGGCAAGGTGGAAAAAGAAGTCATCTAAGCATCCGGCTATTGGTATAGCTATAGCGCCTAGGAAGGTGGACTGGGTCACACTGCCTCCCCACAGCTGTTCAGACTGAGAGGAAAAGGCAATGGGGCCAGTTGTGGCTGAAAGAATCTAATGTCTCTCTGCTGGGGATCATAATCACATAGACTAGAGGCTGGGGTTCTTTATCCATAAGTTATGCACATGAATGTCCCTTCGTGGCACCTGCAGGAATTTATCATGAGAATATTTAATAACAGTTGAAGCCTAGATGGATGCTTATTGTTTTCTATGAACGTAAGCTTTAAAGGAGTGTTCAGATAAAAGTAAGAATGATTCAGCTGATGTTTCCACCCACATCTACATTGTCACTGGCTTGTAGCACTGATTAGTTAAAGCATTTTTTTTTTTTTTTTTTTTTTGGTGCTGGGAAGATTTCTTAACTAGTAATGGTGGGTGAAAATCTGAGTTAAATGCCTGATTAGACATGGTGAGAGGAGTCAAATGATGTTTACAAGGTGTCCTCTGACCTCTCATCCCTCCCTCCCACATGCACACACATGCACAAGTGTACACAGGCATACCGGCATGTTCACAGAACAGACACACAAAAGAAAAATATAACAAAATAATTTTTATGACTCCCTCATTTAACTGGAATAAAGGAACTGTAAATGAAGAATTTTAAGTGGAAATTTGACAGCCAGCACTTGGAGTTCTTTTTTATTATTTTAAATCAAACTGTTACATGCGCTAGCTAATAAAATATTTTTAGAGTCTGCATTATTTGGGTGATTAACAAGAAACAGATGGCATATTCAAGTTATGATAATTTGCATAGTGCTCACTACAAAGCCTCTTAAGATATCATGAAGAACAAGATTGCAAGGAATCAAATTATACTCTGGCATGTTAAATCAGTGGAGTGTATCCTTAGATGCCTAGGCATAAGGGAATCAGTGCAAGGAAAACATAAAAAACAGAATCAGCACATTCAGTGATCAAGTAGGTGCCATCACCTAGGGTCAAAGGATACTACTATCTTGAGTGACCTCATCAAAAGGAAGTTGGAGGAACCCCAAACCCCATGAGTTCCTTCAACCTAGTGCCAAAGGACACCTATCATGGATGCAGAAATCCACCAGGTGTGTCTCTCGGGCAACGGTGCTAAACTGAGGAGTGTTGAGAAATGACAGAGGACACAGTGAAACAACTTAGTACACATTCAGTCAAACTTTCTGCCAGGACAACTCTCTTAGGAAGAGCCTACAGCACTACTTCACTTGGGGATGAGGAAACTGAGGCTGAGACATCACATTATACATATCCAATGTACACTTTCCCCTGTCCATCCTGTGCTCTCTCCTTTGCTTCAAAAGAGTGAGCTGCTAGATTGTTTCTTTATGCCAGGTCAGAGGGCCTTGCCCAGGAGAGGACTCAGAAACTCAAATAACTCACTGTTTAAAAAATGAATCTCTAACCCCTCCCAGGCTCCTCTTCCTCCTTCACCTTTCCACCTCTTTTTCATCTCCTTTCCCCACTCTCCCAGCCGTGCTCCTCTGTGATGTGCTCAAACTCAGAGTTTCCTATATGCAGGGCTCTACCACAGAGAAACATTCTCTCTTTCTCTCATCCCCTTGATTCCAGAGCTGACTCATCATAGTTTTTAATCTTTGGTCAGCGTCAGTATTAGTTTGGCCTCTTGTGAGCATTTCCAAGGTTCAGGTTTTGCATCATATTGTATGACGTGGTTACTGAAATACATTTCATAATCTAGGACTTGTTTAGTTTTATGATTTGATAGTCTCACTGAAGGAAGGTTCTTCTGACCTTTAAAGATCTATCTGAATTACCTAGCTATTGTAATCACGCAAATTGTTTATTTCATTATGTCGATTTCCAAAAGCAGAGAGGGCATTTATTATTTTTTTTCCTACATGGTCAAGGTATTCCATAAATCATTTAGGTCTGAATGTTTCCACAATTGTGAAGAAGTTGTCTGGTCTTTATGTAAAGGTGAGAAGGCATTCCCTTCCTTCTGCTTCCAGCACGCATGATTTGCATATCCCATTATCTGCTTATTAACCAAAATGCCTTGTGACAATGGCAGCCTATGAAATATGCACATATGGGCAGTTAAGCAACAAGCTCCTGGGGGGTTGATCCTACAATTATATTCCTGTAATGAAGGAGTGAAAAGCAAGGAGGCAACAATGGGAAACTCAGCAATGAAACGGAATCAGGATTTGATGTAATGCTACATGACTTGCTTACGGCACAGGCAGAATGTCAAATGATCCATGAGAAATTCAGTCTTTGCTATAATCTTTCTATTATCTCCATTGTTTGCCTATCTGCACGCATGCATGCCATAGAGAACAGCATGCAAATTAGATTCACATTGATATGTTGTTTCCACTCACCTTAATTCAGTTTAATTGTGACGTCTATGTTTTATGTTACTCTAGGGGTATATATGTCCTGCTAGATTTATCCATATGATGAGATAGAAAGGATAGATACTCCCATCGCCATCAGACTATTCTACAATGTTGGAAGTGAATACAGAAAAAAAAAAAAAACAATTTCTTCGAAAGTAGCTATAGTTAGAGTTAAGAGAAAACTTCTAAAATACTGGATGAGTTTTTCGGTTTGCTGAAAAATATAAGTCTTATTCCTGGGGACCACCCAACAAGTTAATCTATCTTTTAGGCCATATCTGCTCTGATAACATCAAGTGTACAGTAATATCTTTACAAGGGAGAAAACTAACAGGTAATTAGTGACTAAGGATCTGATGCTCTGATGGGCAACATACACGATCTGATTGGGTTTCCATAGCAACACAGGAAGAAGTCATTCCTCTGCCTGTTTCTGCTCTACTAAAAAGCTTTTCTCATCCAATCAGGATGTTCATGGGAGGCAAGGAGTCTGGAGTAGGGCTGTTCAGCAAAGTTCTTCTCTTTAAGCTGCTAGAACAAAGGTGATTCCGAGGCTCTGGGAGTTCAGACCCATCCTTGCTGCTTGAGACATTGCTACTCAATTGAATTTCCAGATTGGGGCTTCAGTCACTCTGTCAGAGAAATGCTTAGTAAGAGGTCGGGGTTGTTCCCTCTGATACCCAGGTTAACCTGACTCATTCTATCCTGTTATTGTAGCCTGGTTCCTCTCTAGCCTTCTTAATGTGATGAAGTGATGTGGCGAGGACCCTGCTTCAGGACTCTCAAACTCATGCATCCATTTCTCAATGCTCTTCTGAGAAGAAGCCATTTTAATGGTTGTGTTTAAGTATCAGGATCCTCTATCTGCAATTTTCCAGGTCAGACATTTGGAAACTAGGGAAGCCTTTTCTGTTGTAAATGTAGACATATTAAAATAGGCACAGTGTAACTTGAATAATTTCACTAATCTATTCGCTGTTCTAGAGAATATATTTACTGCCAATAAAATTAAAACCAAATTCTGCCTTTGCTTAGAAAGAAACTTAAGCAAGATTGGAAATGAGCCTTTGTAGAAGAGACACAAGCTTCACAGCCTGCTGTGCCATTACAGACGGGCTGCTCTGCCAGGTTCCACTTAAACTTTGAAGGTCAAATAGTTAACTTAAGATAAACGATACTACATTGAGATTTGAGCTAAGGCAAAGGGTGTGGGAACACTTATAAGAACACCATTAAGACTTCACAGTTGCTGACCTGCAAGGGACTCTGGAGTGACAAAGTAAAGATTCTTGTAATTCAGACTTTGGAAGAAGCCAGAGGTCTTATTGCTGGCATAACCCATGCCAGACCCCAACAACAACCTCATTGAAATTTCTTACATTCCTATATCTATAAACCTGCCCTCTGAAATTTCAGATTTGCTTCTTTATTCTTTTTCTTCCTTCTCTAATTGGAGAGACAAACTGCAGGCAAACCAAGTTTTGCCTTTTCTGTCTGATATTTTCTTTACTAGAAAGTTCATAGCTAAATTGTTTCTGATTTGAGTCTCACATTTAACTCCCTACCTGTCCAGTCCTCAGTTTTGGTATTACCAGCATGCTCTCATTATTGTTTTTCTGGTGAAGTTTCTAAGCTTTCCAATAATCACACTAAGCTAGAAAAGTCTGTGGGGAATTTAAACCGAATTTCACCATAAACTTGAGTATTTATATTATTTTTCCTGACCTCAGACCCCATGTCTGTAATGGAGAAGTGTCTCTCTTCTCTTTCCTCTTTTAGGATTTAGTAGGTGTTGGCTACATGTCAGGAATGACCCAAATCCTCTGCATTCACACACACTGTCTCATGTAACATCGAAGTCCTCCTATGAACTGGTCACATGTACCTTTTTCAGTTCTTTGGAGGAGACACCAAGGCACAGAGGTTTTAAATAATGTGGAGAGAATGAGATAGGAATGTTGGTGCCATGTTAAAGAACCTTCCAGTCTTAATATTCTTCTGATCAGTTTTTAAATATACACACACACACTCTGATTTAGCCATGGTAAAATATTAAATAAAATCAAAACCATCCTTTTGATAACATGGGGTTATTTAAATTCTCTCATGAAAATAAAGTGTGACATGTACATTGATGTAAGGGGTTGACTGCTCTCCTGAAGACTGAGTCCTTCTGTCAGCAAAGATGAGTAGAAATGTCCTGAGCTGCTTGTCTTTCTTGTTCAAAGAAAAAGTTTAATCACAATAGGATATGTCATGTATCGTTATCACACTAGCACAAAGGAATAGAATTATCAGTGAGAATGCTAAACACTTGCATGCAAGTGTGTGCACATGTTGACATATACACACATATACTATTTTGAATTTTAATCTATCGGGGTCAGTTATGTCTTTTTTATACAACACACTGTAGAAACAACATTTATTCTATTGAGAAAATTGCTGCTTCGATTTTATTTAGAGTTTTAATTTGAAATCCAAAAAGTTTGCACTTCTTAATTGAATTGTCTGATAGGAAGAATCCATAACCTAGAGAGAAGGTAGGGGGATTGAAGAGCCTTAGTAACATTTTGTATAGCATATTGTAAGGAAACATTATTATTTATACCCATTATTTCCTATGATAGGTAGCTAAAGACTTGCTGGGAATTAGATGAATTTCCCACCATCCAGGCATACATTCATCCATGTATGTCTTTTCATAAAAATATGCTTTATGTTTGTTGTTATGCTGATGTTGTGCTACAGTTTCTCCTGGAATTAAGACCTTTCTTCTTGAAAGAAAAGTTGTTAAGATTCAGAATGTCTCCTGATAGGCTGTGCCAGAGCATGACCAATACTGATGTGGATGCATGTAGTCAAGCGTTGGACTAAGAGCAGGGACCCCAGTGGAGGCGTTAGGGGAAGGACTGAAGAAGCTGAAGAGGTTAGCAACCCCATAGGAAGAACAATATCAACCAACCAGATACCCCCAAAGCTCCCAGGGACTAAACCACCAACTATAGAGTACATATGGAGGGACCCATGGCTCCAGCTGCATGTGTAACAGAGGATTACCTTATCTGGCATCGATGGGAGGGGACCCCCTTGGTCCTGTGAAGGCTTGATGACCCAGAGGAGTAGGGGAATGCTAGGGCTCTAAGGCGGGAGTAGGTGGGTGGGAGAGCAGTCTCATAGAAGCAGGAGGGATGGGGGAGGGGATAACAGAGGGGTAGGGGGGTTAACTGAAAAGGGACATAACATTTGAAATGTAAACAAATAAAATAACCAGTAAAATTAAAAAAAAAAAATTGAAGAAAAAAAAAGATTCAGAATGTTGAAAGAGAGATGTAGCAGGATGTTGTAAGATGAAGGATGGGTCCTTCAGAAAAGCACATTAAACTCAAGAAGTAAACAGTGTAATGGCTTCAGGAAATCCCTAAAACTGATTAGATTCACTAGGCCTCTCCCTAAGCATATATATAAGCAGCAAGAGGGTACTCTTAGACAAGCTGAGATGCCTAGAAGTGGAAAGAATCTAAGATGATAGAAGAGGCTTAGACCAACTGAAAGACCCAGAAAGGATACTCTCCAATCTGTTGAACTGCCTGTAGGTTGTATAGTATGGTCTAAGTTTCCAGCTTTCTTGAGTTTTTACCTGTGCTTTGGTGAGTTTTGCAGTTGTATCTGTCTGTGAGTTGTTTCTGTTCCTGTAAGTAATTCCTTACCTACATTCCTGTAGATGATCCCAATTAAATAAATTGGTTCACCTAGTTGGATTTTGGTGCTATGTGTAATTTGGTCTGCCATTGTATTTCTCTTTAGGGTGAATAGGTATTTTTTTAGGTCTCCCCTGGAACTGTATACACCCTAAAGAGAAATACAATGGCAGACCAAATTATCATCCTCAAAATACATACAAAAGTCTTAGTCTTTGCTTCTTCCTGTCTCCTAAAGAAAATGAAAAGGAGAAAAGGAAACAATCACTGACTATGAACTACAGATATGATGGGCTCACGGACTGGGTTATGAATTTCAGATGTAGGTAAGGAAAAGGCATGATGTCTACAGCAGAGTTAAAAAACTGGGCATGTGCTGTCCAGGTGATGAACTGAAAAGGGAAGTGTTTCAGAGAGACCCAGAAGCATAAAGATTCGTATAATACCAGTAAACATAATTTGATATGTGACAACTCAAGCGTTGACTGAGAGGATGATGAAAGAGAAGAGAGGCAACTCAGAAGCATCCGAATCAGGCAGGGCTGTGAGGAACACTTCCAATCCTTCTCCAGAGTGGGCAGAGAATTCTAAGGCAAAGAGTGCTTTACTAAGTTCTTTCTCGGAAAGAATATCACTGAATCCTGTGGGAGAAATAGTGCTCAATTTTTCAACTCAGCTTTTGGACTCTACATGTGTAACTCTTCCTATTTGTTGATAAGGATTTTCAGTTGATTTCTAAAACTCGCTGCTCTGTGAGGTCAACCATACCCAATCTGGAGGAAAGCAGAAGGCAGAACAAGGACAAATGGCCATTAGTTTCATGGTAATATGGTGCTTGCTCATCCATTTTCATTAGTTTGCAAAAGAAACAGAAAATGTGGGGTGGTAGCAGAAACAATCATGAGAAATCACTTATTTGGTCAACACACCTTCAATGGAAACCTAAATTGGATTACAGTTTACTAACCTTCCTGTTTTTAAGTATATTAATTACATGTGCTTGAAGAATGTCAGCATTGGGTGCTGGAGAGATGGCTCAGTGGTTAAGAGCACTGGCTGCTCTTCCAGAAGTCCTGAGTTCAATTCCCACTATTCACATGATGGCTCACAGCTATCTGATCTGTAATGGAATCACATGCCCTCTTCTGATGTGCAGACATACATGCAGACAAAACACCCATGTGTATAAAATACATCTTTTAAAAAGGTAGTAAAAGAATAATACCAACATTATATAGCAAGTTTCAGCAGCCAAGGTGCCCAACACATGGCCATGCACATGAAAGTGTTTGCTCTAAAATTTGAGCAGAAAGTAGGAATAAGCATGGGGTGCCACTCTTATAGATACTTGGCAAGTTACTTTATTCTGGAGTGCAGTGTTAAAGCAGAAAGCTGCAAGTATTTCATGATTTAAACAGCCACAACTATCTCCACAGTTGTTGCCGTGAATATACTTTTGTTTAAATTTAGATTATTCAGTTGTTGTAACATAGAAGCAAGGAATTGACACTAATCAATGTGACATTAGTCTAATAGCTGACAGATGCAAAAAGTGTTTTCACATGACTCATTAACAATTCAACTGATAGCTCTGCCTCCAGATCTAGTAAGTACTACTGATTCGATAACAATTTCAATAATGAGAAAAGAAGCTAAACTAGTGTATAACACTAGTTTTTATAATTGCATAGAGAATTATAATTTGGAAAAATATTTTTACAATTATTGCTTTATGAATCCTTGAAAATTCTGCTTCACACATGGAGAAAAGATAATTTCAGTCTTTAACACGAGGCAATGTACGTTTTGAGCTTTAGGACATTCTTTACATTCATCTCTTTGCCCCAGTGCTTCACCAAACCTGTGATGCTCAAAGTACTCTGTGAGCATCAGTTCTGTAGCCATAAGACTGCACTTGCAAATCCTTCCTTTACTCTAGCTTGGGGATCACGCTGCTCACCCATAATATGTCATTCCAAGTCTATACAGATTACAGGAGAGACCTGGCTAGTTGCAATCTCTTCATCAATTCTGTCTGCTTGGCTGGAAGAGGCTATGCAATATTCTCCAAACGGTTTGTTTCACATATGCTAATATTTCCGAACAGGTGCCCTCCTTAGTCTCAACTGTCTGATTGCCATCTAAAAGAAAAAAAAAATCTACAGTCTGCTTTTCCCATGGGGGGGTACAGTGGTCACAACATAAAATGGAGTAAAGAGAAAGAGGGGGGGAGACATAAAGTATGAGCTAGCCTCTCCATTTCAGCCTACAGTGGGGAGACACAAGAGAAAATGACTCTAAGCTGGAATCAATTATCCAGCATGATAGATGACAAGCAAGGACCTAAGCAGATGGAAAAGGGGGCAAATAGAGGGAGAACCCACCTGATCCTGATTATGTGCACCTACAGTTGGAAATCCCTTTTTCCAGACATCTTGAATAGCTCAAGTCTAGGATGAAGCAAGTTCCCAGGGACTCAAAGCACAAATGCAAACCTCATTGGTGAACAAAGGGATCATGGAAAAAGAAATGGGGGAGATCACTGCTAACAAAAGCATCTGGAATGAAATATTTGACTTCCTTTATTTTCTGTGTGCATGTGTGCATGTCTCCTCTCTCTCTCTCTCTCTCTTTCTCTCTCTCTCTCTCTCTCTCTCTCTCTCTCTCTCTCTCTCTCTCT
>JANHMN010000003.1:67192614-67227157 GCA_030674055.1 Rhabdomys pumilio | reverse complement strand
TCTCTCTCTCTCTCTCTCTCTCTCTCTCTCTCTCTCTCTCTCTCTCTGTATTCATGCATGTGTATTCAGAACAAAATCACAACCTTGTATATTTCCCTGAAGAACACTGTCCATTTGTTCAAAGACAGGGTCTCTCATTAGCCTGAAGCTCAAGAATTAGGCCAGTAAACCCTTCCCATCACCACGATTACAGTTGTGTGACAACCTCACCTTGCATTTTCCTATGGGTTCTTGGAATTGAACTCAGGCCCTCATTTCTTGCAAGATGAGCATTTTACTAACAGAGTTAGCTACTCAAGTCTAATCCTTACTGTTATACTCATGTATTTTACAGACCTGGCACCTACAAAGGCTTTATTTTCAGTGCCACACTAGAAAATGTTTTTAAGATATGATAGACACTATTTACAAAATAAATTTAGGATGCATGATGTCTTAGGTATTTTTTCAATTGCCATGACAAAACGCTATGACCAAAGAAGCTTATAGAAGAAAAAGTTTACTGGAGGCTTCCAGTTTTAGCGGGAGAGTCCATGACCATTATATAGGAAGCATGGTGCCCAGCAGGCAGGCATGGTATTGAAGCAGCTGCTGAGAGTTTTCAACTTGGCCCACAAATATGAGGCAGACAGAAGGGACTGAGAGTGGCATTGACTTTTTGAAACCTCAAAACCCACCTTCAAGGACACAACTCATCCTACAGGGTCGCATCTCCTAGATCTTCCTAAATAATCCACTAACTGGAGACCAAGCATTCAAATATGTTAGCATTTGCACATCAGTCTCATTCAAACCATCATACATGCCATTATTACTTTTTAAAGCATTTAACAAGATTCTATGTATTCACTGTGGTCCAAGATCTGCAATGATATGTGGCCAAAGTAGAAGAACCAGAGAGGGCACAAAATGTGAAAAACTGTGGGCAGAGTCTGTTGCTGTGTAACTACTAGGAATATTAGTTTGATAATTTCTCATGTTATTTTCATGACTCTTAGGGGGTGGCTATTTACAGTTTAGGAAATGAAATTCTTCTCAAAGAAGTTAGGTAACTAGCCCAAGCTCATCAGTATGGCCTCAAGAGGTGGCAAAGACCACAGACATTTGCATGACCTTTGGTGGTAACACAGGCCATGGACGCCAACACAGCCCCTGGTTTCAGTAGGATCACGAACCCAGAGATGGCCCTCTACAGCTGCCCCAACCATGGATATTTGCCTGAAGCCACGTTGATGTCTGTGGGCTGAGTTACCACCAACCAAGACCATGTGGATGTTTGTGGTCTGTGCTGCTGCCTAAATCCATACTAATGTCTATGGGCTGGGTTGGTGTCTATGGCCTGTATTGCCATCTTGATGTCCTTGTCCTGAGCTGCTTCTGAAGACTATGGCGCTGTGCATGACTCATGCTGCAGCAGAGGGTCATGTTGATGTCTGTGGTCTGTACTGCCACTGGAGACCATGCTGAAGTCCATGGCATGTTCTGATGTCAGAGACCATGTGACTGTCTGGGGTCTGTCACCAGAAACCATATGTAAGTTCACGATACCTGTTTCTGCTGACCATTAAGAGCCAGGAAGCTACTTTTGCAGTGGTATTGGTGACTGCAGACTCACAGTTAAGGAAGAGGGACGTAGAGGGCTTCTGTGACAAATATATCTCCACACTCCACACCCCCCCAAAGTAACACCTTAGACAGAAAAGCATTGAAGAAAACTTAAAAATTGTGATAAGGACGCTGATGTGTAGCTCTCTACAATTGATAGCTTCTAGCAGGGGTGCGAGTGGGAGTAGTTGTAAGGGTCGGGTGTGGACTTGGGAGGACTGGGAAGTGAGGGTGATGGGGTGCATGATATGAAGTTCTCAAATAACCAATAATCAATAAAAATATTATGTTGAGAAAAAAAAAAGCACTACATGCCCAATGGCATCTTCAGAGACCAGACTGCACAGAGGCACCAGCTTTTCAAAGCCAGGTCCATAAGCTCTCCCTTTGCTAGTTTGTATACACCATGCCTGTTCCATCTCCTCTACCCACCAAGGCTTTAGGCAAACAGCTAGTGATGTTTTCTATGATCCCGGACTGCCTAGTTCCAGACTTCAAATTGCTTTCCCAATCCTCATCGTTGTGAAGCCCTAGGACATATGTGAAAAACCTAATCTCACAGTGAGTAATCCCTCAGTGATTCTTCTTCCCTGACTTGCTATCAGTAGGCACTGTGCATGTCTTCATATCGTCTAGTTTGTTATTGGGGAAGGAGATCTACAGTCCTATGCAGTGTCACATAGAACTCTTTGTTTATTATGATGTACTTAGCAAAAGTGGACTAAATGATCACGTGCTCTATCTCAAAGGCCAGTGAACAGTCTCTGTTGAAGTTAGGATGTTAAGAAAATTCTTCCCAGAATTGTGGTATTTTGTTCTTCCCTGGCCCGTTGTGCTTGTGAGATTTACCTTTAGACACAAGCTCTGTATCCTTAGATTTCTCATGCTTGCAAGTCTTCTGCGAAATAAGGGCATAGCCACATTGCTGGGAACTCTTGTGGAAGTACATGATAAAGGAGAAAAATTATAGCATTTGGAGTCAGAGGACCTGAAATAGTTCAGCCTTTTAATTTTTGACAATGTAACCTGAAAAGAATTCAATCTCAACTTTGGTTTCTTCAAACTTTACTTATAAATAATAGTAACAATAAAAATAAAATAATAATAATAACACCAACAATAAGAAAAACAATAATAATTTACACTTTTTCTAAGAGACTTATAAAATATGTAATGTGTAATTTTTATGTGATATTAATGTTTGTAAACAGGTGTTGTTCACTGTGATAGTTAATATTGATTGGAAAATTGGAGTGAGAAGTACCCACAACGTACTTTCTAAAGGACTCCTTTGGTTATGTTTAGGAAGTAATTTATAAAGAGGGTGAACTGAGGTGAGGTGAGAGGTTCTCCACAGAATATGGAAAAAGGGGGGACAGGGAGTCAAGATGGCTAATGTAGATATTCTGTCTCTCTGCTTCCTGGCTTCACCAGGTGAGCTGCTCTGCTCTCTTACACCCTCCCGGAGGGAGATACATACATCTATATGCAAATTAGATAAATATATGATGCGCTTCAGAGTTAATGAACTGTATAATTCATTAACTACCATGATATATTCTTATAGAATCATCCATAATTGTTAATAATAAACTGTCTATATTTCCATTCATAATATTTCAGAATGTGGCTATATTACCATGTTCCATGTTTCCTAAATACCCTTGCCCAATAGAGGTGCCTGGATATGTAATTATTACTTTATACAGATCCTTTGTGCAGGATCATGAGGGAACTTAATCAGGCTCTTATTTTTAAAACTCAAGTTCTTTTTGGAAAGTGGAACAGCATTTCTGTTTAACATAATCATAGAAGGCTGGTGAGAGGGCCTGATGGGTCATAGCACTTGCTGCAGAGCCTGACAATCTGAGTTCAATCCACAGGACTTACACAGGAAGAGGACAGAATGGACTGCTGCAAGTTATATTCTGACTTCCACAGGCAGGCTGTGGCATGCATTTGTAAACACACATACAGGAAGAGAGGGGGTAAGGGGGAGGAGGGAGAGGGGAAGGGGGAGGGGAGAGGGGAGGAGGACACAGAGAGACAGAGAACCACCACCACTGTTAATAAATAAATGTACTACATTTAAAAAAGAAAACATTTGTAGATACATTAGTGCTTAAGCCTGCCATTTTATTATCTATTTTCTGTTTCCTCCTTTTCTAAGTCTTCTCGTCTTCCTGCGGAATACGTGCCTTAGAGATTGAGTTGGTTTTCCTTATACCTTTAAATGCATCACTTTGCACAGCTACATTGGCAATTGACCTGTGAATCATACAAATGTGTGTATCTACACAGTAATTGAGTACCGCGGATCAGTATTGACTTTTTTTTCATTTCAGTTGTAGAAGTTGTGCTTCTATTTAGAGCTTTGTCTCTCCATGTAACCAATATAATTGTCTTAAGAACTTAGATATATTGAGCACATGCTTCATATTATTCTAATACAAGTAATATAAAAATGTGATTCAAAAGTTCTCAAGGTGAATTACTTTTGAAACTTGTAATTTTTTTTCTCTGTGAGTGTTGTAGCATCTGTTATGATTAACTTTTTTGTTAAAATTTCTATTGGCCATACCTTAAAAGTAGGCCTGTTAGCAGTAAATTCTGCTAAAATTTCTTTATCTCAGAACACTTTTATTTGCATCCATGGAGGTGGAGGGTAGCTTATGTAAGAAGAGATATATTCAAAGAATCTATGGGTATAAAGAAAGAAATTTAGGGGCAGTTCAATACTTTGTCCATTTACTAGGTTCTTTCTCAGGGCCTATGTCCTAGCCATTCAGGTACTTTTGCCCTAGTTAACAACATAGGTCACAAGTTTCATCTTGTGAAGTGGAATTTAAATCTAATCAGAAAGTGCTTGGTTATTTCCACAACATGTGTGCCTCTATTGGGCCAGTGGGCATATCTTGTGTTATTGTAGCTAGAAGAGTTGGCAGGTGAGTACTTTTGATTATTGAATTATTTTCACCATCTCTAACATAAACAGAACCTTTCTCAGATGACCTACAGGTGCAGAGGGGTTGGAGTTGCCCCACCTTCTCAGTCCTTTAGCCAGAGAAGGTAGAGAGTTCTTGCTTCCCTTTGCCTTTTTGTGTTTCATTGGTGCTTTGGAATGCAAGTCCCTCCAGAGCCAGTGTGGAAGGCAGCAGACCACAGTCTCTCTAGTTGGTCACCATCTTTGTGCCATCTCTCAGAGCTTTTACACGGTTGCCTGGGCAATACTTTCTGAGGCATTTATCTTTGTTTATAATACAAGAGAGGGAGGGCATTTCCTTTTTGCCCAGATGTATATTTCCTTTCACTCTGCCACATTTGGTAAGAAAAAAATGTTCATTTTTGTGTTGAATAATTTTCTGAGGAAGTATGGTATGGATCAATCTTAAAGCATGCAATTTTTATGTCTACTATGAATAGAAAAGTACTCCGGACACATATACAATGAGATATTAGCAATAATAATTTTTACAAGAGAATTAGCGATGATTTTGAATTTTAAAAAAGATTTTATTTATTTAATTAATTTTTCTCAACTAATGTTTTTATTTATTATTTAGGAATTTCATGAAATGTACCCTGACCACACTTGCTTCACTTTCCTCAAAATAACAACAACAACAAAACAAAACAAAACAAAACAAAACAAAAAAGACAAAAAAGAAAGAAAAAAAATATACCAAATACAATGTGTTGCCAATATGCTGTTGGAACATGGTCAGACTCCCAGTGGCCAGCTTCTTAAAGAAAACTGAGTCTTTCCCTACCCTCCTGCTCAAACAGCCAACTTTAAAGAGCTACCCTTCAGCGTCTTTATCATAATTTTTAGGACTCTCTTCAATGGCTTTCTGTCTAGACTGTTTCTTTTTTCTTTTCTTTTCTTTTTTTTTTTGTGGGGAGTGTAACGAGGTTGTCACAGAAGTCTTCAATGTTTCTCAATCATCCATACCACTGTATAAGAAGCTTTCTTGACCATAATAACTAGTGACAGCATGGATCAAGGACTTTCACATGGTTTCTGGTGACAGCATGGGCCACCCCAGCAGTATGGACCTCAGTGGCAGCATGGATGACAGATACCAATGTGCCCCTGGCATCAGCATAGACCATGGACATCAACATGGCCTTCAGAGATTTACTTGTTTTTATTTTACGTGTGTGTGTGTGTACCTGAGTGTATGCATGTGAGTCGCATCCATGCATAGTGGTGACTTTTTAAAGTAGTATTTATGTTTGTCTGGATTTGAAAATTACCTTATAATAAACTTTGATTTCTATATGCTAAAGATAAAAGTTGTCATACCACTTAGCAGTCTTTTAAAGTATCATAATGACAAGAGAATTAAAGGTGATCACAGGAGAAGAGGGTTTAATTCTGAGAAGAATTAGTTTGCGGGAGGGTGATAATGTTTGTGCTTTTTAAGTCCTTGAGGAACAGCCTAAGTGAAGAAAATTGAACTTGTGATACATTCCATTCAAAGGCGCAATTGAGAATGCGAACACAAATTACAGGGAGGGACCTTTTGGCTTAATTTAATAGAGAATTTATGTGAAGCAAATTTGCTCATCAACGCATTGCCACTTGTCAAGCGTATTAAATAGCTGCGTGTGACAAAACATACTTCAAGGTGACATTGTATCTGCTTTTGTGTGTTCTTGGCTTCTCTAATTATCTAGTATAAGTAAGAGTGTCACACCAAGCTCTGACTGTGGGCTGGAAAATACTCCAACATCCTGAAAGTTAAAGACTGAGAATGAACACTTAGTATGGCTCCTTTGCTACTCACCCTTGCTTTGAATGGACCTCAAAACCTCTTCTCTCCTCCTTGGTATTCGGTCTTCACTGCTCGGGTGATGGAAGTTACAGAATTTTTTTCTTTATTCCCTCCTTCCTACTAGAGAAAGAAACTATCAGCATATTGCTGACTGCATCTTCTGGTTCCTAATTTGATCCAGTTGGCAACTAGATTCTACCTCTGAGCATCTTTCTGTGTAACAGCTTTAGGCAGCATAAGAACATGACCCCACCCACTCTTCCCTTGGAGCCCCTCCCACTCTCTTTTCTCACTTTCCTTAATAAATCTTCCTTTGTCTGGTGAAAACCAAACAGTAGTAGCAGCAGCAGCATCAGCAGCATCAGCATCAGCAGCATCAGCAACAGCAGCAGCAGCAGCAGCAGCAGCAGCAGCAGCAGCAGCAGCAGCAGCAGCAACAACAACAACAACAACAAAATGTATATCTTGAATTTCATAGGTATGAGAGACCTGTGCTGTGGTCTTGGCAATGGAAGCAAGGCACTTGGGTTCAGATGCTTGTTCTGTAGCCCATGTAGTGTATGACAGAGTTATCTACTGAAGTCTCTCTATATGGGTACCCCTATACACAGGGGATTTGGGAGCTGTTTGCTGAAGTAGTGAATACATACAGCAGTCTAACAAACACTGCTTGGTTTGTGGTGACAGTTCTCAGCTTGTGCTTGTGCTTGTGCAAACCTAGAGGACTGACAAATTGCTCTGTGGTCCTTTGCAAAGAGGTTTCAACAAAAACTTTACCTTTAGTACTTTGCATAAATCAATATACAGGTAAGACCCTGCAGCAGGCAGTCAGTTTTGGTGAGGAATTCTGGGTAGAGAATCAGCTTTTGGGGTGTATCTATAGGACAGCTTTAACCATACCATTTGCAGGGTTTCCCATTTTGCCCCCAGCAGCTGAAGACTTCTAAGAGGGCCAAAGGCCATATTTCAATATCAACTGAAAGAGCCACAGGCTCTTTCAGCCCAGAACATGAAAAGACCTTTGAAGTTACAGCTTTTGCCTGCATCAAATGGAGGTACTGAACATTACTGCCAACCTTAAGGACTTTTTATGTCTCAAGTTGAGCCTACAGTCTGCTGGCAATTCCAGGGGATGGAGCCAGCTTGAGAGCTTGCCTATGAAGTAACCTGCAAGAGAAATGCAAACAAGCCCTGGTTGAGCTTTCTCCCTTAGGTTTTTAGGACATCTAGACTCTATCTCCTTCATTAACTTTTTAAAAGCTAAGGTCTTATTCTATAACCCACCATAACCTTGACCTCACTATGCAGTCCAGGCTAGCCTGGAACTGTAGGCAATCCTCTTGCCCATCAAGTGTCGAATTATAGTCATGTGCCACTATACCGCAGGATGTTTTGTCTTTTCTTTGTTTACCTGTAAAAAAACTATTTGTGGACACAATAACTCTGGAAAAATGTTCATAAGCTGAACTCAACTATGATCAAGAGTGAGAACATTTGCTCTCCCTTCCTCTTCTCTCAGCCACTTCCCTGGTTTGGTTCGACTTCTAACACAAACGGTGAGCTTTCATTCTTTGAACTGTGTGTAAGTGGCATAGTTCAGTGTGTACTATGTGCTGTCTGCCTGTCTTTTCTCTTTGTTCTGTTTGTGATATGTGTTGCTGTCTATAGAAACAGGCTGTTCTTTCTCACTTCTTTGTGCATGCTATTATGTGTGAACGTATATGGGTTAGTTATTTTCTCACTGTGGTCATCAAATACGGAACAAGGCAAATTAAGGAAGAGGATATTCAGACTCACAGTTTAATGGCGGAGTTCTCTATTGTGCTAAGGAAGCCACAACAGAAGCTTGAGGCTATCGGGCACACTGTATGTTCAGTTAGAAAGCAGAAAGCATTGAGTGTTGATGTCTTCTACATTTGTACAGTCCAGGACCCCAGCCCACATTTAGGGAGGATCTTGTCACTTCACCAACCCACAGAGGCCATTCCTCATAGGCATGCTCATAGGTGATTCTAGATCCTGTTGAGGTCAGTTCAACATTAACTACCACAGCATCACAGTTGGCCATTCTAGTACTGAGGCACGTTTGAATTGAAGTGGCTGTAAATGGCCAATACCGTGAATGGCATGGACATGTCCTTAAGCCGACAGGCTTGTGAATATCTGTTGAGGGCACAACTATGGTGGAGTTGCTGGTCTCTGAGGCACAACTGTTTTGAACTGAGTTTGTTAAAAGTTTTTTGTTGCTGTTGTCTTTTTTTTTTTTTTTTGAAAGAAGGTCGATTTTATTAAAAAGAAAAACAACAAAAGAGAGATGGGACCAGAGTACAGGTTTAGTCCATCCGGGCCTTCAGTGTCCTGGTGGTGATCTTGTCTTAATGATGTGGACAATGATGCCCATGCCTGAGATGGCATTCCGGTCCACAGTACTCAGCATGATCTGAGAAATTGTTTCAAACAGGTGTTCTGGATCCATGTTGGGCTCTCAGAGAGACTCACACACCCCATACATTTGTTCAGGGCAGGTACCACTGACTACAAAGTCATCAGTCACCATGAGGCAGCCAGTGAGGTCCAGAGAGCAAATGAAGGGCTTGAAGGTCTTCGGGTCCAGGCCAGCAATGACAGGCTCTGTGTAGTAGGGACCAGACCGTTTCTCATACAAGAGGCTGGCCACCGTGCTCATGAGGGTGTAAGGCTCGATCTGCCGACCTTCCTTCAGCTCATACAGGTTCAGTCGGAACTTGAGGCGCTGGGCAACTGTCTGGACGTCAGTGGCCAGGCTGGCCAGGCCTATGTAGAGCCTGTCACCCAAAGGGAAAGATCTTCTGGAAGTCACCATCTGGGCCTGGATCCTGAAACGCCTGTCTGCAGTGATGGCTACACAGTTCTTTCCCTTCATGGTAATGATGGCCCCTCCATTATAGGACATAATAGACATGATTGTGCTGTAGTGGGAGCCTGACCACCACTGAGTTGCCTGCAAACGGGCTCTCATTTTTTTTTTTAAAGTGGTTTGACTAATCTGTCCTTTGTCAGTGGTGTGAATGTTTCTTTCTAATAGCACTGTGAAGGTCCACGTAGAGTCCTTTTGAATGCAGTATTATCTATGATTTTCACTCATAGGTCTCTGATGATTAATGCATTTATAAACCACATATGATGCATAAATAAAACAAGTATACAAAAATACTTATTTAGAACTCTTTTGTGTAATACCAGTTTAATGTTTTTCTAATTTATTTTTTTGGCTTATGTGTTTTTTTAAATTATGCATGTAGGTGTTTTGCCTGCACGTGTATCATGCACCATGAGCCTGTTTGGTTCCTGCAGAGGCCAGAGGAAAGCAGTGGCTCCCTGCACCTGGAATTACAGATGGTTGGGAGCCACCATGTAGCTGCTGAGAATCAAACCCAAGCCACCTGGAGGAACACCCAGTGTTCTTAATCATCTTTCCAGTCCCATGATTATCTTAAAAGAAAAAGCATTCTGTTGATATTCTTTAGGTTTTCCCAGGAATAAATCCAAATATATACATTTTAGTATATGCATATCAAAAATTTGAAGCATGCCTATTTCTGAAAAAGAAAGGGAAGGAATTAGTCAATATAGGGACACAAGATTTTAGCTATGTTTTTTACTATTTTATTTCTGGAGAAAAAAACCCCACAGGTAAGTAAAGGAACAGAGTAGATATTCTGGAAACCATATGCAAATAATCAATTCCAACATTTCTCTTCTGCTCTTCGGTTTACCCTGTTATTCTCTTCATTAGCATTTTGTTCAGAGCATAAATCCTCAGTTCAACCTTTCTTTTCTCCCCTTTTCTTAGAGAGTTGTTTTTAAATCATTGCCCAAAATTGTTTCCTTACTCTTTGGTCATGAATATCTTCTCTTATAGCAGTTTTTCTTCTAAAATTCGATTGCTCTTGTTTTCATGGGTGTGCCTGTAACCCAGCAGACCTCAGCTTTGTGTCTAGTGTTAATTGGGGTTTATGCTTTGCTTAGCCCCATCTGATTAAGAACATCCAGGGCATGCACAGAGAGTTCTCTCCTCATAGCTGTGGTGTGAGGTCTCCTGGTAATCAAGTGGTGTCATACACTTCCATTGGCTTCTGGGACCTCAACGCTCTTCCCTCAGTGCTCTTCCCTCATTCTACCTGTCTCCCATTGGGTTAGTTTTTTTCAAAAAATAATATGTTAAAAAGTCTCATATCCTCAGATTAACTCATCTCTTCTCTTCCTTTGCAGAAATACCCATGCTTCTGAACTTCAATACCATTAGAAATTCTATTTTTACTCCACATACATATGCATTAATGAAACATGGACCATTGCTTTATTTGTCTTAAAATTTTTAGTGAGCAGAATCACGCAAATACTTTTAACTTGAAACTTAGTTTTTGAGCTAGAACCACATTGATACAAAATTCTCTCTTTTTATTCATTTCAACTTTAGTTCACATATTTGTAAGGAATGAATAAAGCACTTACTGCTTATTTTTTTCTCTTAATGAGAAATCACTCTAGTTTAGCTTTTTATTTGACTATTGCAAATTATGCTGCACTAAAATCTCCTGCAACTGTTCATTGAACTCTCTAACCAATGAAGATCAGAAATGCTGGACTGAAGTATTGGCTTGGATTACATATTATAAATTACTTCACAATTTAAATGTTCCAGTTTTGGATTATCAGCATAGCCCGGGACTCCCCATTGTCACCCTTCACCAGTGTTTGTTTGTGTTATTTTGGTTACTTTTGTTCCATTCTGATGTATGTGAAATGAAACCCTATCACTGTTTTAAGTAGCGTTTTTTTTGCCGAGTAAGATTTAGCGAGTTTTCTACATTTATTGATTGAATAAGGTTGCTTTGGTCATGTCTCCTCTCTTCCCATGAAGTTGTCTGTCGTCAGTGTGAAGTTACTGAACAATAAACAAGGTTTGTTTAGAATTGTAGGTTTAGCATTTTCTCAACCACTTTTGTTTAAAACTGAAGTATAGAGACAACAGAACAGGTTGTTATTTAAACACGATTATATCCATCATGGTGATTATCTTGCCTGAGGATTTTTGCTGTTTTAGCTAAATTACTATATTTTATATTTCTAATATTTCTAATTATTTCTGTGGAACGTTTTAGAATTGGCTATCTTTTCTTGATACTTTCTATTTTAACTTGAATGTTATAATCCATTTATTCATTTGTTTGATAAAACTAAAAAAATGATTATGAACTCTTTGGCAGGGCGTTTTATGACATCAGTTTCATCTTCAATTCGTTTATGTTTCATGAATTGGTTCTGTTGTATACTCTAGCTTGTTATTTCATATATTTGCCATTTTGAATTAGAAAAATTAAAACAAACTAAAAAATGAAAAAAATAAAAACAACAACAACAAAAAACCCCTATTCCTACAGGGACATAGGACAGGAAAAGTTATTTAAGGAAGAGTTGAGCAACCTGTGCTGGTGATTTATAAAAAGGCGTCAGTATCACAGAAGTCAGCAAAAAACAGCCTCTAATCTGCACTTTACAAACCAGGGTAGTATAAACAAATGTAAAGATTTATAACATTGCGTTAATTTCAAGTTGATCCCCTCATCCTTTTAGTAAACTTTTATTTTCAACAATGGAAATACATGAAAATTATTTTGTATCACATTGTCAATAATTAAAATATCTCTGACTTTTCTCCTTTTATCTACCCAGGCACTTTTGTACAGTCCCCTGATGACCCTAGGCAATGATGAGCAGCCTGTAGGTTTCTGAAGAGCCAAGCTTTAGGCGAAGAAGTCCACCCATACAACTAGGTGGGCACAGGTCGAGATTCTCCTCATTGGATTGGACAGTGGGAGCATTTACTGACTTTTATACCCTGACTATAATTTCAAACCCAATGTAGGAATTCTGCTACTTCAGACCTGTTAGTAAATATCTGTGTTTTCCAATGGCCTTAGGCAACCACTGTGAAGGGGTCATTTGACCTCCAAAGGGATCATCACCCACGGGCTGAGAAACACTGTCTTAAAGGGTGTTAGACAAATGTACAACAAATACTGCATCCATGCATGTCCACCTTTGTCCATGCCTCCCATGTTGAGTGATACACTTAATATCTGTAGGTCTTCTCATCTACAACAAGGAACACTTAACTTTCATTCTGGAGTCAGAGATTAAGGAAGAAGTTAACTCCATGGAAGCATATTGCAAACTGAATAATTCAGAATTACTACAATTCTTCTCCACTCTGTTTTGGTTTTTATTAGTATTATTGCTATATTTTTTTTTTCATGAAAGCAGGGACTAGTCAATTACCAAACCTTCTTTGCATAAAGTATTCAATACAAATTAATGGAATAAATGAGTATTAGACATTTAATTATTGTGTCATTGCTGTTATTGAATAAACTCAATGTATCTACACCTGCCTTCACCATCTCTTCCTGTGGTATGTGAGCATGTGTAAGACAGGCAAGCTTGTGGGGAGGACAGGTGTCTTGCTCTACCATGTCCTACCACAATCCACTAAAAAAGTGTCCATGCAAGAGGTGGTGTGACATGGTTTCAGCTCTGGAACAGATCCAGCAGGGTATGGACCTCCACCAGTATTGGCAGTTTCTTTGGGCTTAAGGCTTGTTTGTATAATGTACACATTTTTATGTTCCTCCTTTGAGGAATGCTCTTTCTGCCAAGGTTAATGACTCCATAATAATCAAAGGTAGCAAGCACTTTGGGAGGCGAAGTGGTGGTTAATGTCTCAGCAAAATGGTAAATGCCGAGACCTTCAGGAGAGACTTTAAGAACTCTGAAAACATGAGTTCAAGAATATATAATTTCTCAGCTATGCAAAATGTAAGGATGCAATATGAATTATATAAGGAGCTTTGCAGACCTAAAAGAACAGAGGCAGCTGCACTGTGAGACAGTTTGTCATAAAGGTACAAAGGCGGGCAGATACAAAGGCTGGCAGATCCCTGAGCTCAAGGTAAGCCTGGAACAGAGCTAGGTGAGAGCCAGGTTATGTAGGAATGGCAATCTCAAAGAGAGATCCCACCCAGCTAGCTTATTGTCCATGCTTACAAGGCAGGCAGGTCTCTGTATTTGATTGCAATGTTAAAAAAATGTGTTTGTTGGTTTTTTTTTCTTAAAACCAGGGGACTGGGTTCATGGAATGCTGATTCATGGGATAATCAAAAGGAAACCTGGGGTGATGGCTGAATTAATATGTAAATAAAAGACTGGGCTTTTGATCTGCAAGAGATGACCTATCCAGAGAGTTTTGAGAATTGCAACAGAGAGCAATCCCAAGAGAGAGATCTCTCTGGAAAGCTGTCTCGAACAGAACATAAGCTGTCAACTTGTACTTCATAATTTGACTTTGAGTTGTTTTTTCACTACTCCCTGACACTTCTTGCTCAAAACCACTATCCCAGCTGAGGCTGGTCCTTGGCAGGGAGATAGGCCAGTAAGTTCCAGTGATTATTCTCTCTCCATACTCCTCCTCACTATTAGAATTATAGGTCCACACAAAGTCACACATCTTTTTAATATGTGTGCTGGGAATTTGAATTCATGTCATTGCGTTTGCAACACTTGCACTCTTTTTCTTTTTAATGTTTTCACATTACTTTATGTGTGTATTTTATTTGTATGTATGTAAGTGCACTATGTGTATGACTGATATTCATGGAGGCAATAAAAAGCTTTTGGGTTTCCTGTAACTTAGTAATGACTGGACCCATCATGTATGTGCCAAGTTCTCTGCTTGAGCAATAAGTACTTCAAAGAGCTGAGGTATCTCTTCAGCCTCAACAACCACTCTCACCTACTGAGCCATCTCCCCAGGTCCCCTTACCTTTACCCTGGACGCTCTTACTCTTTCTTCTTTTTAGTGTCCAGTACTGGCAACTCTCCTATCTCTCCGCATCAGAGCATTAGACTCATTAAGTTTTCCATTTATTCCTTACATACTGCACGTAATTTGCAAGATTATCTTAAGTTCTTCTCTCCTTTGATGAGGTCAGCATCTTTGGAACATTTCTATCAGTGGAGGCAAAGAATCACACTGCTTATCTCTTCAGGACCGACTGCCAACCTGCATCATGAATTTGACTGGAGAATTAAATATGGCAACTGTAACATTTAACTGCCTAAGACAGACACTGTTATCAGTTGATTCAAATAGATGTGTTTACTCTGCTGTTTCCAGCACACTGCTTATCAGTTCCAAGCCATTTCCAATTCTAGGATTTTACTGATGAGCTGTATCTTTTGCTGGCTCAGTGACCTTCTTGCTAATTACATCGAATGTTATCAAGCATTGCAACCAATGGCCTTTAGAATCATCACTATGTTCTTATATTAAATATTAGTTATAATAATGCTTATCTATCATCTACAAAGAGCTACAGCTTCATAAATATTTACATTCTCAAAAAAAATTGTCCATGATAAATCAAATTCCATGGTATGTTAATAAATTTGCTGTAATTTATTCTTTGAGATGGAAAAATTGCTATGAAAGTCAGGAAACACGATTCACTGTTTTCCAAGCATTATATAATATTTTCTATATCAATAATTATGTATTGGTTTTTTATTTGCTGAAGCATTTCTATGAATCAAAAAGTATTTTTTATTTTAACTTACCAAATATGTCTACTGGCCCTTTATAGTTCAAAACGAATGTTATCTCCTTCACACAATTTATTCTATTCCTGAATTAATGCCATTTGTTCTTTAATGGTTATATAGGTCTTTTGTTAATTTTTTAAAAAGCTTTTCAGTGAAAAATACTTTTTGAGCAACAGTATATAGACGGTTTGTATTAGTTTCTATACCACACATTTCAGCCACAGAACTGTGCACTTTGAAGAAACCCAGCTGACAAAGCTCAGAATATCCAAACAGGAAGTACCTTGCAGTGATCATGAGGGTTATGGGTAACTCACATGTTTTTGGTTTCTATTGTTCTCAGAATGGTTCTAGATTGCATATTGATATAGTCGGGTTAATGATCTGTAAGTTCTCTCTTACCTGACTTTATTATTTAGGTGCTAGTTGCTTTGAACTTAGGACATTCCATATGGACAAGGTTTACATGACCTCTGCCTGCATAGCATGCTTTTATCCACATTATCAGTTATGAACATCTCAACACCACTGGGGTTAATGCTGCCTTAGTTCTTGAGAGTAGTTTCTTCTGTTGACAACACGAGAAAACAAACAACAAGCTTTACAGTTTGTACATTGGTCATCTTACCGGTCAATGAGAGTTGGAATTATTGTTTCCAATTTTTTTCTGTTCTCTCTGTTATAGAAATTACTACACCATTCCCTTTGCTTGGAACTCTATCGTGTACCCACTAGAGTCAAGGGAGCATATCCCTCTACTCCACTGATGTTCAACTTGTCTATGTAACTTGTGTCTCAAGTAGCATTTCTAGGCCACATATAAGTAGTTCAACATATTTGTATGGTTTGACATTCCAAACCCAGTAGAAATAAGATGAACCACAGTTCATCTGAAGACATGGAAACTTGAAAACTAATATTTCAATTTGGAATCATTGAGATTTTGAGATTATTATACAACAAAATATTGACTAATATATTTTCCCGTTTTAATGCACTTAAGCAAATAATTTACTTTGCTTAAAATATTCACTACCTTCTCCATGCTCAGGAAACCCCAAAGAGTTCCAGTTCCCCTCTTCTATAGACTATAGATTTTTCTTGTTTCCTTGGACTCCACATCTATCCTCTTATAACTTGTCTTCTGATATTTTGTCTCTGGGTCTTTGCATATCTACTTTGCCCCAATATTGTTTCTTCTCATTTTATTGTCCAAATTACTTTGCATTTTCTTGTTTGTAGTCTTCCAAATTTTTTCTTGACTCCATCAAAATATAGGACATTTTATGGTAAACTGCTCATTATTGCAAGTGCCTGTCTTTTGTAAGCTTGTTGTGATTGCCACAAAAGCTATTTAATTCGTATATGTCTTTCTGAATAGTCTAGCTCACTGCTGTCAAAGGTCTGGTTATTGTTGCTTACTTTGGCTGTTTTATTCCTTTGTCATGTTAAGATTCAATCTAGGTCTTTGCGCATGCTTAACAAATCCTGTACCATTGATCTGTATCAGCCTTTGCTCGCTCTTTGTCTCAAGCATGGAGCCTGGTGAAAGCAGAGACTAATCGCTCAGTTAACATTTGTCCAGTGGATCCAACAGATGAGTTATACTTCCCAGTAGGCATCCTTTCTCATTCCTATCTGCATTCAACCTCATTGTCTAGTGAAAAGATCAATAATAGAGTTAACATAGAAGAATTTGTACAGTCCTTCAGCTGATAGACTGATTCCGAATCCTTCATTTACCCACACCCATCAAATGATTGCCAAGTCCTGTAAATATATTATAGGTGAAATGGTCATTCATAGATGGGACCTTGAAAATAAAGTGTAAACATCTTAGATGGAGAGTATTTTATCTTAAGCCTAGTTCTCTGTTGGCTCACAGGAAAAGTTCAGGCAACTCTATTAGGCAAGGCTCAGTTTTCTAATCTGTTGGAAATGAGCAACTCACTTCTCAAGGGCACAGGACACATTTCAAGTGTAGAAAGAAAACAGACAGGGACCTTGGGCTGTGGACTGCAGCTCAGGCTGAGCTACTTGCAGCTGTGGATAGCATTCTGCTCTTACTACTAATAACATACTGCTCTTACTACTTCTAATCTCAGCAATGCGTCTGGTTTCACATGCATTTTTATCCTCATAAAATTGGTTCATCTTTTATTTTTGAAATAATTAAGCTCCTAAAGGATGGCTTTAGACCAAGAAGACATTTAAGGAAATGAGATGAGATGGATGGTGAAGGGAAGGTACAGGAATGGAGCTGATTGCATCTGCTGCTGCACTACCTGGATAAAACCACTTCCAGAAACCCCATGACTCCTCTAGCAAGAAGAACCACTCACTTGTCACCCAAATCCACCCTGATTGGCACTGTTGCATGACTGCAGCTTGAGTTTCCCCAGATGCTTTTTAAAGAAACCTTTCCACCGTCATTTGGAAAGATGCGCTATCCAGGATGATAGTTGCTGCAGAACTTTTAATTATGGAAGAGCTTTCTCCTTGATAGTTAGTGCCCAAGCTTCCCCATTAATTAATCTTTAATGCAATCAATTGGATGCCTGTGAGATGACAAGGGAAGGAAGTAAACACTGTTCACAAATCAATTGAGTTCTCATCTGACCCAGCGTTCTGTTTTCAGAGTAGATGAAAACAATGAAAAGGCTTTTGCTGACTGGACTGCCAGTGTGTGGCTGAGAAGATTATTGAACCCCTAAATTTTCAGGTAGTCACCTCTGCTTGTACGCATGTTAACTGAAGTGCTCTTGTCACAGTGATTTCTTTGTGACTGGCCCATTGGTTTGTTGTGGTTCTGAGATATGATCAGAAAGCCAGTATCACAGAGTCTTACTCAGCTTCCCCCTTCTATTCTCTCTTATTTACTTTTGTTAATGCTGATTTTGTTGTTAAGAGTATATTTAGATTGAAATATAGACTCCTAAGATATAACGATGAAATCTAAATATGACCTAAAAAGGGACTTCTAAATTCTCATCTAAGTGGAGTTAGCAGTGAGCAAAGTTATATGCTGTGGCTTCATCCATGGTAGGGGCTCCGTAGAGTGTGGATATGAAGAGACAGCATTTTCTGAAAGCTTAGTAGAAAAGCAAATCCTTAGGACTTGCCTCAAATTTCTGAATCAGAAACTCAGAAGGGATCTTGAGGTTGAGTTTAAGGAAATCGCTAATGAATTCTAATGCAGGCCAGTGTTTGAAGCCCTTTGGTGGAATGCCAGATTAGATCTAGCTCATATGAGGGATTTTCCTCACTCAGGGGATAGATTCTTGAAGAAAGGTGTAATAGGTGACTTTTGTAATGTTGGTGATGAGCAGCTTCTGACCTCCAGCTACAGAAATGATCACATGAGTTTCATCAATTGATGGTTTTGAGCCTTGTTAACTGAGAAATAATTGGTGCTGAGGACTAGTCTCTAAGGAAGGAGAAGCATTGGGCAAGCTACCCCACAAAGAGAAATTTTCTCAGAACTAAAAAAAAAAAAAAAAAAAAAAAAAAAAATGGTACTTTGCTGACGAAGACTGGCAAGGAGGATGCTAGCATCAATTCTAAGAAACCGGAATGTTTCCAAGCCCACATGAGAGGCCACAGGGATACTGCAAATTGCATCATCCTGACTCACAACAGAAGATATAAAGTAACAGAGCTAGTGTACCCCTGGCCTGGGGTATGAGCACCCATGTCTTTCTGCAGGAGAGAGGGACACAAAGTCCATTAAAATGGACTCTTCCTTCAAAAGAGGAAACCAATCTCAGAACCCTTCCCAAGGCCTGCCGAGCATCTTAGCATTCAAATCTTTTTGGCATGTCAAGATCCATAGCCAGCATCACATTGGCAAGCAGGCAACAGTCATCCTTAACCAGTGAAGATTTATATTTAGATTGCAGTTCCCAACAGTCAAGGGCAGGAGCCATATACTTCTCATATTACAGACTGATGGTAGAGAAGCTTGGGTATAGGAATTATCTTCAATATTTATTCCTGTAACTTATCCAGATCCAAGGACTGATGAGGGTGGAGTACAGGGTGCCCTGTGAAATGATGCTCAATAGGATAAATTGGTAGAAAATTAGATTAGATCTTCTTTGAAGACATATCTCATATAATACTGTTCTTCTTTGCTTTTCTTCCTATAATTGCAAAAGCCTTGCATGGATACAAATTGATATTGATGAGGTCTCTACATGAACTCCTTCCAGGAACATACATTGTTCTTTCTCTATATTTGCATATCTTATAAATATTTCTTCACAGATCACGAGCACCCACTTAAAAGCATAAATCAAATGATAGATGCTCTCATTAATGAAAAAGGAAAAGAAAATTTATTTTATGATAAGCTGTCTATACCGGGGGCAGCCATTACTTTACAAAACCCTACCACATTAACTGGTGCATGCATATAAGAACTGTGTTCTCTGTGTGTATTGCCCTGTGGTATTGTTGGTGGCTGTGAAGCTGGGGTGGTCCCTCAGTGGTAAGTTTTTGTCTTCCCCTATCAGTCAGTTGTTGGGTCAAGGCTACCCTTGAGATGAAGAAAACTCGTGCTCGAGCAAGCCCTTAACTAGAAGCAATTCCGGGAGAATTTGTACTCAAGCTGTCAACGTGATAGCTGTCTCCACAGCTGGGTGACTGTGTAATTCAGTTTTAACTGAAGTATCTGGGTTGCTGCACTCCAGCATCAGATAGTCGCTTCTTGCCGTGTTGCTTGGACCATTCAGTACATATAAGTTCAGTCCATTTGTTCTTGTCCATATAGAACTCTGAATAGTCTCTTTGTAGGAAAGTTTCCAAGAAGGCTGGTGGATCAAATTACAACTGTTGCCTCTGTGATTGTTATTGGGATATAAGGAGTACTTGTTACCTCCCTTCTGTGTCACCCACTGTGACACCCTTCTCTTCTGACAATAACTCTCTGGCATTGTTTACCTGATAAGTGACTCAGATTCATCTCTGAGTAATCGAAATCATTGTCACTATCCCATGTATGTATTCTTGATCACTTAATGTCCAAGTTGGGAAGGGAGGTATTCCAATGCTCCAGAATGCCACCCAGGTACCCACAAAATTTCCTGTTATCCACACACTGTATCCATACCGTCCATGTTTTTTAAGGATGAAGATTGGTATCAGGAAGCTTACAGGTTTTTACTCCTCTTACTCAACCTTTTATTTTATCTCCTTATGCTTTGAAATCATGTCCTATTAGGATGAAAATTGTCAAGGATGTAACATCCACTCTGGAGTATGATTCAATTACAGTTTTCTAAACTCCCATCCTAAATGAAAAAAAAATTCAGGGCCAAGAATCCTATCCAGCAGAACTTCTTTTGCCTTTCTGCTATCTTAACACAATGAGCTTGAAGTGACAGGCCAGCAGTAAGAGCTGTGTTTGTGTGTGTACAGATGTGTATCCACATGTATATGTACCTGATTTTATAAGCCAGATGTTGCTTTTGGGTATCTTCCCATCCTCAGAATCCAATCTCAGTTAACATGAATTGCTGTATCTTCTAGATACAAAAGATATCTTCTAGAGTAAAAGAGATATGGTGTTACTAAATTACCAGTTAGAACTGATTGGAGTCCTTAGATAGTGTTACTATTTGAAAAATTCAGCTTCAGCTTCTGTAGCCACAGATTCATCAGAAACAGTGTTTGGAAGAGCATCAGAAAGTTGGAGACCAGTATTAGGGCTTGTGCGTTGCCTCTGATCCCACTAAATCAATTTCTATTTTTCAGCTATTATGCCTGTACTGCAGTGGTTTACAACTTACTGTATGTTCTCCGTAAGCTCATATGTTTGAATATTTGATCCCTAACTTGTGGTGTTGTTTTGGAAGGTTATGCGGGATTTGGGAGGTGGAACATTGCTAGAGGACTCACTGAAAATGAACCTGGAGGTTTGATTGCTTGACCTCTCTTCCTGATTGCTCCACTATGTAACTGCAGAGGCAACATGACTGGCTGCCTCAAGCTCATAATAACCATGCAGTTACTTCATAACAGATTGCATCATTTTGAACTGTGAGCCAAAATGAATACTTCCACTTTATGCTATTTATTGTCAGGTATTGGTTCACGGCAATGAAAAAACTAATAATGACCAACTAGCTGTTCTTACATAGCATCCTTCTGTCTACTTAGTTGGTCTTTGTCTTCCATGGTTTGTGCCCATGCTGAGCATGAGTGCGCAATTAAGAGATCTTCATAGTTTGTGTCTAACTTATTCAGTAGATCTCCTTGTCCATGGAGACTACTAACTAAACAGACAAGCCACCTATCACTGCCATCTTCTACTAAGGACCCCATAGTCTAGATCTCAGGGTCTCATTCTCTCCCAGTCAGCATTCAGAAGTTAATTTTAATCAGTTTTCCACAGTTCATTTGCAACTTCTGGAGCGCCACTATAATTGTAATTAATTCTGGGGCAGATACGCAGGTTTTCCTGGCCTCTGGCTACAGAGATGAGGATTTCTTTGCTTGCTGCCAAGGGGCCCTTTGCCTTCCAAGCTTGCTTATAAATTAATAACTAATCAGCAGCAGCTTCTCCTTGCTCTTCTCAGAAGCAGCAGTAGAAAATTGGTAAATTTCATTGTTCTTATAGTCACTGTTTCTTGAGCAGTCTTCAAGAAACTGAGGTATTGTCCTCACCCACCGACTCCCCTTTACCCTCGCCTGACCAGGGAATGTTTCCTTCTCAGCAGATCTAGAATACAGGGGCTACTTGTTCTATGCTACTGCTGATGTGACCCTCATTGTCTGCCAGCCAAAGGGGGATAGAACTCCAAAATCCCATTAAAATTCTTTCCTCTAGTGTTGATTCTGAAAGCAATCCCATATGTTGGCCTTCCTTAGGAAAGAGGCTCTCTCCTGTTATTCTGAAAAAAAAATGTACTGGGCTTTTGTCTCAGAAATCCTGTCTGTAAGAGAGTGAGAGAGGCAAGACCAAGCAAAAAGGATGGCAGAGCTGCAGTTCCCCAGAGGGAGAGCTATTGGGTTATGTATGAAAACAACAACTCTCCAATAGATAGCCATAGCTTCTCTAGAAAACATTTTCACTTCTTGAAGAGAATATTTACATGAATTTGGATTTATAGGTTGGTCACCATTTAACAACTATAATAGGGGACAACTTCCAAACCGCATAGAGTGTCAAACCCGATCTACATAATGTTTGCTCCTAAATATACAGACTTAGTTTAATTTATAAATTAAGCACAACAGGAGATTAACAATAATATCCGTATTAACATAATTATATGATGCCATTATAAAAAATATACCACAATAAAACAAACCTCAAAGTCACAGATTATTTTATTTCTGAATTCTTTTTTTAAATGCTTGTCCTTCGCAGGTCTGTGCGTGCGTGCGTGCGTGTGTGTGTGTGTGTGTGTGTGTGTGTGTGTGTGTATACACATGTATGGATATGGGTGCACAGATGCCATGTCATGTATGTGGAGGTTAGGAGATCAGGAATTGAGCCTCGCCTTCCACCCCGTTAGAGACAGGCTCTTGCTTTCTTGATGCACTTGTTAGGGTAGCTTTGCCCTCAAGTTTCTGAGGGTTTCCCACCTTTGTCTTCCAGCTCATCTAAGGAGTGTTGGAATTACAAATGTAAGCTACTATCTCTGGCTTTCACTGGGCTCTAGGGATACAGACTCAGGTCTTCCTTGCATAACAAACACTTTAACCATGGAGCCATTTCCCTAGCCCATTTTTGAAATTTTCAGTTAGACTAGGGTTGAATCTCAGCAACTGAAACCACAACACAAAACATAGAAGGAGAGCATTGCCGTATTGTTGCGTGCACACTTGTGTGTGATTTACGTTTATTGCTGTTATTATTTACAGGAAATAGTAAGGCACTCTTTGGATTTTAGTGGAAGTTAACCACTTAGAATTTGAGTATTTCTATTTACTTGTTTTTGCTTTTTGGTGAAGCCTTTCTAAGTTAATTATACTTAAGAGAATAATATGCTCCCAGCCTGGGATAATTAGGCAGTCTAATTAACCTTTTAAGAAAAGCAAAACACAGCTTTATAATGGCTATAGCCCCTTCATTAGGTTAGCTTGGCTCATCTTAACTGTGTTGTTGACATTGCTGATTTGCATATTCTTTCCCATGGCATCTAGCCCCATAATTGTAATGAAAGCACGTTTTAGAATACACTGGAGATTGACTTAATGGAATTGGCTACATCACAAGCAGAGACTCTTTCTGTGAGCTATGGCCCCGTCTTTGTATTTGCTACAGGCACTTAAAGGTACAATTTAAAGTGTGTGTGTGGTGGGGGGGAAAGCTTTTTGAGTAATCATTTTTTAGTAATTAGCTTAGGAATAATTTGGAAACGCTCCCTTACAGCACTTTAATAATGTAAAGTATGCTATTTCTAGAATATTTAATGGAAAGCAAACTCCTTGGAGATTGTGGAGTGTTAAGAGATTTTTCTTTTTTTAAAGGATGGCTATTAATTATGGCCCAGAGACCCCTTTCTGTTATTAGGAAGCACAGCAATAAAGCAAGATAATGGTCCATTCAGGTTTCATAGCACTTTTCCTGCTACACAATAAGGACCTTCATCTAGCATAGAAACCAGGTGCTGATAAGCTCAGGCGTCTCACAAACGGAAGGGGGGCTGTTTGTGCCCAGTGGTTTCAGCATATAATTGCTTTGACTAAAGGAGGAGATGGACAACAGGTACTCAGAAGCAAATAAACACACCACAGGCACACTCTCTAGAGTGAAATTGACTAAAATCGATGGTCTCCACTCCTGCAAGTCTATCTTTTCTTCTGCTCTTTTAGCAAAGAAAAAGATTCCACACAGCATTTGTATAAGAATCATTGGCCGGGACTCACGGTATTACCTCACTGTGGACCTGCTTTCTTGTGTCAGAATTGATGTTCTCTCAGGGCAAATCTTTCCTCTCCTCAGGTCTTTCCCATTCCATATTATTCAATTAGTCTTTCTCTGAATTCTCTTGGAGATCAGATTGAAGACACACTTGACGTGTGTGTGACTGCTCTTGTCTCTGCAGCATGCTTCTTCTATACCCAGGTCTGTGATAAGAGCCAATTTCTAGAAATCTGATGGCATCACAGATCCTGCTCTCTTCCCAAGGTATTTGTGACCTTGGTCTGTTGTATCTCTGCTCTGCTCTGTCTTAAAGTCACAGGTGGTATCTTTCAAGGCTATTATTATATAGGGCTTCCTGTCCTAACTCGGGCTTCCTGTGTCTGAAATGAAGCAGCTATTGAGCTGGAGGCTAGGCTTACCATGATGCTGCAAGCATCATGCTATGATTTCACAGTCTGTACAACCTAGAGTTTCTTCTTAGCCATAGTAAGGGACAGACCACTCTGCTTAACTCTTTCCCCAACTATTATAGAACAAAAGATCTGCCAGTTTCTGTTTTGTGTACACTTCTCATATTCACCTTCTTAAAGGGTGAACTTTCCAAGGGAGCCTGTTGGGAATTAGATAATATTTGTACTTTGTTTCTTCTACTTAGTTGCTCTAAAGCCACATTATAAACTAATTAGGGATTTGTTATTTGAAAAAGTTATTATGAGTTTGCCAACAAGAGCTTTGCCTCATCTCGTTGTAGACACATCAGCTGCCATACATGTGTGAAATGAAGCTCGTTTGGCTGAGGCCTGCTTGCCTGCCTGTTTTTATCTTTAGACAACATTCCTCATCACAGGAAGCATTAATGTCTGCTATCAAGGGCTTAGTGTATTGTGTATGACACTGTCAGCATCTCTTTGATGGCCCTTTGAATTCACTGTTAGCTGGGATCAGAGTCACATTTAATAGCCTGCAAGATTGGTCCCAAACAAATGAAACAGGGTTGAAAATAATTCTGATCTTGGCTGTGAAGGATGGATGTGTTGAGGCTGGATGCAGATTTTCCTTGGGGAGAGAGGGTTTGTGAATCACACAGGGAGCTGTTACATCATGCATTGCAAAAATACATCAGGCATATATGGCCTCGGTTAGAAAGGAGGCTTAGGAGGGAGATGAAAGGCAGACCATTGTAGTCTGGGGATGGCTCAGTGGGCCAAGTGTTGTCCTGCAGGTGCAGGGACCTGAGTGTGGATACTCGGAACACAGATAAAACCATACGTGTTGTCTCAGTTCTATTAAGAGACAGAAAGTGGAGTCCGGAGAATCTCCAGGTAGCCTGTTGTATAGGTTGTTGTCTTAGTTAAAGTTTTATTTCTGTGAAAAGACATCATGATCAAAGCAACTCTTATAGAGGACAACATTTAGTTGAGGCTAGTTTACAGTTTCAGAGGTTCAGTCCATTATCATTATGACAGGAAGCATGACAGCATCCAGGCAGACATGGTGTTGGAGAAGGTTCTGAGAGTTCTACATTTTGATCCAAAGGCAATCAGGAGGAAACTAAGCAGGCATCCAGGAGGGTCTCTTCCCCATTATGCAGAGCTTGAGCATAGGTGACTCAAAGCTCACCTGTCATGCCGTAATGCACTTCCTCCAATAAGGCCACATCTACTCCAACAAAGCTACACCTACTACAAGGCCACACTACCTAATAGTGACACTCCCTGGGCCAAGCATATACAAACCACCACAGTGGTGAACAAGGACCTTGTCTCAAACAAGGTAGAAGGTGAGGGCTAACACATGAGATTGCCCTCTGACCTCCACATTCACAACTTTGCACACACACACACACACACACACACACACACTCACCCACAAACTTGCACACACACACATAATCTCACATACATTCATACATACATGCACACATGCACTCTCACACACTCACACACACATAATAGGATTTAAAAAAATTAAGAAGTAAAAGTCCATATTCATCCCTTACCACCAAAACAAAAGGAGGGGGGAGGGGCCTAATTTGAAGGCAATCCTAGACTATAATTGTTTATTTTAAAGTTAAGCACATTCTATCTTAGTAGTGTTTGGAAAGGAGAAAGTGTAAAGAAAGAAAGAGAAAATAAATCTGAGATTGTTGCTTAGTGTACACAGGTTCATCCAGTGAAAACATTTATGCTTAACGCCTTCTGTCCTCCAGGTGCTGGAGAGCTCAAGAAGACACTCACCCCTTTCCCTAGAGTCTAGAGTTAAGTGAGAGAGAAAGAGAACTTTCAACTTTCTTTTACTTGCTGGGGATTTAGAGCCCACTGAAGAAGAACAATATAAATCTAATCATACAAACAAGCATCCGTTTAGGCTACCTGGTAAGGGCCAAATCAGTATCAACCAAAAGGATAAAGATGATAAAATGTTATAAAGTTAGACAATATAATAATGATAAAAAAACAAAGCAAAGGGGAATTGGGAATGGATGCCGTTGTCAGTGAGATTATTTCTGCAGAGCAAGGAACTGCCTGTAAGATTTATTTTGTCCATATCATTCACATTTATGGAGTATTGTCTATTAAATGAAATAATCAGGGCAAAGGTTTATATTGCCGAGGGGCCTTTGATTTACTGATATGTCTCTTTCAAGATGAAGAAGTCCTCTAACAAGTACCATTATTCCTTTCTTTATCAAGACTGAAAGTCACATGACATTACAATAAACACACATGGACGGGATGGGGTATTCCCAGGAGAATATGATCATTTGTATAGCTAGGGAAATGGCATTAGAAACACACATTTATGACTGTAACACAGAGCAAGAGCTATTCACAGGAGATCTGAAATGAACTGAGCACCAACGCTCCAGCTGTGGAACTAGATGGGGTGTGACTGTGTTGCCATGGTCAACCAGTAAAGAAGTCACAGTTATTGAAATACTATTCATTCTCAGTTCAACCTGCTCACATGCAAATGTGTTCACAGTAACCTGAAAGGTTTTCCCTAAACAGCAGAGTGAGTCTATAACTTGCCACAGTCAACATAATGTGCTCATGAATAGTCTCAGGGCAGGGAAGGAATGGCTCATACTTGAAGATCTTGATTGGTCACAAGAAGTAGGCAGGAGGTTGTGCATGAGTTTTAAGGTACAGACTGGCTCTGACCATTTGGAGAGTCACATAATCCCTATGTTTAACTATCAAAAATGTATTATAGTATGTTAACAAATTGGAAAAAACATGTCTTAATTATTAATTAACTAATGGCACAATTCTGCCATTAATTAATTAAGATTCTTTAAACGCAATGACATTCCAGTTTTCATATCCACATATATTACATATGTTATACACACTTTATTTTCATTATATATGTTTTATTTTGCAAATTATTTCAATTATTTCTCAGTCAACCTACATAGCTAATGTAACTGCCGAATTAATCTGCAAAAACAAAAATAATATCCTACCTGGATAAAGGCTTGAAACCAAAGAGGGGCAAAAAAATTGGACACTCAATGTCATTTAGAAGTGATGACTCATATGCAGTCTAAAGCAGAAGAGACAAGTCAATTATTTTATCTTTCCTTTTTCCCCAAGAACTCTTGCTCGTCAAATATTTTCTTACCATAAAGCAGTCCATGAACGTAAGTAACCCAAAGACACTACTCATAGGCAATCCTTTATCTTTAAGTAATTGCCACTGTTGTTGCTGTTTGCGCATGCACATGGTGTATGCGCATGCGCATGATGTACATGTAGATGCCGTGGTGTGAGGTCAAAGGACAACTTTGAGGAGTTGGTCTCTCATCCACCTTTATGTGAGTGAGTTCTAGGGATTGAACCCAGGTCACCGATCTGTATAATCACCTTTACTCGGTGAGACATTTCATTGGTCTTGTAGACAGTTCTCTCTGTCATGGGCATTGAACAGAAGATGTGGGAAGGCATTATTGTATAGTTTAAATAATATTAATTAATTTGGTTTGAATAGGTCTTTTAAGGTTATAAATTTTTCTCTGCAAGCATTGACTAGTTCTCCGTGGGTAGAAAGGTTACTACACTCATTAGTAAATGCATTTTGGGGTATTTTCATAGGTAGGGATCCTTCTAGAGAACAGGTCAGGGAGCTAAGGCATATTGTGTATTCTGAGAAGGAGGTGCTACTTGATTAGACATTGTGCCAGAGACAACCTGGTGCTATAGTTACTAAGACAATTGAGAAGAATCAGGGTACTTGGCACACACTGGATGTTCTTGTGGTGAGTGAGTGTGTGTGTAAATCTATTTTTCTTTTTTTCACTTTAAGCTAACTAGGAAATTTCACAGTGATTTCTGTGTTGGGGCATATGGAATGGGCATCCACAATGATTGGAGTTGTGACCAGCTTCACTTCCTTGTTGGGCCTTGCTGATGCTGGACTTTGCTGATGACACTGTGGCATTGGTTCACCCAGTCTTCTTCAATGATCACTGTTTGTTGTGACTTCATAGAGAGAAACGCACCCAAGAACTTCTTAGGATATTCCATAGGCTTGTTGCTGCTTCTTTGGACTCTGGCTGATTGACAGAGCCTGTGGTTTCTTTTGGTTTGGACTGCTGTGGCTGATTTGTGAATGGTGTTCACAAGTGCATTGAGCTACTGCTGCTGATTCATGGGAACTGAACTGCTGATATCCTGACAATGGAGATTGGATTTGCTCCAAAGAACTATTTATAAACAGGTCCACATCCTCCTTTGCCCTATTAACTTTTCTTTTCTACTACCTCTGCTGGGTCATGGGCTAGAAAGGAGATTAAAGCATTTTGTTGGGAGTCGACTTTAAGCAGAAAGTGGCTAGAAAGCAGCTATCAGCTTTGCAGCCATCTTGAGCCATATACCCTGACATGAGACTTGGTTTTCAACAGCCTACAACAGCTGAAGCACACTCTGATATCCCACATAGCTTGTTTTGCTGTTTAGTGCCCCCAGCTGCAAGGAGCACGTGGTATCCACACCTACAAGGCATGCGGCACACGTGCTATCTACGCCATACATGCCTGTAAGGTGCACGTGCTGTCCACACCTGTAAGGCATGTGGTATCCACGAGCCTACAAGGCACGTGGCAAAAGCCTATAAATACCGGGATTTCCTTGTAGTGTGTGTGTGTGTGTGTGTGTGTGTGAATAGGGGTGTAGTAGTAGTAGGTGTAGTGGTGTGTATATGGTGGAGACAGTAAAGAAGACTTTACTACAGATCCTCTGGCTTGTCTCTATTCTTCACGTCTCTTTCCCTTCTTCCCCCCACTCTCTCTCTTGCTAGACCCTGACCTGTGGAACAGAGAGGGCCGCTATAGTTTGGCCCCCAAACGTGGACCAGAGTGGTCCTTTACAGTTTGGCCCCTAAGGTGGGGCAGCTCAGGTCTTTCACAGCATTTAAGAACCCTTATTAAAGTAAGTTTTGAAAAATTAAAGCCTACAAAAGGACTTTTGGGTTCTGTATGGAAAGGTCCCCAACACAGGCATCTTAACTTTTGATCCCTTTTGGTCCCGTGTGTGTGTGTGTGTGTGTGTGTGTGTGTGTGTGTGTGTGTGTATGTGTGTGTGTGTGTGTGTCTGAGTATAAATATATGCAAATAGGTATAAAAATCAAATTGGTAATAACAGTAAATCATAAGAAAATTATTTTAAAACAATTCATGTAGCTTTTATAATTATTAAGGAGGAAATAAAATTGGTATATGAGAAAGATGGTCTTCTACATTGTTTGAAGTTTATTGACATCTTGATTTGATATTCATCGATACTGAGACCTGTTCTCCACATAGTTACGCAGTATAAGACAGCAGAAGTATGTTTAGGGCCTTGTCAGACCTTGTTGGAAATTTTGTTCTGATCTCAAGATTCCAATCACACAGACCTCGTGGTCACAATATACATGTGTTCTAAGTATCCAAAGAAATACTATATTTGATACTTACAAACTGAGGAAAGATGATGAGAGGATATTCAAAGTCTTTGCTTTCTATAATTAATTTAAATAATTAAAAATTTTTCTTAAGAGCAGAAAATTTTGTACTCTGTACTCTGCTCTTCTTAACATGCGATAGTCTTGAATATGAGCCAAGATGTTTGGGCAGTGTTTTGTAGCACTGCATGGCATGCGGCATGCACACTGCAAACTGTGTATGTCATATGTTCAAACCAAGGTTGAAGGGTAGTTTGGACTGCACCCTGGGTGAGCACTTCTGGAAACACCTCAGATTCATCCCATATTTTCTTTATGATTAAATTTTGGTCATTGAATATATTTATTCAATTCAGAAATCTTTTATTGTTGCCCATATTTTTGTGATCCCACTCCATTCAGTTTCAAGAATCCATGTTCATGTGCAATTCCTAGTTAAAGAATCTGGGCCATGGAGAGCACCACACTCTAGTATTCTAGGATGCCAGTATGATTCATTAATACTAATAGATATGTGGGCACATGCAAAGGAGACTTTGATTATAAGGCCCAGAGCTTTTCAACACATTAATCTGAGAATGCACAGTTCATTCACTGCACACGCCTCAGGCATGAATGGAATTTTTAAAGGCAGCAGAACCTCCTACTAAGGAGCCTTCATATGCTCCCTCAAGAATGAAAAATTAACCTCTTGGGATCATTCATTATGAAAATCGAGTAAAGAAATGATAATTAAATCTCTAAGTGATGACTTGCTGATTCCTGTGGTATGGAATGATTAATATCAGTGGGTCAAGGGCAGAGCAAGGGCTCCCAGCTCACCAGAGGAGAAGCTTCAGTTGATTCCACCTGCTCACCTGTTCATTGGCAATTGTCCTTCAAGAGACATGCAAGGAGTAATGGACCCCCCAAAACCTGATGGTGGAGATGCTTTTTTTTTTTTTGACATTCCTCACAGCATGGGTAGCCTTAGCCTCTCTCTCTCTCTCTCTCTCTCTCTCTCTCTCTCTCTCTCCTTCTTATTCTCATTCTCTATATTTTATGTCCTATGCTTTTGAAAATCTAACAGGTAACTTAGCAATTTGAGAACTGTATAGCCACAATGGCCCTGATCTCGAATGCAAAAATAAAAGAAAAAAAGTTCAGGGTAGTAAAATCAATACAAAGGAATCATCATTTAGTCTTTATTTTCTCCAAGATTACTCTTCACCTGTGCTAAGGACTTTTGTAAAGACATGAAAACCCTGCTTCTTTCTTATTCCACCAATTCCTATGAGATAGTCCAGTTGAATAAGGCTATGGTCTTTTGTGCGTAGGCTATAAAGAAGGAAGAAATGCATGCTTTATTGAGTAGCAGGTCTCACTTTTGGGGCAATTTGTAGAAGAGAGAAAGCACCTTTCATATTTACCAGGTCTCCACATAGAAGGGTCTCATAAGCCTCTTAGTAAACTTGAGCTTTCTCACTTTTCCAATATACTTAGGGTGGGGTGTATATTATAATAACATCCTTCTTGGTCTACAGAATTCTGAGACTTAGAAGGAAATGATCACACTGAACGCCGAATACAACTGCATGTCACTTATTGATGAGAAAGCAACAGGAGAAAAATCAGTAGGGATTTGTTGTTTAAAAGTCATTGAATGTGCCCACAGAAACCTACATGATCTAGCTCATGATACAAAACACATAGTATATGTATATCTATATATGTGTATGTTTATGAGTACATGTGTACATGTATATATGTATGTCTATAAATACACATATATACAGTATGCATATGGTTTTCTCCTATCACTCCTGGGGTGACAATGAATATAATAATGAAAGATTATTCAGCACAACAGAAAATAATGTAACCAAGAAATGTAGTCAGTTAGATATGGGAGCCTGCTTAGAATAGGTTTACTTTATTTTATTTTATTTTATTAGAAAATCACAAATAAAAAGTTTAATTTCAGAATCCAAGTTCATCATTTATAAATACACTAAAGCATAGTCCATGCAAATTCAGACTGAGCCTACATACAGTATTTCAACAAAACTTTTTTTTTCTAAAAGGTCAGAGGCAAATGAGTGATTTGTTTCACCCATAGTATTTAATTGATTTGAAATGAGAAAATTAAAAAACATTGTTTTAGACATTATAAGCAAAAACTTTGGAGTCTGGTAAAGAATTTGATAGCTGATACTTCATTTTAATATCCTTGGGATTCTATAATGTAATGGTTAAGGCTTCCCTATCATGTAACCAAGAAATGTAGTCAGTTAGATATGGGAGCCTGCTGAGAATAGGTTTACTTTAAAAAGGACAAAAATAAGTGAAAACTTTATTTTCTGTTTTATATTAGAAGTACACATAAAAATGCAACATTCCTTCTAAGTCTCCTTAGAGACATCTTCCATTGAACAGATGGCCAGGAATGAAGATAGAGCATCCTCTCTGAGGAGCTGGGAGTCCTTACTGTGCCCTTAACCATCTGATTTAATCATTTGGCACCAGGGGAGATGGTACAGCGCTTGAAACACTTGCTGCAAAAATAAATGGACCAGAGAAGTTCAGATCCCCAGAACCCAAGTAAAT
The DNA here is from genome assembly GCA_030674055.1 of Rhabdomys pumilio. Lineage (NCBI taxonomy): Eukaryota > Metazoa > Chordata > Mammalia > Rodentia > Muridae > Rhabdomys > Rhabdomys pumilio. Next base: position 67,194,727 of record JANHMN010000003.1, on the reverse strand, counting down.
GATGTTCAGTTGTTTTAGTTATTGTTCTATTTTTGTGGAGATGCCATGGCCAAGGCAACTTACAGGAAAAACAGTTTATTGGGGGCTTACAGTTTCAGAGGATGAGTCCATTATCATCTGTGGGGAGCGGACAGAAGGTGGCTATCATCCTTGCAGTCATCTTGAGCCATATACCCTGACAAGAGACTTAATTACATTAGCCTACAACAGCTGAGCACACTCTGATAACATCTTGCTTTAGATACCCAGGATCTTCCCTTGAGTATGTGAGACTTAAAGGTGTGATTTAGAGCTGAGACTTAAGGGCATGACTTAGAGATTAGATTTAGAGACAAGGCCTAAGGGCATGACTTAAGGGCATGACTTAGAGGCGTGGCTTAGAAGTGAGGCTGATAAAAGGCAAGAGGCAGACAGAAGAGAGATCAGAGAACCAGACAACGGATTACTTGACACAGTACAACTTAGAACTTGGAAGTAGGAATTAGGCATTAGAGAAACAGTACAACTTGAAGTTAGACATTAGGCATTAGGTTAGACACTTGCAACAGAGAATTAGGCATTAGGATTATTCACTTAGCACTTGGAAGAAGTAACTTGGAATTTGGAGGCACTAGGGACTAGGAACTAGGAACTCAAGACTTGGGACTTAGACTAAGAAGAGAGACTGAAGAATAAGCAGGATTGAATTACACTCTGTCTGGTCTCCATTCTTCGAGTCTGTCCTCACTCTTTCTCTTGCTGAACCCCAGCCCGCAAACTGGAACAGCTTTGGGCAGTGTGGGCTCTAACAATTTAGCCCCCAAGGCTTTTGGCAGTGCGGGTCAAACATTGATAGAGCAATCCCCAACATTTTGGCCCCAAATATGGGGTAGTGTGGTCTGCAACATTTTTGGCCCCCAAGCATGGGGCAGCTCAGGCCACAACAATCATCATGGCAGGCAGCATGAGAGAAGCCAGGCAGGCATGGTGCTGAAGCAATATCTGAGACCTTACATCTTGAGACACCAACCTGAGGTAGAGAGAATTATCTGGGAATGATGTGGGCTTTTTAAAACCTGGAAGCCTGCTCACAGTAACAAGACCATATCAAATCCTTCCAAAACAGTTCCATCAATTGGGAACCAAACATTCAGATATATGAGCCTATGAGGGCCACTCTCAATCAAACCACCACATTCCACTCTCTGACCCTCATAAGCTTGAGGTCATATCATAATCAAAATGAATGTAGTCCAACTTCTGAAGTCCCCATAGTCTTTGATAGTCCTAACACTGTTGAAAAGTTCAGTCTCTTCTGAGATTGAATCTTTTCATTGTAACTCCATGTAAAATCAGAAAGTAAATTGCATACTTCCAATATACAGTGGCACAGAATGTACAGTACCATTTTAAAAGGGAGGAAAGGGGACACGGTGAAAAGATACTGGACCAAAAGCAAGACTGGACCAAACCCCAGCAGGGTCAACTTCTGTAACCCCATATATGATGTCAAAAGACGTGGCATCACCCTTCCACTTTTGCTGACTGTAACACACTTCTCTCTCTTGGACATTTTTAATTCCCTTTATTCAGCTCTTCTTGGCAGATATCCCACACCCAGCTCTGGCACATCCAGCTTCCTAGGATTTCCAACATAATCCTGGCTTTATTTTTACTGCTTCACACAATGGCTTTGTAGGCCACCATTTGGGGATTCCTCTGCCACATACCCAGACTCAGTGGCTTTCTTTAGCTAAAGAGAAAGGTTCTACAACTCGTTTGCACTGTATCTTTGATGACTATCAGCCGAACCATGTGGCTGATGCTGCCAACTTCCTTCCATCTTGCTTTGGATGGGACGGGTTCCTCTCCCTGAATTATATTTGTATAGGCTTTCCTTTGTCCTTGTTTTCTAGATACAGGGTTTCCTTAGGCCTCTCCTTTCACAAAGTGTAGGATTATCTCGGTTTCACTTGTTATTGCAAACACAGAAAGAAGGTTGAGACAGGAATCCTGGAGCAAGATGGCTATGAAAAATAGCAGTATTGACAAGTTCTGGGTTTAATTAAGCTACCTTGCCTCAAAGATTAGAGTGGAAGAACAACTGAGGAAGATTTCCTACACTAACCTTAGA
>JANHMN010000003.1:67181180-67192604 GCA_030674055.1 Rhabdomys pumilio | reverse complement strand
TGGTTTGTTAATACCAAACTTCCTATAGACACATAAAAGATGGATAGCATATGATATGCCATTCAACAAGCATTATGATAGCTGTAAGGCCACTAGGCGAAAGGAATTTTGTCAGCCACGTTACAGTCTCATGGACCACCTGTCTACATGCAGCTTGCCATTGATTGACATGTTCTTATGCAGCAAGTAACTGTCAGTTTGATAGAATAACTATCTCAGAGCACTGCAACGAATGGACAGGTCTGTCTTCTCACAGTCCTGGGGACTAAGACCCATGTCCAGCACAGCTTTGTCTTGTATGTGTCTGTGGTTTTAGATATTTCCCTTTGCCTTGCCGCCCTTGCTGTTTCTCAATCTCCTTCTTTGTAAAATAGGCTGAGTAATGCTTATATTCCTGAGGTTGTTTTGAGATTCAGAAAAATCTTTGCACGCCAATGAGGATTACCACAATCCTAGGTCATTAAAATATATATTTATGGTTAAAACAATTGCCATATAGTAGTGTAGAAATAGGGGAAGGGCCAAAAGAGAACCATGAATTATTTTCTCAAGAAATTCTTAATTTGTGAGGAGTGAGCTTTAGGAATTACAAGGGCAGACAGATTTAATCAAGAGTCCCCACAAAAGCAATCATGATCAAATGAACTGTAATTATGATAATCAGTTCGTGAACTTTCATGTCATGTTCCTAATTTCAAATATTATGAAGTCCTGTATAGTGAATCAATCTGTCATTGCAAAGATAATAAAATTTTCATGTCTGATGGGATGTGGTAGGTTTGAGGGAAAAAAAAATCTCTCATTCTTTTCCATCAGAAGCTTCATCAGGGTCACCATTTTAAAATTTTTAATTAAAGTAAATGAATCTTGCGAATCTAATTTTTTAAAGTAATAGATGTAATACAGCTAGTTTCAATTCCCCTTTGGGTTTCTCCGTGAAGTCTACTTCCTCCAAGTGGCTTGTAACTATCCTCACATTGAATCAGGTACCTTGGTACAAAGACCCGAGCTGAGCTGCACTTTTCATTGTAGCATATTTCTGGCTGTAGTTTTATTTTGATGTTGTGATGGTTTCTTGAGTGTCTGAAAAACATCCTAAAACTGCAAGATACAAGAAGGCAGAAAGTGACTGTTATTCACCTAGCCCATCATGTGGCCCCTTGAGTTGAATGCTCACTCCTCTTTGCTGTGGTCTTTGTGCATCCTACAAATTGGCCTTGGTTACCACTCTTTCTTTGCTTCTAAGTCCCCAGAGTTTTTTCCATCCTTGGCTGGCTCTGCTTGATGTTTTCTCTGCCTAAAGCACTTCCTCCCAATTTTTGTCTGGCCATCTTCCATGAGAAATGTCATCCAAATGTCACTCCTTCAGCAAGACTTTCTCTGACTGAACATATTAGATTGAGACTCCCATTTCCTAAGTACTTTCAATTCTTTTTCTACCTTTATTTTTCTTAGTGTACTTGTCACTGTGTGAACATCCTTCTTAATACGTATGAATGCCCAACAAGCATATGCATCTGTTACTTATTACCCTTCTTCTCCCCAAGATCTAAAAATCTCTAAATAAAGCAACCAAAAGCTGAACGAAACTGTTATTTTTAGTTATGATGTCCATACCTAGTATATGAGTGATACATGATCAATAGATGTTCAAATTTATATTTGAATCCCTTCAATAACTAATCAAGCACACTATATTTTACAAGGTTGTTCTGGCTAGTGTTCTTCATTTGTAGTACCACGGTTTGGGATTGCAAAAAAAGAAAGGTCTTCTACAAACGACTTTCTGTAGGCTTAGATTTTTTCAAAACCTTTCAAAACACTTCAACCTCCCTTCTAGCCCACCGATCAAAGGTAGGAGAGAAGAAAGGATAATAGAAAACAGGGGATGTGGACCTGTTTAGAAGTAGTGCTTTGGGGAGATTGGAAACAGGAATCAGTTGTGGCTGTGCAGTTCAATCGTCAACCACCAAAAATGAATCAGTAGTAGTGACTTATCAAGAAGAAACCATGAGAGCCTGTCAAATTGGCAATCTGCGGAAGTGTCAAGAAGCAACTGGAATACCGCGAGAAGTTGTTTGGCATGCATCTCTTTGTGGAGTGACAATAAGTGAATATCAGAGAAGACCATCAAAGCATTGCAAGGTGTACCAATGTAAGACTATCATCAGGAAAGACCAGCAAAGCCTTGCAAGGTGGACCAATGCAAGAGCATCATAAGACAACCACTGAAGTGTTCAAAGGGTTACAAGGTAAACCAATGGAAGAGTGCCGTTCACTATCTGTTGAATTATACTTACACTCTTTCCAAACATCATGTGCCTTTTAAAGTGTCTGTCTCAGCAAAGCATCCTCTTATAAGATAGTTTCCAGAGAAACATCACATGACACAACTGAGTCTCCAAAGGAACCATAAATTCCACTTCCACTTTCCCTTTTACGCTGACTTTTAAGAGCAAATAGTACTTCCTAAGAAGATAAACTCCATTTAGAAGAAGATAAGAGGCACTTGGCCTAAGAATTCCCAAGTCCCTTAGTTCCTGATAAGTCAGGGGGCTCATATGGCTCTTGATTTCCTAACTAAAATTTGTCACTAAGCATTCTGCCCTTAGAGCCAGAGATATGACTTGGCTTTTCAGAGTACACGCTGGTCCTTCAGATTATGGAAGCTTGATTGCTATCACCCACATTCCTGGAGTTATCACCTAAAACTCCAGCTCCAGGAACTCTGACACCCTCTTCTGGTCTCCCTGGGCACCTGCATGTATACGTCATGCATGTATCTGAACTGAACACACACACACACACACACACACACACACACACACACACACACACACACACATTAATATCCTTGAGAAGAATATAATCTAAGTCGTTGTTCCTAGAATTTATCTTCACATATCTGCGAGAGGAATCAATGATTGAAATAATTGTTTTTTTGGGGGGACCATGAAATTCAATTGTTTCAAGTGGATTCTTTGTGAAGATTGTTTTCATAATATATTGAATATATTGGGCAGTGACTTTCTTTCATAATGGGTAGAGTTACTTGCTCTTCAGTTGGAGACATGGTTCTGCCTTGACTCTAGGACAATTCCTGTCTATAAAGTTTAGAGATTTAAAGATCCCCACCCCTAAGCAATGTCTCTGCATTTCTCATTCCTGTTTTGTTTTCTCTGCTCTTTTTAGTTTAATTTAATTTTATTATTATTTTTTTTTGTGACAGGTTCTCATAACACAGCTCTGGCTGGCCTGGAACTAGACATGAAGACCAGGCTGGTCTTAAATATGAGACATAGAAGTCTGCCTGCCTCTGCCTTTCAAGTGGTGGGATCAATGGCCCAGGAAAACGTGTTAATAGATGAGAAATCCAATTGCTTAAAATCCACCAGCACTTTTCATTGCCTACCTTGAAAATGTTAGTCACTGTGACAGGACTGAAATGACATCTTTGTGGGTTGGGTTTGCATTTCCTTGGTGCTTCTCATCATATGTATATCGTTTTTGATGAAATGCCTATAGAATTTTTTGGCCTAGATTTCATTGGATAATTACTTTTTCGTTGTTGAGTTATAAGAACTTAAGGCCCATCTGGAGCTGAATGACTCTGAGATATAGGACTTGTAAATATGTTTTCATATTATACAGATTATGTTTTTACTTTCTTGATAATATCCATGGAAACACAATTTCTAAAAGCTGATGGAGTCACACACACACACACACACACACACACACACACACACACACACACATACAACACACACAGTGTTGACCACTTAATAGTGAGAATATAGTCTGAGAAAAGCATTGTGAGGTGATTTCATTATTTTAAGAAAATCATATGAGGTGGCTGTGACATGCTTGATGATAGAATTTCAAACTGTTGTGTGTACATTCATCTGATGACCAGATATTGTTATGTGGCACATGACAGCTCTGACTTGTGCTTTCAGTGTAACCGTTCAGAGCACGTTGCCTGGGGCCAAGTCATGAATTTTTTCTTTTATTTTTCTAAGTTTTCATTGTATGAGCTGAGATCCATTCTGAGGTAGTTTTTTAAAAAAATGGTATGAGCAGAGGTTCGAAGTCATTATAGTTTAAATTTTAGTTGGTTAATTTTAATTCGTAAATAAAACTGCACATAGTTGTACAGTATGTTATGAAATATATATACATGGTAGAATGAGTGACGTGAAAGAACACATGAATTATTTCACATACCTATTCCTTTTGTGGTGAAAACACTTAAAATATGCTCGTTGAGCATATTCAAGGTTACCACACATTATTATTAACTATAGTCACTGTGTTGCACATCATAATTTTGATATCTAGCTATCTCTGTACCATTTGTTGAAAGTGTGCTTCCTTCATTAACTCATCCTAGCTTGCATTTCAAAAATAATTTTACTGAACTTCCAATTCAGTTAGCGTGTTGGTTAATAAATAAATATGAATACTTGATTCTGCATTGCAAATTTAATACTGATGTATGTGTCTGCCTTATTCAAGTAGCATGCTGGATTGATTACTGTAGTTTCATTCTAGGTAAAAATGTGTGACTACTCCATCTTTTTTTTTTTTTTAAGATTTTGATACTTTATTTTGTACATGTGAATGTACAGAAGACTTTTAGAAATACCTTGCTAAAATTCATTTCTGTGTACCATCAATTGGAAGAACAATCTGAAAATTCTTGCTATCCTAATAATATTAAAGATGCTGTGAGTCGGGCAGTGGTGGCACACACCTTTAAGTCCAGCACTTGGGAGGCAGAGGCAGGTGGATCTCTATGAGTTCTAGGTCACCCTGGTCTACAGAGAGAGTTCCAGGACAACCAGGGCTACACAGAGAAACCCTGTCTTGAAAAATCCAACCCAACCCAACCCAACTCAACCCAACCCAACCCAACCCCAAACCCAACCCCAACCCCAACCCCAACCCCAACCCCAAACACCCAACCCCAACCCCAAACCCAAACCCAAACCCAACCCCAACCCCAACCCCAACCCCAAACCCAAACCCAAACCCAAACCCAAACCCAAACCCAAACCCAAACCCAACCAAACCAGAGGTGTTGTGGATTGGGCTCACTCCACATTATAATAATTTCTTAGCATGACAATGTGTGCAATCTCTGCCCTCAGGAGCAACCAGAAACAACAGCAGCTGCCACAAGAAAAAAAAAATCAAAACTAAACAAAACTTTAATTTATTTGATCTTTGATCGTAAAGCTTCATTTCATTTGTTTAATTCTTTAGAAGTTTCTTTTCCAGCATACAAATCGTCTCTCACTGAATTTATTCTTAAGGACCTTTGGTTGCTGCTGTTGCTGATCGTGTTGCTAATGGAATGTTTCCCTGAATGTTATTCTGAAGTTCTTTGTTGCTTGTATATAGAAATATAGCTATTTTTTGTAATTTATGTTTATAACCATGGTGTAATCTAATTGCATATTTTATTGTTTGGAAACTACACAGGGACTATAACCTTTTGAAGAAAGCAGGGACTGTCTCATTTTGTGTTAGCCATGCAGTGACAAGGATGTAGTTAAGAATAGAAAAAAAATGATGAACATTAAGTAAACATGTATTTATTATTTGTTTTTTTTTCTCATTGCCAGTACACTCAAGTGTGTTTGGGGAATACAAAGGAATATAAATGTGTACTTTCTCCACCCAGTGCACTAAAACTCGTTTGCAATTTTATTTTTCTTAGAATGAGTACTTAAACGAAATGGCAAGGTCTACTCTCCTCTTCTTTATGACACATCCTCCGTAATGGCATGCTTTCCTGTCCTGGACTCCATTGCCTATGCTTCTCCCAGGGTTTCTATTAGTGTGATAAAGTACCATGAGCAAAGCAACTTGGAAAGGAAAGGGTTTATTTTGGCTTATAGTTCTACATCACAGTTGATCATGTAGGGAAGTTGAGACAGAAACTCAAACAGGGCAGGAACCTGGAGGTAGGAACTGATGCAGAGGCCGTGAAAGACTGATTTTAACTGGGATGCTCCTCATGGTTTGTTCAGCTTGCTGTCTTACAGCACCTAAGACCACCATCCCAGGGGTGGAACCACCAGTTCTCCTACTTCAGTCATTAACTAAAAAATGCACCACGGCTTTCCCATTGGCCAATATGGTGGGGGTACTTCCTCAAGTGCCCCCTTTCAAAATGATTCTAGTGAGTGTTGCATTGACATAAAACTAGCTCGTGCATCATCTTACAATTTTATGCAGCTTAGGTTTTCTGGTATTAGGTGTGGATTTGCACTGAAACACTGTTCTCTTGTTAGAGTCTTGGTATCGTTTACAGCTTTAAATCAAAAGATGTATGAATGGCAGAGTTTAAACCAAAAATTGAAAATGAAGTAGGACTCTTAAGACTCGTTTTTCTAGATTCTTATTTATATCTTTTAAAGGAGGCTATGTACCAGTGTTGGTACTATGCTTGTGATTCCAGTCTGCTATATACCTAGAAGTTCAACATTTACTCGGAGTCATTGAAGTGGAGAGTATGCCTAGCTACTTTTGTTATAATATTGAAAAGTCACAAGTAATAGAGGATTCCTTCATAAATGTAGGATTTTTTTTTAAAAAAGTGCTTGTAGATATATGCATGGCAGATGTTTCTGGCCAGACAGTTGATTAATTTGTTCTATTTAGATAAAAATCTTAATACCTTTCAGAAAAAATGAATTAGCATTTGAAGAAAAACTTGAAAGGGAAATTATCTTCATTAACTTTTTTTAAATGAAAGGCAGATCATTGGCTTGATTAGATCTTTCATACAGTCTAGAATTATTAGGACCAATTTAAATTTTCTCTCCTCCTCAGTATATCAATGCTCTAAGACAAAATGGGGAATAATTTTAAATAGGAAATAAAGACACTGCATTAACCCAATCAGACGGCACCTTATGCTATGAGACACTGAGAAATGCTATTGAAAACTTACGAATGTGAGCACACTTCGACAGTTACAACAAGGAAAGTGCACACAATATAAGTGGGAAAGAATACACAACAAGTGAATGAATCTGTCCTCGAGTGTGTGGGGACATCCTGAAAGATATGCAAGGCTTTTTGGAACATCATCTCAGAGAGGCACCCGAATGGATGTACATGTATTTTATTATTTGAAATCTTATTTCAATTCTCTTATGTATCCTCTTGAGAAGTCCCATGAAAGCAGGTGTTTCAGTCACAAAAACACCAAAAAAAAAAAAAAAAAAAAAGGATGCCAGGTCATTGTTAATCTGAAATGTCTACACCTATCACTGTCACAGCCAAGCAGATTTAAATGTCATTCTCCCCATACCGAAACATTAGATGGAGCGTAGGGAGTCTTATGGAAGAATTAGGATGAAGATTAAGGGACCTGAAAGGACAGGGACTTCAAAGGAAGACCAACAGTGTCAATTAACCTGGAGTCATGGGGGCTCCCAGAGACTGAATCACCCACCAAAGGGCATACATGGGCTGGACCTAGCCCGTCCTCCCCTCCGCCCCCACATGTATAGCAAAAATGCAGCTTGGGCTTCACGCTGGTTCCCCAACGACTGGAGCAGGGGCTGTCTCTGAATCTGTTGCTTGTCTGTGAATTCCATTCCCTTAACTGGGCTGCCTCCTCTGGCCTCAATGGGAGAGGACTCTGCTAATTCTGAAGAAACTTGATGTGTGGGATGAGTGGTGGGTGGTGAGCAATACAGGAGAAGGGGGAGCCTCCTTCTCAGAGGAGAAGGGGAGTGGGAAAGGGGGAGGATCTGTGTGAGGGGGTAGTAGGAGGAGAGGAGGGGCTGATAGTGGAATGTAAAGTGAATTAATTAATTAATTAATTAATAAAATGCCATTTCCTTGACCAAATTCTATAAAACTTTCCTCAAGATTTTGTGTCTTAGAAGTAACCCTGAGGTTTCCCTGCCATTTTTTTTTTTAAAAATTTTAGATTTACCAAGTAGTTACAATTTTCCATTTATCATTTTATTCTTAAAGGAAGGGATTTGCAAGTCTGAAAATGACAGTGGCTTCATCCTCCTACCATGGGTTGAATACAGGGTGCAAGCTTGTTCCCCACGGTAATGTTATCTTGAAGTAGTTGAAAAATTAAGACACGGGCCTTAGTGCCTTATTCATACTTCATGGGGAGAGGCGGTGGTCTCTTCAAAGATGATTGTGTGAACCTCATCTTTCCTTGGTACGGTGGTTTGAATGAGACACATTTTCCATGTGCTCACGCACATGAAGACTTGGCTCCCTGTTGGTGGCACCATTTTCGGGGCAGTTATAAAAGCGTTAGGATGTGGGGCCTTGCTGGCAGAAGTATGTTACTGAACATGAGGTTTGAGAGCATATAAGCTTCACTCTACTTCCTGTTCTTTCTGCTTCCTGCATATAGATGAAATGTGATTGGTTAGCTTCCTGCTGCATGCTGGGACCAAAAACCAAAATAACACTTTTCTTGTCCAAGTTACATTTGGCCATGTAACTCTGTCACAACAACAAAGAAGTACTTGTGTTTAAGCGATGGTCATGGCTTCTTACATACACTTCTCTTGTTATGTGTTACCATCTTTCCCCTCATCAGAAGTCAAACTGATAAGGCTGTGGTATTTGGTTTTCAGGTTTTCAGCCTGCCAGACAGTGAGGGAAACTTGGCTTCTATGTGAGCTAGCTTTAGCAATTGTTTTGTGGCAGTACAAAGCTGACAAAGGATAGTATGTCGGAATATGTTTATATGTGGCTTTATTTCTGAAAGAGGGGATCTTTCTCAGTTTTCCAACAACTTCTACCTGATAATTAGATTTTTAGAATTCACCTTTCATCTGCTGTCAGAGTCATTGTCTGGCCTTTACCAAGTGATATTTGATCTCATTTTATTCAACTGAAATTCATATCAAAGCAGAGGATCCTGCCAGACAAAAATTGAGTGGCCAGTGGAAAATTTGGCCTTCATGCGTCTAACTTAGCAGGTCTACAGCAGCTTCTCTGTCTCACCTGACAGTGCCCATCTGTCAGTTTTTAAAATCTTTTGGAAAGGAAGCTTAAGGGATGCTTGTAAAGATGTCAGTGAGTGCTAACATCTTGCAGTACTGCTGGGACCTATTTATTTTGTTATGTTCTGGTCTGGAATGAATGATATTGGTGCTTTAAAGGTCATCAAGCTGTGTGTATTCAGAGTGGACACCTCTATTCTTTATAACACATCATCTGACTCACTGGAGAGTGGCATTTTCTTTGCCCTCACCCTGCCCTTTGGCAGTTGGCATTTTACAAGTTCTGACAGTGGGATGCGAATAGAAATAGCTTATATTCTTTCCATGTCAAATCATTTTAGACGAGGTCAGGATCTCCCAACATCCTCTCCTTCCTTACGAGTGAAAGAAGTTTTAGTTATTGAGGAGTCAGTTACATATTACCATTGCATAATAAAAATAAATTAAGTCTAATAAAATTATACAATGTATATTATAACACATAATATGAGCCATGTAGGTAATTATAAATTATGCGTTGAGGCATTACAAAAAAGAAGGGAAGCACATCAAATGAATTTTAGCAACAGAGAATATTTGAACTAACATATTCATGGCTCAAAAGATAAGTCAGTGCTCAAGAGAAGTTGCTTCTCTTCCAGAGAAACAAGATTCCATTTCCTGATTGACATAGCAATTCTCAACCATTCACAACTTCAATTCCAGAGGGTTCTATGCCCTCTTTGGCCTTCATGGGCACTAGGCATGCATATGCATTTACACACAGGCAAAACACAGAGCCTTATAAAAGAAATGAAAACAAAATATTTAAACTAACATAGCCAAAGTCTTCTAAATTCAACATGGAATCAATATAAAAGTTGTTAATAAAACATCTTACATACTTTTCTTTGTCCTAGGTCTCTAAACAACCATTGTGTTTTATTCTTACAACATATCTCTTTAAACCAGCTACATTTCAACTGTTCAGGCTCAACAGCTATCTGCTTGGGTGTTGCTGATGGGGTAAATACAGTTTTCTAGCATCAATACATATATAAATTAAGAAGAAAATTATAAATACATTGTGTTTCAGTATCACAAGACTGTTACTTTTCATGATCAGGGAGGACACCTTGTTTTGTTAGGGGCAACTTCTCAATCTGTCTCTTTTTTTTTTCAATGTCTCTCAGAGCTGTAACACTGCCATTGCTGGTTAATCACAAGCCATGGCTCTTCTGCAGGCTTTCTGGATTGCACAGCATGCTGTAATACGAATGTATATGAAACACTTCCTGGGTGCATGAGGCAGCCACACAGTGTTTTTATATATTGATGTGTTAGGTTATTTTCTCTGCGGGGAAGATAGCCAGGTAATAACATACACTTTATCCAGGCACCTCCTTGGATATTGAGTCCTTACCCATCTATTCTCTAGAGTTTAAAAGAAATGAAAAGAAGTGAAGAGATAGAAATGCTTGAAACATTACTTTCAATTTAGTTTAATATGTGTGTCTCGGTTCAGATTTCCTCAGAAGCCTACCCTGAGACTTCATTTAATATAAATAGTTCATTTGGACTGCACAGAGGGAGACTGTGTGATACAGGGAAGGCAAGGCAATGAATAGACTGTGCCCTCTGAGAGTCACTATCTGGGCCACTGATATTTCACCCAGAGAGTAGGGAAATTGTGTTTAACACAAGACTGGGAATTATTGCAATGGAAGCAGAGGGAAAGAGTTTGTTTACTAAATCCTGAAAGCCATTGGTTTGTTGTGGGCTACTTCTAAGAAATGTTAGTTCCTGTTTTCCTGGCTAAGAGCACACAGCTATAGAGCAGTGTACATGGACCATCAAAACTCATCCAGACAAAAGAAACAGTGATCTGATAGAGGTAGTGAGATATGGACAGGTTACTCTGATACAGCTTTCAGTTCAACACTGGCTAATGTCATAGAATTTTTAGTAGCACATTGACTGATGTAGTCAAAGAAGCGTGCCTAAGACAAGGGCTCTAAAGTCATACATTTAGCTTGTAATGGAGGGATTAGAGAATAACTGCCATGTTACATGAAGAAAATGTCAAGTCTTTGAGACAAACATTGCCTGTGAGTGTGATGAGTAATTTTGGGTGTCAGCTTGACTACATCTGGAGTCAACTACAACAAACAGCTAGTATGCTTGTGAGGAATTTTCTTCATCGGATTATTTGAGATGAGAAGAGCTATCCTATATGGGTCAGAAGACTCACTATAAAACTATTCTGATCATTCATCTATCAGGTTACTAAGGAATTCTGTTGTTTATTTTAGAACCTACATTTTCAGGATTCTTATGTAGACTGAAGACAAGCAACTGTATATGAATTCCCTAGAATTCCAGTCCTAGATTAGCAACACACACACACACACACACACACACACACACACACACACACACACAC
>JANHMN010000003.1:67166885-67180221 GCA_030674055.1 Rhabdomys pumilio | reverse complement strand
ACACACACACACACACACACACACACACACACACACACACACACACACACACTGCTGTGTTAGTCAAGCATAAAGAAGAACATACATTTGTCATTTATAGCTAAATGGAAGGAACTGGAGGACATAAAGTGAAATTAGCAGCCACAGCAAGAGGTGGGCCACCTGTTCCCTTTCATATTCGGAAGCTAGAAATGTCAATGTGAAAGTAGAAGTGTCATAGTTTTTACTAGAATTTGAGGAGGGTGGAGATGGTGGGAAAGGGTGGTCGGGCTTGATGCAGATAGCACTATAGTCATGTGTGGACATATATCACATGTCCACTACTACAAATGATTAGTACACATCAATAAATAAAAATATGAAATAAATAAAAAGAATTGAAAATCGCCACACCTGACTACTGTACTCAGGAGTGACAAACATGTGCCTCGCCTCAGGAGAGGTGAGTATTGAGAAGAATTAACATGGAGATAGATCTGAATCCCCCTGGCAGGCAGACTGAGCTGAATTTCCATAGTCAGAAAAGGTACAATGCAGCGGTTCTGTGACAGCAAATAAAAGGAGGACTTTTAAGGGAGAAAAGCTGAGTTCATTTAGCTTGACAATTATTAGCAATTTACAACAGTAGGCGTATGATTATAAGTGAGTGAAAATTCATGAGATAAACAGTTCTTTCAAAGCCCTGGGAGCCGGCAGGAGGATTTCTTCCCCTTCTGCTCAGTGACTGACATTAGACATTCAAGTCACTCTCCCCATGTTCATTATGTGGGGCTGAATAGAGTCGGGCAATCCTAACCTGCTGTGCTCTTCTGCTAATCTATTCCAACATCAGCGGAATATTAATGGCAGGGGAGCACAACACGTTCCATAACCTCTGCTATTTTGTTCTGTGATGAAACCAAGTACAGTTCTGCACCTCATTGTAGCATCGGACTGCAGCGGGAAAGAATTCAATTTTGTAAGAACAAACTTTTGGGTAATTGCACACATAATCAGAGCACGTCTGGTCCATTCATTGGCTATCCTGAGGGTCAATCACCATTTCTCTCTCCCTGTTTCAAGGAATGTCATACATTTTAAGGCTACTGTCTACATAGCCTTAATTAGCAGCATGAACAGATAAACTGAACTTTACACAGCTTTTTTGCTTGCTCGTTTCCTTCCCTTTCCTTCCTTCTTTCTTTCTTTCCTTCTTTCTTTCTTTCTTTCTTTCTTTCTTTCTTTCTTTCTTTCCCTCTTTCTTGTTTTAAGATGTGCCATCCTTTTGCATTTTGTATTATGGTGTCTGTCTCTTCTTTGTCTTTCTTTTGTTTGACTGTACTTGGAATTTAGGCAGGGTTTTCCCTGGATATTTCTCTTGGCCAAATCCCTCACATACAATTTGCATTATCCAAAAAGCTGATGCGTTTTCTTTTTGTCAAGTCAAAAAGAAAAATTATAAAATTGTGCTGTTCTACAAAGCTGAGAACTTAATAAGGTCCCAGAGGACCAGGTTCTCCTTGACCCTAGATTGCATGACTGTACTAATGTTGCCGTCAACCATAGAGAAAGCAGCTGGTTCCTTGTAGGTATTTATATAGTAAGAAAAACAAAGACAGAGAAATTCCCCACCGCCGATGTTGGTGCAAGCTGCTCTTTCTTCTAAGTTACAAGATTAGTTTTAGCAATTACATTTGACATCCAATAATCTAAGAATCTGTTCTCCTGTGTGTTTTCTGTTATTCATCATTGTCTCTCACCCAGGACAAAGAGAGCTATGCACAACACAGAGGTCAGGGAGCATACCTAGGCATTTTCAGTTCCCAGAAAATTATCTTCTTTTCTGTACCCACTTCAGGGCAGCAGCCTGACTTCTCCCTGATGCAGGAAATGCTTCCCTCAAAGAAAGTGCTCTGCATCTAAAATTCTTATGTGAAAACTGAAAAAGAGCCTTGACATTGTCAGTTTTCTAGAACAGTCTGGAGTTCTGTGTGGGATGTACCCCAGTATCGGAGCCTAGAGGGGGTAAGCTGGAGTTGCACAGGCTTTCTTGGGTTGTACCTTCCTTATGGCACACCTGCTCATCTCCAGGTAGTTATAAAATCCTGGGTAGCCAAAACAATTGTATTTATGATCAGAAGGACTGAAGGTTGGCACCTGGCATCTTTATAACCTCTTACCTTTGCATAAAGCGTACAGTTTGCTGGGGTTTTCAGTTCAGTGTTAGAGCTGTTGGCTAGTGTGATTAATACCCTCTAGGAGATGGGTAGGGGAGAGACAGAACAAGGTGTGTGTGTGGAAGAGGGGTGGAATAACAGCTTGTCAAAATGAATGGTAGATAACATTAAGACTAGATCACCTTCAGCTGTTAGGTGTTTACTTTCAAGAGTTATTGATCTAAATTCCTACAATTAATTTCACCCCTTTCAAACCCACCTTCTTCTAACAGCTAGTGTGTTCCAGAAGATAAACAGTGTGCAGCTAGTTACCTTCTCCCCTATTTCCACCTTCTATATTGTCAGGCAAGAAACACAACACACAGGAATGCTTATGAATAATTCAAGTCCTAGAGAGAAGGCCATTCCATGACCTAACACAAACTTTCTCATCAATCGGCGTTGTTAAAAACTAATCCTCAGAGGGCCAACCTCATTCAGACGTGAGAATATAAGGCGACTCTGGTTTGCAAGCGAAGAGGTCCTCAAATAAGAAAATCAATTTAAACCCAGAGTGACATTTTGGTTTTATTCAGTCAGCATTGTCTGGCTTGCATTATTTAATAGGCTGCATCTATGATGACCTCTGAAGAGTTAAATCTCATGGATAGCGGAGCCGAGTGCTATCTATTATAATTTTGACTTTAATGATTAGAAACACAGAATTCATTCCTCTGGAATGTCAGCTCTGAAGTGGTTTTCATTGCAGCTCATCTACTAGGAAGGAGCATGCCCCCAAAGATTTTTCTTATCTTATTTGGGTCTTGTGACCCATTTGGTTAAGCACTTAAAACTAAAATCCAGGAGGAGCAGCTCTAGAGAATGTTCTGACTGGCCCTGGTGGAAGAGACACCCTAGCTGGGCATGAAAGAGTAGTGCCCATCATAGGTCATAATCTAAAACGCCTCAGAGACAACATGAACTGTTTTAAACAAAGAGTCTTTCCAGATGAAAATGCTATGGAGTGTTGCAACAGAGAACACATACTTGAAGAATGTCCTGCTTGTTCAAGGTGACATTGGACATCAATCTCCTTTATAAAGCTCATTGATATAAAAGGGAAAGCTTTTGTGGTCATTGGGATGATTCAAAACTCAAGTATATTTTTGGGAATTCAACTTAATCTGTGCTATGTGAGGGGTTACATTTCTCCCCTAAACTACTTTTTGATTGATCAAATTATCTGTGTATCTATTTAAGATAAGACAGTATCTTTTCACAAAGCCCCATGTGTACAATTTTATATTAGAAAATGAAATTCCTAAATATGATAAAAACTTGGAATAGTTTAGAACAAGCTAGTCAGGGTTTAACAGTCTGCTTTTCTAGTTCCAGTAAATAAGGCTTTGTTGGAACACATCCTGACAGGATCATTTTTAGATATTCTTGAAAGAATTATTATTTAGTTTTAAGCATGTGTATCTGTGTGTATCTCTGTTTGTGCATGAGTACAATACCTGCAGTGACCAGAAGAGGGCACTGGCTTTTCATGATCTGTAGCTATGAGTGGTTGTGAGCCCTCTAACTTGGGTTTTGGGAAAAGAAGTGTGGTCCTCTGCAAGAGGAGTGTGGGTTCTTAACTGATGAAACAAAGGGTCACACTCCTATTTTCAGTTCCTGTTGCTACTTAAATGCCACAGCAGTGGGATTAATTGGTTGTAACCAAGGTCTTTCTCCATTCCCAAAAGGCTAGAGATAGTTACTCCTTAGCGTTTTTGTGTGTAAAATTCTTTTCTTGAGGTAGCCTAGAGTACACAGAATCTGTAAGTGGCAGGGTTTATAGAAACCTGTTGAAAGAACAGGATGCTTACGTCTAAAATATTGGAGATCTATCTTGGAAAGCGGATGAAGCCCAGATTACCAAAGGAAACTATTTGACAACCAAGGGCATTATTGGGGAGTTGCAAAAACCCATTCCTTGTGCTCTGCCAAAGGAAAGAATCAGAGCTGGAGTTCGATGGCATCACTCATAAAAATTGTCCAAGTTCAAGAGATGGACACACAGAGAGAATAGCAATGCTAAAGGTAGCTACATGGTCTCATTATGGATTAGTCTAATATTTTGGCTTTAAAAATATATCCAGTTAGTAATTATTGTCTTGTGTTTGTGTGCCAATAGGCAGAATCAGGCAGCTGTTCTCTGAAGACTAATTGTCTTCACATTTTACACTTAGTTTGCTGGCCATGAAAAACAAGCAGCAGGCTGGATTTGGCATGTGGAACACAGCTTGCCAATGTCTGTATCAAATGAAAGTCATCTTAGTCTTCTAGTTCTGTTGTTCAGTTTCTGTGTTTCATGGCCCTCCTTCTAGTTGGCAAGTGCTAACTTGGTTTAATCTACTTGGAGACTTAGAAGGAATTGGAAACACTGGCTTCCAGTAAAGAAAAGATAAAATGGTTTCCCCTAGCACCCACAGTGGAGTATCAACCATCCATCCCAGAGCTGGGCTTAGCATGTTGCTGAAAGAATGTTATCATGAGGCCACCCTGTCTTGTGAGATTCTTTCAGGACACCTGGACAGACACCTGGTTCCCTCTGCAATGCTTCTACTTATGTATCTCTGACTCCAATGAACAGTTGAAAATTCATTTGGTAAATATTTGAAATGAACACATTTATTGCAGGACATTATGTTTTATATTGTATTATTACTGAAAATGTGTGAGGTGTCCTGGCCCAATTGGCTTGGTATGTGGTCAGGTTTTGGTCCCATCTTGTCCAAAATTTGAACTTTTTAAAATTGAGAAATAGTTTAGAGTATAAGAAGCACAAACAGCTTCATTACAAACACCATCAGCTAAGTTTTCCAAGTTCGTCTCTTGTGTTACCTTCTGACTTTTCAGCCCTGGTATCTCCCAGCTCTTTAGGCTCTCTTAGATGATTATCAAATAATTTGGCAATTGGGTGAAAATCTCTCTCTCTCCCTCAATCCCAGGCATTATCTTTGGTTTCAACCTTTGAGTGGACAGGTTCACATAGGACACCCATTGTTTCCACATCCTGGGTGTACCTTGGCTCCCGCTAGCATTCATAGCCAGCCCCACTGTCACACCCCCCACCCCCATAATGTAGATAGCTCTCAGTGTTCCCATGCTCCCACTAAGTTCTTCTGGCTCCAAGCCTCTTGGGCAATCTCCATTAGGGGCATTCTTCAGGCACACCAGAACTCTTGTGCTTTCTACACTGAGTCTTCCAAGTCCTTCCTTTACTTCTTCAGCCCACTTCATTCTTTAATTCTCTCAACATCTAACAATTTGCTGAAAGTTCTATGCTCTTAAAGGGCTTGAAACTTCTGTTTTTCCACCATATTCTAACTAGGATTCTTCAATCAGCAACTCTTTGGAATTTTTGACTCATAACACCACAGAAAATAGGACATGGCAGAGGAATCATTTTCACTATTGATGCTAAGTGCTCAAACCCAGAGTCTCATGAGTTCTAGACAAGCATTCTACACTGAATTATACTTTAGTCTAAAGAAACAAGTTTTGAAGATTTTCAATTGAAAAAAAAATGTGTTTTGTAAAACTTATTTTACGTTCCTTACTTTATCCAAGAGTATCAACTAGAACTTAGACATTTCAAGATATGTCTAGATAAAACTAGTAATATTGAATTCTCTAAAATTTTCTCATATAAAATCTAGTTGTATAATTGCTATTATTCTCCAGAACTATCCACTTAAATCTAATTTACCTTTTATTTTGGAGCATCTGAAGTAAATGATGGAGGATGTATTGGAAAACAATACAATGGAAATCTGTTATTGTGTGTCAGGGTCCTATTTTGTTGCTAATATAACAGCAGTGTGTTGTTTTGTATAATCACAATGGATGAAATGAGTACTTTTGAGACATAAAATAAGATCTTGAAGCCTAGGACTATGTGATGCTTTGTATATGTTTGGCACTGTTGGGAGGTGTGCCCTTGTGGGTGTGGGCTTTAATACCCTTGTCATAGCTGCCTAGGAGCCAGTATTCTGCTAGCAGCCTTTAGATAAAGATGTAGAACTCTCAGCTCTGCC
The DNA here is from genome assembly GCA_030674055.1 of Rhabdomys pumilio. Lineage (NCBI taxonomy): Eukaryota > Metazoa > Chordata > Mammalia > Rodentia > Muridae > Rhabdomys > Rhabdomys pumilio. The sequence goes on along the minus strand of JANHMN010000003.1, from coordinate 67,174,001 downwards.
TGAACCATGACTGCCTGGGTGCTGTCATGTTTCTACCTTGAAGATAATGGACTGAACCTCTGAATCTGTAAGCCAGCCCCAATTAAATGTTGTCTTTATAAGAGTTGCCTTGGTCATGGTGTCTGTTCACAGCAAGAAAACCCTAATTAAGACAGATGGCAAACAAACAAACCAAAAAATTTTATACATATATGGAGATGGAGCAGAGTGGGGAGAGTGGGAAGAAACCTGCTTAAATTATGGACAATGAAACCTATGATTCTTGTATGAAGAACAGTGTTTTTATATGCATATGTATGTGCATGTGTGTGTTCTATATAGAATGGCTTTCTCAGTCATTCTCCATCTTAATTTTTGAGACAGGCTCTCTCAGTGAACTTGAAGCTCACAGATCAATAAGCCTAGCTGGTCAGTGAGGCCCGAGTATCTGCTTCCCCAGCACAAGGACTCTAATGCATACCACCACATCTGTTTTTTAAAACTGTGGGAGCTGGGAATCTAAACTCAGGTCCTCAAGTTTGCTCAATGGTCATTCTACTGACTGAGTCAAGTGCCTAGTCCTTAGCAGTTTTAGTTTGGAAAAATAATCATTTACTTATAGGTTTTGCTGTTCATAAAAATAATAATTACATTTTTGTTAAGTAAAGTAATAGCTGTATCAAAAATAGAAAAATTCTTTTAAATAATTTTTCTTTGAATCTATTACAATTATAGAAACTTGCTTAAAATGAATACTTTGTCTTATTCACCAACCATTATATTGTACTTTAGTAAACCTTTTAACTTAAAAAGAATTTAAGTAATTTAATAAGGAAAAATTTGCTTTTATTTTAAATTATTTTGTGATAAAACTTCGAGATTAATTTTAATATTCATAATAAAAAATTTGATGACTCAATTATAATGTCCTCTTGAGGGCAGGTTGAAAAAAGTACGTAGCAGTTTTTAAATATAAAAGGCCAATGAAAGTCCCTTCATATCTGGAAGGATTCTAAGCTCTAAGTGGCTGAGTTCTACTTATAGGACCTCACTCAGAAACATACTTGTAAGTCTTCTTGGCATTTTTTGCCAGCTCTCCTGGGAAAAGTATGTGGTTTAGAAGGATTTAATTGAGTTTAGCAGAAAAGTTTAGCAGAAAGTCATTATAGAAAGCAGTCTACATTGTAACAACAGAGCATAAAAGTCTATACATAGAGATATGTTTATGTATTACATATCAATCAAAGGATTAAATACATTGAAATAAGTCCAGTGCATAAAGTTCAAGATGTTTAAAAAGAAAAATGTATCATCAATGAGTTCTGGAAGAAAGACTATCAGAGTTCTTTCCTACAGCCTTAAGCCTTAAGGGCTCTCCTGAAGGTCACAGTATTCACCACCTTGCTGAGAAATAGCAGACACACCCTCCCCTCCTGGACTCTTGCTGTTTCTAATTATCATGGAGTCATTAACCTTGACAGGGAGAACGTTTCTCACATAACTTTGGTGGGGAGAACATTTTCTGAAGGAAGAACATAAAGTAAATTATGTACATTATTATACAAATAGGCATTACACCCAGTCAACACTTGTGGAGGCCCACACCTTGCTGGCTCAGCATGGGTGTATGGGGTTGGGGGCAGGAAACTATGTCTTGCAGGACTTGGTAAATTTTCTGTATTAGTCAGAGTTTTAAAAGAGCAGGGCACACGGCATGAGCATATGTGTTATAAGAGGATTTGTTAGATTGGCTTACAAGATGTGTTCCGAGTAGTCCAACAGTGGCTATTTCACAACAGAAATTCCAAGTCCCTGATAGCTGTTCAAGTACTTGAGGCTGGATGTCTCAGTAGTCCAAATCTGGCAGTGGAATACAGGGTGATTCCTGGAAAGCTGATAATCTTCAAAAGGTAAAGTTTCCTTCTTTCATGACCTTTTGCGTAGTCTGCCACTGGAAGCTATAGTCTAAATACAGGATGAGCCTTCCTGCTTCTGATAATCTAATAAAGAATGTCCTTCATAGGAGTACCCATCAGAGTGGGTTTTAGTTGATTCCAGTTGCAGTCACATTGACAGCCAAGATTAGCCATAACAATTAACCTCAGTTGTTGGCTACAATGGCAGAAAGCTGACTGACATATACAGATGAGGACAATCAAGCCACTTCTATAAAAAGAGATCCTGGGAATGGCTTCATGCATATAATAACAAGTGAGTCACAGTGAGGGTAGCACTTCAGATTCATAGAGCATGAGTATTCATTTCAACAAATGTAGGAGAGACAATTAGCTGCCTGTGTGGGAAGAAATAAATTACGGTCTCTATGTAAGGACATATACTACAATTGATTCAGGTGGGATGTTGTCTAAATGCTGACAAATGTGTGAAAAGGATGCTGTCTTTATTAATTATGAAGAAAGAGAATGCTAATGAAATAGGCTAAAGCTACATAGTTGCCAAATTAGTAAATATGCAAAACGCAGATAACACCAAACCTGGTACGCTGTGAATCCAATAGAATTCTCATGCTCTGTTGGTAGGAGTCACAGCCATTTCTGAACATGTCTTGACAGTATTTATCAAACTTAAACTAGGCAAAGCCTATGGACCAGAAGTTCTACTGCTAGGTATAAACTCAGAGCATAATTACATTCCAGGGACACAGTAGAGATGGAGGAGGATGCTTAATTTAGTGTCATTGAAAAAAACTCATTGTGAATATTTCCAATGTTACTGAATGATGGAATGATGATTTGGTATATTTTTATAATAATGTATACAGTGGAATGCTATACAATAATGAAAATGGAAAAGATAAAATATCACACAACATGTATAGACAATGTAAACATGCTTTAATTTAAGAAGCTAGCTATAAAAGAATGTATACTGTGTAAGACCATTTAGGTAAAGCTTATAAAACAGGCAACTACATACTTCAGGCCACAAATTAGAGAGAAGCAGAAATGAATGCAAATATATTGTCAAGTTATCTTTGACAGGCCCAAAGGGCTGCTTCTTGGGACTTGGTATATTGTACAGTTTCCTGATGTTAACAGTGCTCTATTAATGTTCTGAGCTAAGTGATGATTTTTAAAAGCCATTGTTCTACATCTCTTGTGTGTGAACTTTCAGTTGTGTGTGTTGTTCTCCACGTGGGCAAGCTGTGAGGCACAAATGATGGAGCATCTGTGTTTCATTGTAATTGCTGTCACTTAATTGGGCGAATGTGGAGAGCCGACAGAAGGCGGCTATCATCTGTGTAGCCATCTTGAGCCATATACCCTGACAAGAGACTTGATTACAACAGCCTACCACAGCTGAGCACACTCTGATAACATTTTGTTTTAGACACCCAGGATCTTCCCTTGGGTGTGTGAGACTTAAAGGTGTGTTACTTAAGGGCATGACTTAGAGATCAGATTTAGAGACAAGACCTAAGGGCATGACTTAAAGGTGTGACTTAAAGGTGTGGCTTAAAAGTGAGACATATAAAAGGTGAGAGGAAGACAGAAGAAGTAGTTAGTATTAGGCACTTGGAAGATTATTAGACATTAGGCACTTAGCACTTGGAAGAAGTAACTTGGAACTTGGAGGCGCTAGGGACTAGGAACTAGGAACTAGGAACTCAAGACTTGGGACTTGAACTAGGAAGAGAGACTGAAGAATAAATGGGATTGAATCATCCAAGGCTTTTGGCAGTGCGGGTTTCAACATTGATAGAGCGGTTCTCGACATTTTTGGCAGCCAACGTGGGGCAGCTCAGGCCACAACAGGCAAATACTTTATTCTGTTTTCTCCATGTAGTGATAACTTATAGGTTAAGCATCACTGTCTAGAGGAGTACCTCCCCTTCTCAAATAGCACCAGCAGCTAGAACCAACTATAAAATAACACCCAAAATGGTGGGCAAACATTTCACATTCAAGCAATGACAGAAGACAAGTTGACCAGAAACTCTGAGTTCGGAAGTGAGCAGACTGCAGACTTCATTCTAATTATTGGACACTGACATCAGCTGCTTCTGGATTTTACCATAAGATTCATAATTTTGTATAGAGTACGGGTTATGGGCTGACGATGGTAGTGCTTGTTTAGCACACATGAAGGTCTGTGTTTGATCCTATGCACTGTATGAACCAGGTGTAATATAATCCTAGGACTGTAGGGTTGGAAACAGGAAGATCAGATATTTAAGGTCATCCTCAGTTATGTAGGTATGGTAGTTTGAGTAGGAATGGATCCTATAAACTCATGTGTTTAAATGCTCAGCCCATAGAGAACAGCACTAGTAAGCAGTGTGATCTTATTGGAGTAGGTTTGGCCTTGTTGGAGGAAGTGAGTCACTATGGAGGTGGGGTTTCAGGTCTTCTATGCTCAAGCTCTGCCTGTTGCACCTTGTTGGGTTGTAGTCTATCATGATCAAATACATTCTTGAGCTTGGCACAAAATGGAGAGCCCCCTATTCTTGGATGTCTTCTCCATCTGATCTGGGAAGCCCAACCCACACTCTACCTGGGGAATGTTTGTAATCCCTGGCAAAATCACAGGCTCAACTTTCTAGAATGCCTTTCTATGCAAATGAGGGTTCGCCACCCTCAGCCAATGAAGATTTACCCAAAAAAGAATCCATTCCCACTCTCCAAGGTTCATAATTATAGGCCTGGTTCACCCCAAATAAAGTGTATATGTACAAGCCCACCTCAAATAAAGGTGTGCACACAAGCTGTTTCATTGAATATTGTCTGAGATAGCAACTTCATTGAACATTATCTTAAAAAGATGTAACATCTATGGGATAGGGATGCCTCTGACCAACCCATTCTAGACTTCGCTTTCTCCTTTCCATCCTGGCATGTACCAAAGTCCAGACACACCAAGGAAGGAAGTGGACTTCAGAAATAAGTTCCACTCCATCCTTCCCTGTTTGGTGTGCAGCAGTGCCTGGATACCACAAAGGAAGAAACAAACAAACAACACAAACTACATCGCCCACTGTAGAATACAGTCTCCTGAAGTCTAAGGATCAAGATGTAGAACTCTCAGGTCCTCCAGCACCATGTCTGCATGCATGCTACCATGGTTCTTGCTATGACTATAATGTACTAAACCTCTGAAACTGTAAGCCAGCCTCAATGAGATGTTTTCCTTTATAAAAGTTGCCTCGGTCATGGTTTCTGTTCATAGCAATACAACTCAAATGTCTTAGTTAGGGTTTTAATACTGTGAACAGACACCATGATCAAAGCAACTCTTATAAAAGGTAACATTTAATTGGGGATGGTTTACTGGTTCAGAGGTTCAGTCCATTATCATCAAGGCAGGAGCATGGCAGGGTTCAGGAGCTCGAGGAGCTGAGAATTCCACCTCTTGTTTGGAAGGCAGCTAGGAGAGACTGCCTTTCAGGTAGTTAGGATGAGGGTCTTAAAGCCCACACCCATAATGACACACCTTCTCCAACAAGGCCACACCTCCAAATAGTGCCATTTCCTAGGCCAAGCCTATTCAAACCAGCACACCAAACTAAGACAGTAGGTATGATGAGGTCATCCTCAGATACCCAAAAACCCCATCTCAAAAGAAAGTAGGATATGAATTTGAGAAGCATGCATATTGATAGAGGCCGAACCGTTTCTCTAATCCTTTAGGCAAATCATTGTTTTCTGAGGCCCGATGGCATTGTACAATTGACTTTTCATTCGTTGTGAGACTGACTTGCAGACATATGCTATGTAGCATTGAGTCAATAAACGAAAGGGTGTTATCCATGCTAATATGATTGTACCAATAATTTTATTAAGAAGGACCTAAGCCCCCAAAGAATAGAGAAAAGTTGCTTAGAATCACATGACAGAATTAGATCTTTCAGCCCTTCCCACCAATCTCTTTGCCTTATGAAACCAGAGTCAGTCCTAGTCCAACAACTTCAAATAGAGAAAAAGCAAAAAGGAAGAAAAACAACTACTTTGCAGCCCACTTTGCTAAAATTTTCCAGGTGAATTTTATAAATTTAATTGGATTGGCAAGGACAAGATTTGTCTTAATAAGAAAACACATTCATTAAGTTGTAATGCACAACCCAAAGGGGGAGAGAGCATGTGACAGATTATAGAAATAACAAGGGTTGGAATGGCCGCCCAAGTGCACCTGCAGCCACCCCACCTGGGGCTGTGATTTCATTACCCTCATAAACCAAGGCAAGGTCAGGCTTAGTCAGACTTCGATTAAGAAGCCCCCAGGGAGATCCCAGGTGCAGAAGAAACTAATGTAGATGCAAGGAGAGATTGTGAGAACGTCTCTTTCCTGTCCCAAAGCAGGCCTTGTTGGGGCAGCCGAAAGACCCGTTATTCAGTGAAGTGGGAGGAGCCACCCCACCCAGCGGGGGTCAAACTCGAGGATGTGGGTTACATTTGTCTTCAGTCTTTGTTAAGATGGAAGTCGGGGTAAGTTTTCATCAACTGTTGGCAAGCCTGACCTTGCAAATTTGTTCAGTTGCAGCTGCTTCTCTTAGGGGGTGGGAAAAAGAAACCCGGTTCTTTCTTTGCTGGTAAGTGGGCTGTCTTCTGTGAGCTGGTGCCAGTTGGGTGAGAACGAATCCGAAGATCCCTGAGCCTTGGGAATGGCGTGAGAAGCTAGTTGACCTGGCCATATGTCAGGTCTCCCTGTTAGATCTGCTTTCCTAAGTGACTTCTGCAGTTTTAAATTTCCCTTCTCAGAGCTGACCATGCAAAATGATCCTCAATGGTGGAGTAGCTCTTCGGATCTTAGTTTGGCAAACCCCTCAAGCTAGATTTGAAACAGAGGTGTCAGGGGACACTCACTGCCATACCATCGAGATGAACTCTGTGTAAGGGGATCTGGAAAATTTAAGGGAGAAGGTGATGAGAGAGCTATGATTTCTTTAATGGTGAAGTGTTCTGTGGATTTTAAGAAAGTTTGAGGTTTACTTTATGTCCTGAAATTGCAGGAATCCTTGAGTGGGAATCAACTGAAGTATTTTTTAAGTGAGAAGGGCTGGGCATGTAGCGCCATCGTAAAGTAGTTGCCTAGTATATGTAAGGCCCCTGGTTCAATTCTCAGCACTAAAAATGAGAGAGAGAGAGAGAGAGAGAGAGAGAGAGAGAGAGAGAGAGAGAG
>JANHMN010000003.1:67155016-67165498 GCA_030674055.1 Rhabdomys pumilio | reverse complement strand
TGTGTGTGTGTGTGTGTGTGTGTGTGTGTGTGTGTGTGTGTGTAAAGAAAGGAAGAAGAGGAAATGCTATGTCTTAAGTGTGCTATAATTGCCAAGAGAGGTAGAGCCTGGCAGCCTCACTCTCCAGCTCTGCTTGGACATCTTAATCACAGCCAAGCAGTCTTTTAGGAATCCAGGAAAGCCACACAATTCAGAACATAGCCCGAGGTGAGGTGTCAGACTGTGGGACTCCTATTCTGGATTCCACAATAATAAGCCCCATTTGTGCTTTTGGTGGATTATCAACGTCTTAGTACTTCAGTCTCTTTCTTTTTGAAATGGGGATAACTGTGTAACTTACCTAGAGGATTATTGTGAGGATTAAGTGAATCTATGCTTATGAAGCTCTTAGAAAAGTGTCAAGTGGGATAGCTTTACAGCAGTTGTTAGCAATGACTGTTATTTAAGAATCTGATGAGAGCTATGGACCCTCAGCCCACACAACCACACACATCCATAGCTACAGAATTTTGCACACAATGCATCCATGTAGTACCTGTAAAAATACTGGTAATAGATGTGCCAGGATATAGGGAAGCAGAGGTAGGGTATGGTGGTGAAAAGCAACTGTATAGTAGATTTTGATCATGTGGTACTCTATCCTAGGGTCACTGACATTTCAAGAAAAGAACAAAAGTCTTCCTCCTCCTCCTCCTCCTCCTCCTCCTCTTCCTCCTCCTCTTCTTCTTCTTCTTCCTCCTCTTCTTTTTCCTCCTCCTCCTCCTCCTCCTCTTCCCCCTCCTCCTCCTCCTCCTCCTCCTCCTTTTTGCCAAATATATCACCAAACACAAAATGGGTTTTATGGGAGTGACCAGTGCTACAATGTTTTACAAGAGGCCATGCTGGAATTCCGTGTTCATTTTTAAAGAGAGTGCTTCAGTTTACCTATGCAGGCTTGGTGTCAGTTTACTTGTAAGAGTATATGGTCCCTTGTACTCACACTTAATTCTTTTCTAAGAGTTTTCATTGCATTTATTCCTAACGCTGGACTTTTGTTGCTAACAGCGTGGCTAGTTCATGAAAGATGTTATCAACATATGGTTGCTAAATGAACCATGGTATTAACTTAATTTTATTGTTTCTTTTTAAAAGAAAGATTTACTCCTCTTAATTACATAAAGTTATAAATGATAAATAACCCACGCCCCATTAAAGCACAAAGAAATCAAGTTCTCATTTTAATTATAAGGCAAAGGACTCAGGTGTTTTGAGACCTGCTCTTGATTTTTCTGGCCCCAAGGAAACATAACTTGGTTACTGCAACTAAATTAAGGATAGTTGAACACTCTGCTGGCTCTGGACATAAAATAGGCTCATGATCTACTTTTGGGCGGCCTAAGATCTGATTGAAAACCATGCAGGAAAGCATTTGCCTAAACTGGATGCTAATTCCAAAAGGAGGTATTTGTGGCAGAGGCAGGAGTACATCTGAAGGAATGAATGCTAAGGGAGTTGGCTTTTTGTTGTGAGAAAATGCCTGAGAAAGCCAACTTCAAGGAGGATTTATTTTGGCTTCTGACTCCAGAGATTTCATTGCTGGGTTGTCTGGTTCCGTAGCTTTGGCCACAGGCAAAGCAAACATCACAGTGGGTCGTGTGTGGGGCTTCCCAAGAAGCCCTTTCTGTTCATGACCCCTTTTTATCTAAGAAAATTTACACCGTACCCAAAATACACATTTTAAAAATGAGGTATATGTTAATAGACCACAAAAAACTTCATTTTAAAACATTCTTTTGGTACTAATATAATTTTATCTTTTATCAAAGATGGAAGCAATTTTAATCTTAAAAATGGATATGCTTGTTTATTTTTATCCAAAGAATTTAAATCTTGGGTTAATATTTCACACTGCAGAATGCAAGAATTTTCACATGTTTTCCAAGTTAAGCAAGATTGTGTGTGTGTGTGTGTGTGTGTGTGTGTGTGTATCATATCCATAAAAGACATAAGAGGGAGTCATATGTCATATTCTCTGGAGTTGAAGTTATAGGTAGCTTCTATGCTACCCAAAGATTCTAGAAATTGAACTCAGGTCCTCTGGAAGAGCAGCAAGTACTTGGTCTTTATTTCTGGACCATCTCTCCAGTCTATGATTATACAATATTTAATGATAAGTGTTATGTTTTGCATAAGTATACGCCTCAAAATGGCAGAATTATGTTGAAAACATCATGTCCCAATCAAAAACCAAAATTCGTTGAATGATGGGATGTAGAGATGGGTCAATGATTAAGAGCACTTACTGTTCTTGCATAAGGCCCACAGAAGAATACTCACAGCAGCCCAGATCCAGTGCCTGCTTCTAACCTCTAAGGGCTCCTACACACAAGTGTTGCACATATATTTATTTAGACCCACAAACAAATAAGCATGAGAAACTATAAAAATATTGAATTAATTTTAAAATGAAACCTAGTTCCAACATAATCCAAATGGAATAACAGTAATTTGATATTTGTATGCTAAAGAAAGATGCTATTTTCTTCTTTCTTCTCTTTTTAATTCAGCACATCAGGTCTTATGTCATTGCATTTGGAGCTGAATATTTGTACTGGGTGAGAGATGAGGACTGAGATTTATTCTTCAACATATGGCTAGTCACGCTGATCAGCACTGTTATTGAAGATGTCATCATTTCTCCTATGTGTATTGTTGGCTTCTTTGTAAAACAATAAGGTGGCTTTAGGAGTGTGGGTCTGTTTCCTATTCCATTGGTCAGTGAGTTTTTTTATTTTGCAATATCGTGCTGTTTTCATTATTATAGCTCTGTAACAAAAACTGAAATCAGAGATGGTGACAAGATTGTCTTTTTTGTTTGTGTATGAAATTTAAGATTTTTATCTTCAGATTTGGTGAGGAATTGCAGTGGAACGTTGCTGACTATAGACCTCTGTTGGTAGTATCGGAACATGTCCAAGATTGGAATCAGGAGGAATTCTGGGTGCTTGTAAGAAAACAAGACATGAGACATGTCACCTCGATTTTATCAAAAACATGTTATTATTTTTGCAATTTGCTATCCCGTGTCTCCCACATGGAGCAGGTAGAAATGAGTTTACTTCAGATTACTTATTACAGTTGTTATTTGTTTATATGCCTCTATGGAAAAACATGATGCATGAAGCTTTTCCTTGAGATTGCATATAGCTTGAATTCATGAGAATGTTACTCAGATGATCATTCCTAACCCTTGGGTTATAAATTGTCTAATGCTCTGAATAAATTTGTCTATTGCATGAGACTTTAGTCCATTTCATTTTTCGGCTCCATTATTTCCTTTCCTTCCCTCCCTTCCTTCCTTCCTTCCTTCCTTCCTCCCTCCCTTCCTTCCTTCCTTCCTTCTTTCCTTCCTTTTTTCCTTCCTTCCTTTGGTCTCTGCCTCTGTCTCTCTTCTCTCTGTCTTTTATATGTTCTTATTCCCTGCCTTGTTGCCTCCTTGCCTCCCTGTGTCCCTATGTTCTTCCTCTCTTACTCCTTCCCTCTCTGCCCTCCTTCCCCCTCCTCTTTTCTTACTTTAACCTAGATGTGAAAATGAAGGAAGTTACCTGGGTAGCTTAAGTTTCTTTGCGGGGGAAAACAGACCATGTTTGTTTTATAACTCAACACCTACTGAAGAGAATTGAGGTAGTGAGATTGTAGAAAGTTTACTTTAGCATTGGTTTTGCAGCCAACAGTACAAACTACAGATGTGCACAGGGGACACAACAGAGACTTTGTCAGGGTCAGAGGACCCTGAATGCAAACACAAAAAGCCAAGAAATGAACTCCAGGACTATAAAGAATGTTAGTGGCTCAATTTTGGAGGTACTGTCTTCAAAGAAGTATAAGAACATAACGTCTCTCTGCACTTGTCAGTATCGTGGCTGGCCATCTCTGTTGCCACAGAGACACATCTTGCTGAGGGATTTTTGTATTTAGTCAGCTAATATAACTGTTAACATCTTCATCAGTCTAAAACAGATTCCTTTGTGTTTGATATGAAAAAATCTTGTGACTTTGCTGGCTCCTCTTCAGGTCCAGTAACTGTTCCCAATGCCTCCAACTCCATCCCACTAACCTTGTCCAGGTCTCTTGAGTTCTCTGATGAGTCTTTCTCTGTTCTCTTTTTATTCAAAACCTATTGTAATGTTGGCCATGATGGTTACAAGGGAAGCATGTGTTCTCTAAACCTCAGTTCTTATGTTTGAAAGAACAGCCCCACAAATCCATACTTCCTGGAAGTCAGAAGTAATAATTCTGTCTTGGCCACAGGGAAGTCTTTCATTCAGATAGAACAAGCAGAAATCATTTTTCTGGAACCCATTCACCACATTTTTTTTAAATGGTTATGAGGTTAGATTCTATGATTAATTAGTTTTCCATCCTCTCTTTGATTCCCTAGATCTCACCAGTGTCTTTTCTCACAGATGGGTCCTGTCCTTTCTACCTTAAGACCCTCACTATTCTATTTGCGTTAGGATGTTTAGTTGACTCTTTTCTCTAACCTTCAGATAAAATGTCTGAGGCAGAGACATTCGTGCTGTCTTATTAACCTGTCTCTGCCATTTCGGTTGAACTAAAAAGCATGTGGAATATGAAGATTTGCAGGGGACAGTCACTAGACTCATCAGATATGCAGTGACGCTCTAATCAATTTGACCTTGCTGTTGATGCATGAAAATGAAAATATATGCCATTTTTAGAACTAAATGTCTGTTTACTGTGACTTTTATGGCCAAGGACATTCTGTAACGATCTCCTTCACCCAACTGAAAAACACTGTTGTAAGAAATTAGGATCTGGAGCCAGAAGATATGTCTATTGGTTTGATTCTTTTCATGTCATTATTCATTCCTTCATTCCTTCATTCATCCATCCATCAATCCATTCATTCATTTGTATGAAGGAATTTATGGTCATAGTTTTATTTTATTGTCTATAAAAGGAAGATATTTTGGGTTTGGGGATAGTCTATTTTGTTGTATGGGAATGTCCCCTGGTCAATTGACTGTGGCCTTAGTTGATGATCTCACACACAAGTATATATGGGCTCAGTGTGTCAACAAAATAACAAAAATAAAAGTTATGGATAAGTGTTCCGAGGCAAGAGTAGGTTTCTCAGATTCCCATTAGTAAAACAAGGGAAGTAAGATTTAGCGTCTATGGGCTTTGGCTGGATGAAAATGTGACTCTTAGCAGGCACTCTCTCCCTCTTGGCTGTCCACTGTTCTCTCATACATTTGCAGAAGTGTAGATTCCCTCCAGCCATTGTCACCTGCTGAATGACAGCAGTAAGTAGCCTCTTGGCCATGGAGAAGCTGGGCATAGAACAGTGCCTCAGCTAATTGCTTCACTTACCCCAGGGAACAGTGTGGGTAGAGTAAGCGAGTGGTTCCATCAACGGAGAATTCTGCACCCAGACTGGCTTCTCTGTCTCTGGCCTTTCCTGGGAATCCTCATATTTTATAAACATTCTTCAGAAAATCAGAATGTAGATGAATAATAACAGGAATAATAATAGCCACTAACTGTATAGATCTACCATGTATAAAGCTGTCAAAGCAGGGAAGAATATGGTGTTTGTTGAAAAAGATCAATGGATTCAGAAAGTTTTAAAGGATTTTATGAACATCCAGTAGCACAAACCCTATCATATTTGTGATTCAGGTACTCTGCTAGAGAACTGTAGAGTGTCAATATTTGAGGGAAAAATCATATAATATACAAGTGTGTGCACGTGTAAAAAACAGTTCACTATAGATTAAAAATAAGCTGTTAGAAGTCAGCCAGGTGAGTATGTATTGTCACTCACACCATGGACTCATGGAAAACTCCAAGGAGATCTCAAGACCAGAACAGTGCAGAGGAATAGTCATATTAAAGAGTCAGAAATGCAACTACCATGCATGAAGGTGTCAAAGCAGAGCAGAATACAGTGTTCACTGAAAAAGGCTAAAAATCTTTACCATGACAGACAAGAGGGGAGATAGTTGGGGGAAGATTGAGAAGGGAGACAGGGCCCAGATTATGAAGGGCCTTGGTCATAGTCATCACATGAGGTTCAGAGCAGGATAAAACCTGTAACAGAATGATGCTTGACTTGTATTTCTTCCAGATTACTGTGGGGCAAGCCACATGTCTTTGAGCTTAAGTGGGATTTGTCTGTTTTTTCCACCATGACTTAGGGCCAGCAAGCATTCTAGTGGTTGCATTTCTGATTATCTCCTCATACCCCTCTAGATATTTGGCAGTAAATCCGAATTGGCACATTAATAACCCATACTGTTTATTCCTTTATTCATGTCTTTTCTTATACTTACTTTATATAAAGGAGAGTCTATGTGTTCAGCTCTGTGCAATGCAGAGCTTCTCAATATAGCAGGAGAATGGGAGACCTGGCCACTTAGGAGACTGTCTCAGTCAGTGTTCTGTTTCTATGAAGAGACACCGTAACCTTGGCAACTCTTATAACAGAAAGCATTTAATTGAAGCTTACTTACAGTTTCAGGAGTTTAGTTCATTTCCATCATGGTAGGAAGCATGGCCTCATTTTCCAATGGTGGCTGCTTTATAACCTGGATTGAAGAGTGGGGTGATGAGAAAAAAGAATCCCTAGAATATTTGCTATATATTTGTCATATGGGAGGAAAAAAAATGATGCCTTGTTGTTCACACCTCTGAGAAATCAATGTTACATTCCAACCTGGTATAACTTGACAAATTGCGATGGCTGTGTTCATCCCCCTGTGTAGCTCCATCAGGTCTAAGAAGAACGGAAGTCAGGCTGTGCTGAGAAAACATGCAAATATTTCAATGTTCTGTTACAGATGTAAACACACCTGGCCCACGCTTTAGCATCCCAACCCATGTCTCTGCGTGAGATAGGAAGGAACAGCTCAGCTCACATAAGAACAGCTTCTATTTGTGTGCTACCTGCTTTAGAGTCTATTGTCCATTTATTACCTGTCTTGAGATAATACTGTGATATATGGTGGTTTTGTTGTTGTTGTTGTTTAATTTCAGTTATTTCTAGGATGCTCATATGAAAGTGGACTTAGTACAAACAAAAGTCCAGCTATCAGTGTCTCTTGAGCCTCATGACCAGGGTATGTGCTTGCAAAGATGTGCTCAAATATAGAACAAAATAAGACTAACCTGATGAAAACACACAATAGAAGGCCCTTGTAAGGGAAAAAGGAGATACAGGATTATTTAAACTGGGGAACAAGGCTGGGCCTTGGCATCAGCACTTCTCAGGATGACCAAAAGTATAACCTTGTCTAATGCTGAGGAGGGATGTACTCAAACACTTCAAGCAGAAACCAGACTGATGTGTTGACTCCTATCCAAATGATTCATGTCAGTACTCCCTAGAAGCTAAGCTCAGAGAGGTGGGCACTAGGGCACTGTCAAAGAGGTCCCTTGTTTGTGGTACCTAGAATAAGGAAGACCAAATGCTGCACATAACAAATTCTATGGCCACTGTACAGAATATCGTCTAGGAGTCGATGATACTCTGAGGGATTAGCCTGAGCTCAGATGTCTTCCTCACAGATTTCTATGCTAATATCCACAGCCCCAGTAAAACTAAAAGGAATATCTGAATTTAGATATCCGTACTAATCACTGGATAATTCTGACCAAGTTACTAGAATTCAGTGAAACTCGGTCCCTGACTCAGCAGATGTTATGTTACAAAGAAACCATTCCGGGAAGTGAAATCACCAATGAGAAACCCCCACATAGTGGGGTTTGGTTATATTTGGTTACCTTCCCTGCCAACCCTTGCACTTGTATTCCTAAAAAAAAAAAAAAAAACGGTGGTTTTGAAGCTGTGTGAACACTGGGTCATTCCTGTTTTATCACATGATCTCTCTAAGAGAGTCTTTTGTAATTTGTTTTTCCAAAGTTTCAGGCTCCTCTAATCTTCTCTACAATCCTCTCAGCACTAACTGAAGACATTTTGCTGAGGTCCACTTGATATGCACCCTGAGTGCACCAAATTTTCTCTTCCATTTTAAAAAAGAAATAACTTGTGAAAATCCCTAGTAACATATTGTTATACAATGACTTTCATTCTATGGAGCAAGTGTGTGTGTGTGTGTGTATGTGTGTGTGTGTGTGTCTGTGTAGAGACCAGAAAAAAGCAAATGTTGTTGTTGTTATTGTTGTTGTTATCATTCAGGTAATATTTGTCCTTTTGTTGAGACAGGATCTCTCACCGGCCTGAAACCTACTAAGTAGGCTAGACTGGCCAGCCAGTGAACCTCAGGGTTTCACTCATCTCCACCCCAGTACTGGGATTACAAAAATATTTTTAAAACGTGATTCTGGTTTGAGCTCAGGTCCTTGTGCTTGCAAGGCAAACATGTTGCTGATCAAAACATCTTCCCAACCTGGAGACAACATTCTTGTTATTTTCACCTTTCTCAGTACAATGTCATCTTGTTCTGACTTTGGCATGCCTATTGCTCATATTAGACAGATGATGGTCCTTAAATTTTGTACTCTACATGAGAGGAAAACTTGAGCTATGCTTGTGTTACTGTGATCACCATTATTGTCATCATTGTCGTCGTCATCATCACAATTTTGCGCATGGTTTCTAAGTGATTTTAGTCCACCATAGTGCCAAAGGTGTAGCAAAATGAGTGTCTACTTGTGATTTAAGGGGTGAATGGAGGACCTATTCACATAGTGTGAAACAGAAAGCAGAAAGTATGAGCAATGAATGAAGGGTAGATAGACCTTCAAAGGGTCAACCCCAGTGTTCTGCCAGAGCACCCTTGCTTTCCAAGGGCATACAGCCTTCAAAGCAGCACTACAACTGAGTGTCCAGAACATGAACACACAGAGTTTGATGCAAAGTCATACTACACTGGAAACATTAATGAATATGTAGTAATTTGCTCACGTGGGTGATAGGTATGGGTATGCATTGAGTCTATGTGCCTTTGTCAGAATTAAAATAAAAAGGCTAATCAATGGCATTACATAGATTTATTATTCATCCACAATTATGAATAAAAGAGCTGATAAGACATATGTGCTTAGTATGTTATTCATGGAAACCTAATGGCCTTAGTAGAAGCAGCTGTCTCCATGGGGCTGGTTTTAGCTATCCTGTTTTCAAGAATGTAGGTATAAGAGAGAGAGGCTACCAGCAATGACTCCAGAGGCATACGACATTTTGATTGATCTCTTAAATTGTAGACGTCTCGCTGTCATCATTTTCTAATCTATCAAGAGACTCGGGAGAACAAGAAACAGAAAGAAAAACCTTTAGAAAACTGAAATATATGGAAAAAGGGAATGGAGTGACTGGTGTTGAAATATTCTTTGGTGAGCATGAGCCCAAAGAGAGGATTATTTTACCTTGTGTCAAATTCGTTCATTTGTCTTCCATGTCCCTAAGTCCTGAGAATTGTAAATGATGCCTGTTTTGTTTCAACTTGATTTTTAACTCATATTCTTCCAAATTGGATTTTAAAAAGCTCTTATGAGAAAAACCACTAGAAAGACTTTTCTGCCTCAGTGGCTTTAAGCATGAAATTGTCTTCCATGGATCAGGAGCCATGCTTTGTACCTAGCTATAAAGTATGCTAACGAAGGTAACACAGACTCTAAAACCCTTTTCCATTTGTATTGCTTGGCTCTGCCCCATTCCCTTCTTAATTCAAACTGAATGCATATTAGCTGTGCATTTATGAACCGTATTTTCCTGTGTGATAGGTAGTGCTCCTGACTCTTGAGTACGTTGTTGAGTAAAGTGGACAAAGGTCTTGGTTCTTATATACTCATGGCAGGAGGAGGCAAAGTAACTGGAAAATGATAAATTACATGGAGCAATTGAAAATGTAAATACTTCAGGAAGTAGAGGCCAGGCGCACTAGAAGAGAGGAGGGTCAATAGTTTTGAGGAATCCAGAGAAGCTAGACTATAACAATGCCATCTGATTAAATTCTGGGAAGTGCATTGTCAGGGGAAGTTCCAAGCAGAGAATAGTTAGTACATAGTGCCCAAGGCAGCTCAGTGTTGGTCCTGACTTGAGAATAGTGGGATATCTAATGTCCCTAGATAAAGGGCAAGGTGGAATTGGAAGGACAGTGGTCTACCATGATTGTTGAAGATATTAATTACCATTTACTCCATGAAACAGAAAGTTACTGTAAAGCTTTAAGCCAATAGTTTTTATAGAGATACTTCCTCCTCCTCTTCCTCCTCCTCTTCCTCCTCCTTGTCCTCCCCCTTCTCCTCTTCCTCCTCCTCCTCTTCCTCCTCCTTGTCCTCCTCCTCCTTGTCCTCCTCCTCCTTGTCCTCCTCCTCTTTGTCCTCCTCCTCTTCCTCCTCCTCTTTGTCCTCCTCCTTTTCCTCCTCCTCCTCCTCCTCCTCCTCCTCCTCCTCCTCCTCCTCCTCCTCCTCCTCCTCCTCCTCCTCCTCCTCCTCCTCCTCCTCCTCCTCCTC
>JANHMN010000003.1:67131497-67154916 GCA_030674055.1 Rhabdomys pumilio | reverse complement strand
ATCCTCCTCCTCCTCCTCCTCCTCCTCTTCTTCTTCTTCTTCTTCTTCTTCTTCTTCTTCTTCTTCTTCTTCTTCTTCTTCTTGTATTTTTGGACTAATGTTATGTTGTGTTGTAGATATGTTGGGAGAGTCAAGTTAATAAGGATGCTGACACTGAGTTAGGAGTTTAACTTGTAAGTTATTCAAGATAGGCCTAAAAGAAGCATAAAAAAAAAACACAACAGAACAAAACGAAACAAACAATCCTCCCCATATTAAATCATGTATTTTATTCTCTCCCCAAACCCAAATCTTTCTTCTTGGCTCAAAATACTTTTATTTTGAAGTGTTCATTCTATCCTATTGAAATTTATAAAGTAAATTTAAGAAACATTGGTTTTTTAGACTATTAATAACTGTCTGGTTTCCAACTTATACTACAATTCTTAAGTTTCTAGGTAGCACTTTCATTATTGTTATTTCCAAATATTGTTTCATAGGTCGTATTTATCATTGAAGAAAATAATTGATGTTTATCATCAGCTGAATGTTTCTGGCTCCAAGTTGCTCATTAATTCCTGATGTTAGCGTACACTGACTTGCTCTGCGTATCTTGGGCTGGTCTGGTACTTTCTATTCTCTCAATTCAGGCTCTTTCAGTTGCAATGCTATGCTTCAAATAGCTTCTGAAGCATGTCTGTTGAGGCCTTTGCATCATTTGTAAAAATTTATCTTGTTATCTTTTGGTTCTTTTGTTTTGTTTTGTTTTGTTTTGTTTTTTCAAGACAGGGTTTTTCTGTGTAGTTTTGACTGTCCTGGAATTGGCTGTGTAGACCAAATTGGCCTTAAACTCATGGAGATCTGCCTGGCCCTGCTTTGAGTGTTGAAATTAAAGGCATGTACCACCACTGCCTGGCAATCTTCATTCTTTATAATTGAAAATTAAGTAACCATTTATCCCAGTTTTCAAATGTAAAATGTCTATCTTGCAGGATATGGGGTTACTAAATAAAATATAGTCTGTTCAGATAAACAGTAATAAACTTTGAGTATAAGTAGGCTCCACATATTGTATTTATGTTTTAAAAAGTCGTTTATTGAATAACCAATTTATTGGGCATTTGTAGGTTTGTTACATGAAAGTTCTGCTCAAGATAAACCAGACAGGGGTGATGAGTTGAGAGAGTTTTATTCTTATAGA
This sequence comes from Rhabdomys pumilio, assembly GCA_030674055.1. Taxonomy (NCBI): domain Eukaryota; kingdom Metazoa; phylum Chordata; class Mammalia; order Rodentia; family Muridae; genus Rhabdomys; species Rhabdomys pumilio. Next base: position 67,153,736 of record JANHMN010000003.1, on the reverse strand, counting down.
AATAACATAGTAAAGTAATGAGAAAGACCTGGCAATAAAAGAATGCCAACATCGATTATGTTAGAGAGGGCATGAATCTAGACCATGTTCACACGTGGTTTCTGTCCTCACCAGAATAAGACAGTCACTTCACATTCCCATGCATTTGCTTTCTGTATCCAGGTGATACCTTTGCCAAACTCTGGCTACCAAACACCTTACTTTAATAATTCAACTAAACAAGTTACCGATAAATTCTACTGCTTAGTTGCTATGAGGAAATCAATAGGAGATGTAAGGATCAAGTTAAGCTACCAACTTCCACAGCAATGGAAAGATGAAGAGAGAGAAGAAGAGGAGGAGGAGAAGAAAGGGAGAGTGAAAGGAAGAGGAGACTGACAAGGGGGAGGAGAAGGAAGAGCTGGATAGCATCCATGTGATTAAAATTTCTTGACCTTGTTCACAGATGGAGAGAGAAGAAATACCAACAACTTTTTTTCTTTGTGCTTTAAAAACCAGAACCTAGCTCTCCCATGGAATTTTGGCTGACTTTTAGTATACACTGGGGAAAACCCCACAATTTTTGAATTACTGTTTGGAGGAAGAAGAGTTTACTCTATGTCTATGCCTGAAGGTTTTACCTCAGTGAAGGTCTGAGATGAATGTACAAGAACGCACAGAACACACAAATAAATATGCCACCCTGAAGCAAGAAACTTCATAAATAACAGTGTGAGGGTTTCGAAATAACTAGACATACAAAATTAGAAACTGGTATTCAGCGTTTAAATACATGAAAACATAGAAAGTGGTAATAAAATCACAATACATTTCAGAACAATAACCTGGAGCCTCCATATCTAAAAAAAAGTTAAAATTGGAAATAAATTTAAATACTTATAGACCTGATTAGAAACCTAGAAGATGATACTCATAAGACCACCTAGAATGCTGCCAGAGATGCTGATTAGATTAAACACCTGAAAGAGTTGTTACTAGCTAGAAAGACTGGTGTCAGGAGATAGATAGACTTTTCTTAAAAGATGCAGGCCATGGTAGGAAATAAGGTGAGGAAAAGTCCATTTGCAAACAGCTAAAACTTTTTCAAAGTTGTTTCAAAGATTGAATTTTAGATTTAGGTAGGATGATGGAATCTGAGGAGAATAAACAGATTAATACGCCATACAGAACTGGAAAGCAAGGCAGTTCAATAGACCCAACTATATACTGTTTGAAAGGAGCAAAATATTCTTTTCCTCTCCCTCTCCCTCTCTCCCTCCTCCTCTCCCTCCTCCTTCTGCCTCTCTCTGTATGCACACTCTTGGTACTGGAGATTAAACCTCGGGCTTTCCACGTGCAAAGCATAATTCCACAGCTGAGCTGTACACTCAGCCCCCTAAAAGCATAGCTAAATGTAAACATAAATAAAGGCTGGAATTAAAAAAAAATTAAATGGCAAATGCTGATAAAAATACCAGTGTTGTTGAATAAATCAAATAAAGTAAAAAGCAAGAAGTATTGTCAAAGATATTTTATAATGTAAAAAGGATCAATTCAAGGGCAGGGTATGAAACTCCAATAACATTTACCTAATATTATTTCAAATTGCATGAGAACAAGCTGGCAGAGATTTAATGAGGGCAGCACCTTGGAGATATTCTGCAGGTAGGCTGAGTGAGTGTCTTTGTCTGAAAAGACTATAACTAACACTTGAGATGGGATGCTGTCAATGCCTCCAGAACCTGTCAGGAGGCTGAGCTGGGCCCAGGGTAGGTGTCAGTTTGTGCAACAGTGAAGGAAAGATATGTGGAATCACTGAAGAAACCGATCAGGGAGCTTTTCAGATAAAAGAAGACAATCTCATAAAGAAACTCAGAAAAGCAGTCGTGAATAAAAAGCAAAGAATATAATTACATTTTAATAGAAGATCAGCATCCTAGATGGCAAATATGTTTTATGAAGGCTAAGTATGGAAAAATGACACAATACACAAGACAAGGTGAGATATAGGGTTAATGCTGCAGTATTTTTGAATTATAAGAATAAGATTTCTAATGTTAATTTACAAAATACTACATTCAATAGGGAATATTAGTTTAAACCTACTAAATGCTAGTTTTTAACCACTAAAATGGTTTAAAATTTTATAAAACTATTGAGATAGTAGAGGGTAGTATTAAAAAAGCCACTTACCTGAGAGCAGAGCAAACAGGAGCATGGGAGGAAATTGTGCTACAGAAGAATTGAGAAATGAAAGTGTTAGCATTAAATAAGAACTGTAAAAGCAATTGCTAGTTTTCATGGAAAAATGATCAAAGATTTCAATTTTAAAAAGCAAAACGTTTGGCTAAATTAACAATAACTGCATGGTGATTTTAAGAGACACGGGGCCCGTTTCATTTGTGGATTTGAAAAATAAAAAGATGAAAAATCAGTTAATGCAAATTCCAATGGAAAGAGAACCAGTTCACTAGTTTACACTATGCAATTATGCATTTTAATGTAATGAGTTTGCTTAAAGGTCAGAGTTTCCTCCTTATAATAAAATATCTAGCTTAACAAGAAGTTAAAACATTTTAAGTGTTTACGATCTTATTCACACAGATTCAAAATATCATCATAAGTTAAACAGAAAGATAAACACCATTGTTTTAATGTTGGGAGATAGTCATGGTTCCCTCAGTAACTGTTAGGACAGCAGATAGTCATTAAGGGTAAAGAATACATGTATACGTGGTTATTGAACCTGATCTAATTTACACACATAAAGAACTGCAGCAAATAGTCACAAACAAATAGCATTTCAAGAGCAGTGGGACTATATAGTAATAATTAATAATAATAATAATAATAATAATAATAATAATAATAATAAAGAAACTCAGAAAAGCAGTCGTAAATAAAGAGCAAAAATGTGGAAACATAACGCAAGTCACAAGGACAAAAAACTGAATTCCTTACAGAAGTTTTTCTTAACACAATGAAACTAATCTATAGTTGGCAATAAAAGGATAGCAGTTTATATTAAATTAAAAATAAACACTAATAAGACACAAGTACTATACAATAAAAAATTGGAAAACTGGGGGTGTAGATTTAACTGAGAAGTGGGGAGACAGGGCGATATGGAGAGAGTGAAAGAGGAGAGATAGAGTGAAAGAGGTGAGATAAATAGAAGTAAATTTGTTTGAAAAAACAGAGAAACAAATTATTTTATGTTTACATCAAACTATATTTGAATAAAATTATGTCTCTTGGGGCGATAGTGCTCCCCAAAGAGCCCCAGACTAACAAAACCTCCAGTGACAGGTATGGGAAATCTCACTTGAACTTTTGGTCAAGGAAGTAGTCTAAGAGACTTCCCAAACAATAGAGGCTTTTGCCATTGTTCTCAGGTACCTTCCAGAACTTGAAATACGTCCTTATTGCTGAAGACACTACAGACAGGATTTGGAGAAACTGAGCTGGAACTGACCAGGAAGTCTTCTCTATGAGGACCAGCTCTCACAGTATTCAAAGGTGTTATGCAAGCTATCAAGGAAATAAAAAGTCAGATTAGTGGTCTTACCCAGTTTGAAAGCCTATAAACGATAGCAATGACCAGCACATCAAGATATCCCCAGATGTATCAGTGGCACCTATATTAGCAACAACTAACACCTGTCTACTTGGACTTAAGGTTCACTAAATATGAGAGAAATCATTCCTGGTATTGAAAACATAGCCAATTACTCGTGGCTGATGAGTACATAGATTCTAGAGGAGACCCTATTACTGCCATTTTGCTGAAGCTATATAATTTCCAATTTGATTCAAAGCACTTATTCTTATTCCCACAGATGAATGCAGGTCTAATCCCTCATCACAAAAAAAGCTTCTTTTTGTAGCAGATGGGAAACATTACAGAAACTCATCAAACTGCAGGGAGCAACTGACTGGGATGCCCAACCCTATTACTAGATCTCTAACTTATCCTCTACATCTAAGGCCAGGGAACTTAACAATAAATGAGGAAGAAATATTTCAAAAGGTACCAGGAATATTCAATATTCAAGGGAACCAGGAAGTCTGCTGCGAGATTGTGTCTTCACTATATAACAGGGAATCCATGAAATCCCCAAAATACGGTTCACTAAACAGCACCTACACAATGACAATAGAAGTTGATATGCTAACATTGATGGAGTCTCCTAGATAAAGGCCAATAAGAAATTTATGGCTGCTGAGAGGGCAAGAATAATTCTCTAGGGACAGGCCCCTCATAGGTTATCCAATTCCAAGCAATGATGCCTAAACAGATACACATCTGAGCAACACTAAATGTACTCAGAAGGCTGTATTTGTGTGTATGGGTGTGTGTGTTTGTGGTAACAATAACTAAAGAAGAAGAGGTCACTAGTCCTAGAGACAGAACCTAGGAGGACTTGGAGGGACAGAGGGAAGAGGAGAAATGGCGTGAATAGAGTACACATGTGTAAAATTCTCAAAATTTATTTTTACATTGAAAGTAAAATAATAAAAAAATTCCTTCAAAACATTCATGAATCAAAGTAGAAATCACATTGAATTCATTTATTTTTTTCTTCACTAATATACCAGAACTCCTGACATCAACAAATTTAGGAAGGAAGAATTAATTTGGACTCATGGTTTGAAGATGTAGCCCATGATGGTGGGGAAGGTTTGGTGCTAGGCATAGACTGCAGCTATGGCTGGTTACTTCATGTTGGTCGTCAGGAAGCAGAGCACTCAGACTATAGCTCAAAAGATATACCCTAAATATAAAACCTCATAAAACCTACTTCCTCCAGGTAGACCCCACTTCCTAAAGATTCTACAACTTTCCAAAACAGTAGGCACAAACTCTTCAAACACACAAGCCTGTGGGGGACATTTTCCATTCCAAGCATAGCACAGAGTGCTAGAAAACATTCTGAAGTAAATGATACAAAAGAAACAAAGGATAGACGCAGACATCTTTCAATGAAGGACACGTGCAGTCGTTATTTCAAATATATTTTTACAAGCCTGAAGTCAGCTAGCCCAATCTCTCTCAATGATGTAGAAAAACCTACAAAAACTAAATTTTTACAAAGGAGTGAAATCATATAATAAAGTAAAAGTGGACATATAGCAGAAGGTTCAACAAAGATAAACTATACTGCTTGCCATAAGAGTATCACAGCCAAAAATTCCATAATGGAACAACCAATAGAAACAGGAAGATGAGGCACAAACTATAAGTATAGGAATTGATACTGCTTATCACTATTGCTCAGATATAACACTATTAAAAAAAAGCATTAGAAGAAAAATAAACTGTGTTAGGAAATATAATCTATATCCCAATATATTTGAATGTGTTCATTTAATGGGTAAACCTCTAAAGTGAACATTTGCATAATGTAATATCGACTAAAGAAATTGAATCGATTTATTCAAATCATCCTAGGAAGAGAATTACAAACCAGACAGTTTTGCTCGGATTTTAAAACCACTCTCCAAACATTTATTAGTGAACTTGCATCAGCATTGTTCAAATTCTTCCAAAAAAAGAAAAAGAAAAAGGGGATGATTTTTCTACTTTATTTAATAAGGGTTACATAAATATCATATAGTTCAAGTGATACATAATCATATTCTCCTACCGAGCATCTACTAGTCTACAGAAATTGCAATAAAAAGAGAAAAATTATAGTTTTATCTCTTGCAAGTTAGTGCATAAAAATTCTTTGAGGTATTAGTAAAACAAATTTTGAAATACATAAAAAGAATGTTATGTGAAAACCACATTTGCTTAATTTAGGTAAGCAAGGTTGGCTTCATATTTGAAATTACTAGGAAGGGAAAAACCATAAACCATATAACAATCTTAACATATGTAGATGGAATTATTTTGTAAAAATTTAACGTATAGTTTATAATAAGAACTCTGATGGAGTAAAAATAGAAAAAATGACTTTTAATGTCTTAAAAGTGTCTATACAAATTACCAATATATAATGCTGAAATACTTAAAGCCTTGTGCCCCAAACTGAGCAAAAAAAGGATGTCCCTTGTGGCTATATTTTTCACTTACCAGGGACCCTGATCTACTTAATAATGGTAGAAAAGAAATAAAAGCAATTGAATTTGAAAAGATAAAACTCACTTGTATATGATATACTTTGGATGTACAGACAATTCAACAAGTCTAATGTTATCTGAATTACTAGAGAGAGTCTTCAAAATTTATAGATGCAGTTTGGAAATACAAAACCAATTCTATTTTAACATTAATAATAAACTATTAAAGAAAACACATTCTGTGATTTTATAGCATAATTTATCACAGCATTCAAAATATCAGCTAAGTCTATTGAATATATGCGTATGTTCCTTATAAGGAAACATATTTAAATTAAAGAAAATCAAAGAAATAGAGGAATATTGTATCATGACACAGTTAAAAAGTCAGTATTTTGGAGATAGCATTTTTTCTCTAACATGATCTAAAGAGTTACTGTAAATTTCATCAAAATTTCAACAGACTGCTTTGTCATACAGAAACTGGCAAGTTGAATCTAAAAGTTACATGAAAATGAAACAACAGAGAATACAAATACAAAGAAAAGGTGTTAGCTTCCTCTAGGTCTGTCCCAGCTCAGGAAAGCCGCAGTGGCTAGAATAATATCTTACAGCTTAGATAGACATATAGAACAACAGAACAAGGAAGACCGGATGCCAGACATCAACAAGACTTCTTTGCCCTGTCCAATGTCTTGTAGGCATTATTGTTACCTAAATTATGTCTGAGTCTCCTCGAACACACAGAGGCTAATACTTTGCTTCAATTCTTTTGAGTTTGGGTGTAGTCATGTGGTTTGCTTTGGCTCAGTGAAGTGAGAACATCTGTGATATGAAGGTGTTTTCAGGTCTAAGTTCTAACAAGTAGGGGGATTCCTCAGTCCTGAATGAAAGAACAATTGGTACCTAGATGAGACCCTCTGATAGAAGCCTAAACACTGTGACACTGGCAGTTGTCATTTGGCTGCCAGCAAGGGCTGCATCTGAAGCTCAAAGTACGGTGAGTGACAGGACAGAGAGTGTTGGTCAAGCTGGTTGCTCTTAGAAGACTGAGTTCAAACCAAATAACAATGACTTTGTGGTTAGAGAAGCTCTGGGAACAGGGCTCAGTGATGGGAGCTGTCAATGTATTTGGCGAGTTGTATGAAAAAGTTGAACCAAAACAGATTAACCCAAACAAATAGTTTACAAGCAGGAAAGAGACATCTCAGAGTTATGTAGGATAAAAAGAAACAAAAAAGATTTCAAGTTAATATAGTAAGAGACAGAGCTAAGAGTAAAAAATGACAAATGAACACTCAGTAATAACTAACGGATAAATCAGTGATTAGGGTGCCTAGCGGTAAAAATCTAATTAAGAGGTGGCTTAACCTCATATATCTAGACAAATGGGCTCAGATTAATGATATTGAATACATAACTTTTCCATTAAATTCTAATAAGTTCAGAGTACCTGGTATTAAAAGAGAAAGCAAGAGTTAATGGCAAAAAGGAAATAAAATTGAAGATAAAAATGTGGGTGGAACAGAATTGTGGGTGGGGCTGCTGATGGGGGAAACTCTCCTTAGTTTATAGCTTAAACCTTATAAGAGAATCACATCTTGATTGTGGACTACTACATTGGGTTATTCCAGTCTCAGAATCAAGGTTCATTGGCAAGCTGACTGAGAAAGATCTTTAACTCCCAAGAGATCAGAGTTTTAGATGCCATCTTGCAAGTCAATAGGAAAGAAGAAATGGCTGCCTGGTGGCTGTGAACTGTGATCCCAGTTACTCAGAAGGCTGACACAGGGAGTTCGCAAATTCAAGGCCTTTCTGGTTCACATTGTGAGTTCAAAGTCAGCCTAGGTCATTTAAAGAGTCCTTGAAAACAAGGAAAGACCGTGAAAAGAAGGATAGGGATAGATCTCACTGAGAATGCTCTCACCTTGCACACAAAAGCTGGCCTTGAATTTTCAGCACTGCAAAATGAAACGAAAACCATTCCCCAAGACAAAGCTTAAATCCAAATTGGAGAAGAATAAGTGACCAAAGAGTCCATCTGTCTCAGAGAGAGCATTGGGATACATCATTAGAATAGTTCCAAGACTCAGTGTTCAATATGACTTTGGAGTTACCACTGCTGTGTAGCCACCTCAGCATTCTGTTCTTATCCTTGAGCCATGAGCTTCTATATTATAGGCTTCTATATTATGTGTGAAACTTGAGAACACAAGCTTATAAGTATTCAGATCCCATCAGCATCTGGGCTGTGAACCAGTCACTCCACTACTTTGGGTCATTCACTAAGAGGTGATCCAGTTCTCGGTGTTCTGCTTTCCTTGTCTGTAAAATGTGACTTTAACTAAACAATCAAACAAACAGCACTTCATAGTAGAAATGGCATTTGCTCAGAGTCTGGCAGACAATCAACCATCTGATAAAATGGGAGGAGCCATCATAGCTCCTCCTAAAAGCTCTAGCTGATTAGTTGGCTAACTAGCTAGCAAGCTAGCTTTTGAGACAGGGTCTCATTATGTGGTCCATGTTAAAATCAAACTTGCAATTCAACTGCCTTAGCCTCCCAAGTGCAGAGATTACAAGTGTGCACCACCATACCCAGGTATAGCAAATGTTTAAAATCTAACAGTGATATTTTGAACAAAGTGCCAGTCTGCTTTTTACCTGATGTGGTTAGCCCATAGCTACACTGTAATTTAACATTGTTTGGAGAGAGCACACCAGAATTTTGTTTTCTTTATCCACACTTGAATGTCACGTGTCATCCTGAAGCCTCATTGCACTTCTCAGGCTCTGTGGAAAAGTGACAGCCACCTCTAGAGATGCCACACTTTTCTGCCTTTGAAAGTACAAGTAAATTTGCATCACATGGCCTGTGGTTGCAAGCATTTCTTTAATGTTGCTGATAGTGCCCTTTCTGGTTTCCTTTCATGTTTCCCGGGGCTTCAAGCAGATAACATCATTTAGCTTCACATGCCTGTGATGCGGATAGTGAACAGAATACCTGACTGGGTAACACCTACTGACTTTGAAGGAGTGTGTGTGTGTGTGTGTGTGTGTGTATGTGTGTGTGTGTGTGTGTGTGTGTGTATAATGTCTCTGTGTGTGTATATGGGAGTGTGTGTGCATGTGTTTGAGAGTTTGTGTATTGGATGTGTGTGTGTGTGAATGTGTGAGTGTACATGTGAATATGAATGTGTGTATGTGTGTGGTATGTGTGTATGGGTGTGTAAGTGTGTATGAAAGTATGTGTGTGAGTTTATGTGTGAATATGAGTGTGTGTGTGTGTGTGTGTGTGTGTGTGTGTGTGTTTCCCATCAGGAAGCACTGAGGAAATGAATGTTGGCTGTAAAACCACAGTAATCATTGTTGCTCCCCTCAGAGTTTGAAATGTGATTATGGAAAGTGATTGTGTAAGTCAGAAAGCTTAGGGATTTAGACATCAATTGATATGTTTTATTATTTTACATGAATAAATGTTGGGCCGCATTTACATCTATACCATGCATACCTGAGGCCAGAAGATCCCCTGAAACTGGAGTTGCAGACATGTAAGTTACACCTTATAAGTTGCCATGAGGGTACTGGGAATTGAACTCAGACCCCCTTCAAGACCGGCCAGTGCTCTTAACTGCTTAACCATCTCTCATCCTCCAAAGCTTAGATCCCTCCATTCACATTGCTTCCTTGTATTTTGGTCCATTATGAGGGAGGAAAGTGAGACTGAAAAACAATGACCTACATCAAAAACTTAAGGAGGTAACAGCAGAGGAAAGCGCCCTATCTCCAGCATTGCTGGTTTCTTTTCTCCTGTAATTTGGATCTTTGTAAAATAAACTGTTTTGCCCTTCCCTTGTTAACATTATGGAGCTGAATGGAGACTCATCTAGTTAGTCTGCTCAATGTAGCAACTAACTCAGAAAGACGGAAAGTGGTTTCAAAATTTGGCCTTTGAGGCTCTGGCTTGGGTTTTCTATAATTGGATACAAATACAAGGCCTGGAAGGGAATTACTGTGAGATTTAGCATGGTGTTATTTAATCATGTATTTAAATGGAGGAATTTTTGTGGGTACCAGGAAACCGCAGGATTGGGAAGCATGTAGTTACAGAAGCACAGCCTACCACCTGCACTCTGTGCCTGCTCACCTGGAATGTAGATTTTACAAACTTCGGTCTCTCTGTTCTTTATTAGGATGTTAGGGGATGCATCTTCTGTGTCAAGCAGTGTTTGGGGCTGGACTGTGTTCCACCTAAAAATAAGAAAGCTCCTAATTCTTAATACCTGTAAATGTGACCTTCAGGTACAAATAAGGCAATGTACTAGAGACGTAGGTTAAAATGAATGAGTTGTATAATGAAATGGTAATTCTCTACAGTTCAGGGTAGTTCAGCACAAGCTCTGCTGTTCTATAAGAAAAAGAGTTGGGAGCTTTAACTAGACACAGAGAAGAGATGCCATAGCAAGTTAAACACAGGGATACAAGACTTGACAAAGGCTTCGATAATGCATCCCCAAGCTCAGGAGATCAAGACATCCAGCAGAAACAGAGGCCTACCCCTAGAATGATAGGCTTATTTTTTTTTCTGGATAGCAAAGATAAAGCATGGTGACACATGACTCTAGACTCCTGGACTCTAGAACCACGAGACAACATTTTTTTTCCTGTTGTTTTTAAACATCTAGTTGCAGTACAGATATTCCCCACAGCTGTGGGTGGAGGAAGGAATGAACAGAGGAACTAAATAAGCAGTTCACACATCACTTAAAGATATGTATATATCTGTCTTACATCTATTTAGCATTAGGGAAACATAGATTAAAATCACACATAGTCCTACATAAGAATGCCTCTTGGGAAAAGATACTATACCAAGGTTCAAAGTGCTGTGAAGAAGCAGAAGCCACTTGGAAAATCTCTTTGGAGAATCAATTCAAAAAACTGCCTCAGAATCTGGCATGTCTAGAAAATCCCTCAAAGACGTGCCCAGGGGTCTGTGTCTTAGTTGATTCTAGATGCTCTCAGTTCAGGTTCAATATTAACTAACACAACACCATAGTTCAAATTTCTAGTACATCAAGAATGAATGTTCTTGTTTGGATGTCTAGAAATGTTCTGTGTTAGTTTATATTGAACCTTTCTAGTACTTCAAGAATGTACTAGAAAGTTGAACTATGGTGCTGCGTTAGTTAATATTGAACCTGAACTGAGAGCATCTATAATCAACTAAGACACAAACCCCTTGGCACGTCTTTGAGGGATTTTCTAGAAATGATCAGTGGAGGTGGGAAAACACACCCTAAGTCTGGTTGATACCACATAGGTTGGGGCAGGGGATTCAAAGGCTATCTAAGCGTTAGTATTCATCTGCCATTGCTTCCTGTCAACAGACACAATGCGACTAGATTCCTCCAGCTAATGCTACCAGGACTTCCCACCACAATGGAGTGTGTCATCTAACTGCTAGTTAAGTCCTTCTTCCCTTAAATTACCTTGAGCAGGTGTTTTGTCAGAGTAATGACAAAAGTAACTAACATAACTTCTTTGAACCTGTTGAACGTCGAACACATAGTAGGACAAAATGCATGTAATATATCTAACCTATTAGACACATCTAATTTAGCAATTTAGTGCAGGAGAATATTAGTTGTTTGCTATGTGACACTCTGGCTGGTTAATGCTATGCCTCTTTCTTTTGCTAAGCATCAAGAGAACCATTGCACATATCATTTGTTGTTTAAAAGAGTCAAATCCAAAGTACCATCCTACAGCAGAATTGGCTTACGTTGAGTCTTCACGGGTGAGGGCCACCTCTGCTTTGTTACAGCATCTCTGAGAAACAGCAACAAACAATACATTGGATGTCTTGATGTAAATGCAACCTTATCCGGGCTTTTCAAGGTCTCTCTGAAGCATGGGAATGTGAAACAAGACATCTGTATCTAAAATAAGACTTTCATGCAGATATGAACTCCATGTTAAGGAAGCCCCCCATGAGACACATAAAAGGGTTTTCAGAGGAGATGTCTTTTGTGATTCACACCAAAGTATGGCATTGCATTTGCCTACAATCACAGCATATAAGTGATTGTTCCAGAGATGAGAATCGAATGTTGGAGAGAGATGAAGAATGCAGTCAGAGGAGCACTTCCTACTTAGCATATGAGAGTCCTGAGAAGGAATTAAACTGAAGTGCTTTATCAGGCCAGCTAGAGATAAGGTTTTACATATCAAAGTCTAGGTTCAAACCCACTAGCTGATTTGCTGAGGGTGACTTTGAACTTCTGCGGTTTCTACCTCTATTTCCAAAATGCTGGGATCACAGATGTATAATACCACATCTGATTTATTTGGTACTTGGGGGTGGGGGGGGGTGGGCGAACCCATAACTTTATGAATGTTAGGTAAGTGTCCTACCAACTGAAGTACATTATCAGCTCCTATCTGCATCAGCAATTCTAAATAGAACGTCAACTTATTTAAGTCTCAGCATGATTTTATACGAAGTATTGTCATCTATACCAATAAGGAAGCCTTCAAGAGTTTAACCTAAAGGCTTTTCAAATGGTGACTAGAAGCAAACAATATACTTTTTATATCCCACACTCTATGATCCATGTCTTTTTAAGATCATAAACGTAATCCTCACTTCCTAATTACAATGATCTTCAAAGTTGAGTTTGCTTTATACTCAGTATAAGAGTATCCACTCAAGAGTTTCTTGAGTGGTTAGCGTCTCTTACTTTGCACATGAATCTTCTCTGATTTGAAAAGTAAGAGCTGCTGCATTGAGCCCCGCCCACAGCTACTCCCAGGGCTGAATGCAGAGGACTATTCATGTACTGATATTATCTGTGCAACACCCACAGCAGGCCTTTTGGCTGGTTTCAGCCTTTTTTTTTCCTGTGGGGTGGAGCCTGTTCTGACTTTAAAATTAGTGGATATTGACCTGATTCAAGTAAATATGCTTTTTGATCTATTCCGTATTCCTGTAATTTATCAGATGGATGCCAGAGAAGAGGACACGCATTATTCTTTGCACGTGTCATGCATTTCCTTTATTTCTTAATTTCCTTACCGTGTTGGTAGGTGTACCTATTAGGCATTTGATATCTTCCTGGAAACGTTTACTAATGAGCAAGTTTGTAATGTGTAATACCAGCACCAACAATAAACAGCTTGCCTTTAACTCTTCTAGTCTTAGCTAGGTTAAGATGTTGTTCTAGTCCCACAAAGCCTAAAAAGACAAGATGAGTAAATGGACTGTGGTCTCTAGATATGCTCTTGGAAAGGAAAAGGACATTATGGAGCATCCAAGTGAACACTGCAAAGGCAAGGTCTTTAGTCAACAGTTGGTGTATTGATGTTGGCTTGTTATGACAAATGTAACTGTATAATTAAAGGCATGAATAGCAAGGGGGAAACTAGATATAGGCCCCATGGGAACTCTCTATAGCTGCTTTGGTATTTTTTCTATAAATCTACAACTCTTCTGAAAATAAGAGCGAAAACATGCCATTGATGTATCAGCTGTTGCCTTTCCATCTGGGCAATTCCTCTGCCCCTTAGCTTGGATTCTTGACTTTTGTCAGAGATACTTCTGTGATGTAGAAGGAGCCAAGTTAGATGACTCGGGGCAGCTTGGATTGGAAACAGCTGAATTCTTATCCTGGGGTGTCTCTGTCAAAAGTGAGAAATTGATGGATGGGAACAAATGAGGAAGAGCCCCTCCCCGGACCCTCCCATGGAAAAGTGAGAAGCATGTGAGGCTCCTGCCAAGAGGCCTTGAGGGAAATTCCTTCCCACGATGAAATTTATTAGCTAAAAATAACTCAATCTCTGTCAGAGATAATCTGAAAAGCAATACCGTGTGGTGCATATATCACAAAGTCCCCTGGGAGTATTTTCTAGATGAATACCTGAAAGAATTATTTTTTTCCTGTTTTCGAATTGAATTTGTTTTTCTTTTTTTCCCCAAGCGACGTAATACACAGTCATTTTTCAAGAATATGAAAATACTAAAATCAAAACAATAACAAAAATAAAATGGAAGAACAATGATTTTGTTAAACCAGGGACAACTTTTAATATTACACACACATCACATGTGTGTGTGTGTGTGTGTGTGTGTTCAGATAGTGTTTCTTTACTTAAGAAAAAAATCACAGGTCAGAAGTGGTGGTACACATTGTAATCTGAGAACCTTGGAAAGCAGGAGAGTGTCTGTGAGTTCAAGGCTAGCCTGGTGGATTCCAGGCTCCTCGGTATTATTATGATTCTGTGTGATTATAGTCCTGCTGCCTGAACACTTACATATGAGTGTGTTGCTCCTTGAGGGCAAAGAATAGTCTTTGGGAGTCAGTTCTCTTCTCATTATGTGGGTCTCAGGGGTGAATCAAGCTTGATGACAGGCATTTTCAGCCACTGAGATATCTCAATGACCCTCAGTTATGTTTTTAAAACTACAGCATTTTTATCAATTCTTTGTGAATTTCTTTACATGAATCCAATGTACTTGGATCATACTCTTGTTTCTCAGCTCAACTCATCACAGACCCATACTCTCATTTCCTGACTTCTGGACTTTTTATTGTTATTTTTTATCACCTATCATTTTACCCCAATTTGTGGATGGGTATAGAACTACCCATCCCGGAGCATGGTCAACCTACCAGGGGCATACTCTTAATGAAAACTGACTCTTCCTTCCCCAGAAGCCATACATTGTCAAAAAAAACAAAACAAAACAAACAAAAAAAAAACTCCCATGCTAGGTGTGAGGAGCTCATTTTCCTCTTCCAGCTGCAATGCTGACACAATTGACCTTGTACAGGTCTTGTGCAGGCCACCACAGCTGCTGGGAATTCATGAGTGTAATAGTCCTGACATGTTGACATGTCCAGAAGATACTGTTTTGTTCTAATTCTTCCTGACCTTTGTCTCTCACAATTTTTCTACCACCTCTCTTCCACAAATGGTCCCTGAGCCTCAGGGGGGATGAGTTGTGAGATAGATGTCCTTTTTGTGGCTGAGCTCTCAACAGACACTTATGCTCTGTAGTTAGGCCAGTCTTGTGTTTCCGTATCAGCCACCATCCACTGCACAAAGAAACTTCTCTGCTGATGTCTGAGCTCTGCATTAATCTATGAGTAAAGAAATACAGATCTAGAGGGCAGTTTGAAGGGTAATGACAAATAATAGAGAGTCAGGGTATAAGTGATGAGAGGAAAGAAAGGGTGGAGAGTAAAGAAAGGTATATCTAATAATAAAGATATTTTTAAAAAGCCGTATGGAAACACTATTTTGTAAGTCTCATGCATATATCTTTTCACATAAAAGAGTTTAATTGGAGTTATTATACAGAGAATAAGACTTCTTCTGGAAGACATATGTTGCCAAATAAAAAGCCCAGTGGCAGGTATAGGAAAGATAATACCTTTGAAGCTATTGGTCAGAGGTATCCCAGAGTCACACTAAACAATACAGACTATTGTCTGGGCTCTTGGTTTCTACTAGAACTTGATGGTAAGATCCTGTTGTTAAAGATACCACGTACTTTGGTTACAAGACATGAAGAAATCAAAGAAATAGTGACTAGGAAGCTTCCTCCCTGATGACAAGCTCTCATAGTACTGGAAAGGTGTTATGCAGACTTCTGGGAGTAAAGTTATTAAAACACAGTTTTTCAAAGCTATAAAACCTACGGACTGCAGTAATAACAAACACTGTGGTGAGCTATGCCTGTGTGTGCAGTAGTGGTACAGTTGTCATGGGGTAACCAGCTGCTGTTTGGTTGGATTTAAGTTCCATTCCACAGGAGGAAATGCATGCCTAATACCATAAATCTAGCAAAGATCTCATGGTTGGGAAGCTCACAAGCCCTGGGAGTGAACCTATTAGTATTATTTTGTTAAGTAGATACAGTATCAAAACATGGAAAGTGAAGCTTCATTATAAATCAGAAAAGATACCATGAGACACAGAAAAGGAGGGACATTCTTATGAAAGCCTTTTGAATTCCAATTCCATCACTTAATATCTGCATGTTACTTTTTCATTTGAAGGACTCTGCTGTAAGTCAACTTTTTGATCTAAACATTTCTAGAGTTGTTTGAGTCAAAATTTTGGAAGAAACTGTGATAAATGTCTGTCCTTAAGAAGCTAATTAAAGAAACAAATAATAATGAAAATCAGAGAAAAAAGATTTATTCATGATAGCAACATGGGGGAGAAGAACAAATAAAAAGACCCAGTGACCCTACAAACCCATCTTTGGGATCCTGATATGACATTTATATTTAACGAGAAACCAAGAGGTAGAAATGACTAAGCATTTCTAGTCTACCTGTGGCATCATCGGTCACTGACTCATCATTGTCTGAACAGTCTCTTTCTGAAAAAGGTCTGAAAAAAATGTGAGAAATATACACTCCCTTCCTGGGAGACAGGCTCTTCTGATGGCAACAAGCATCAGACTTTTCCATGTGAGCCCCAGGAAAATTTCAATTATTTTGGGTCTATCATCTCCATAGTGTGATAGCTAAAGGGCCCAAGAAACAGTCTTTAGACTTTCTTTGCTCTTGTCAAGATAGTAACAACACTACAAAGATTAAAACTCCCATAACACTCATACACTACTGCCTGTGAGAGTGGAGTGACATTGGAGAGCCTAGCATATATCCTGACACTTCCCTGCTGAAGAGTAAATGGCAGTTGCTTACTTCCCATCTGCTCCCTGCATTTGCCTTTGCTCTGAGATGATCCCATCTCATCTTCTCAACTTTTCTGATCTCTTCTTTTGTTCTTTTCTGCTCTAACTTCCCATTTGCTCCTCCCAACCTTCCTTCAAATTTATGCCCTTATTTTTTAAATCAATTCTTATTGCATGCATATGTGTATGTGTATGTGCATGCATGTGTGTGTAACATACATGTATTCCCAAATATAACCTATTGAGTTCTTACAATATTACTTGTATGTATGTTTTTAGGGCTGACCTTTGGTACTGAACAACCAATTGGTGTGTTCCTCTCCCAGGGAAGATGCTCTTTCTTGATCCCAGTTTTCCTCAGTTGCTTATAGTTCTTTGTATATGGTTGAGCCCTTGGGTGTTTAGATTTTTTTTTTTATTTGGATAGTTGGTCTTTATTTCACTTCAGTCTGTTTACAGTGTTTTAATTCTATATATTTTAAAGGTTTTACTGCCAAGCATCCCAAACCAGACATTTAGTATGCGCACATGTTGACCTGGAGGAGACGTATAAAATCAATGGATTCACTGATTTGATTTACAGTCTGGTTATCTTGATACATTGGTGTTCTTATTTGCTTTCACTTTATTCTTAATTACCAGGAATAAAATACAGAAATAATGAAATTGAATGAAAAGGAGAACCGAGTTGTTCTAAAATGGAAGGACCATGTCTCTGGATTTAAAACAGATCTTAAAGGTTGTTTACTCATGTCCAGTGATAATTTTTACATAAAACTTCGAGGACCTAGTGATTAGACCATTCACTGAGAACCAAGCTCAGGCAGGGGAAGATGTCTCATAGCCTACATGGCAAATTTTTTTCAGAGTCTGCTCGGAGTGTGACCTACATTGCATTAAAAATGAGTTTGTATCCAGGATTACATCATTCCATGAGAGGTCTCTAGGCTAAGGGTGAGAAGCCGTGGAATGCCTTTCCTTTTAAACTATAGACTTTACTACCTCTTCGTATTTACATTTGTAATAGGTGATGAGAGAATTTTCAATAGTCTGTGTACATCTTGACCCAAACAGGGATTGAGTTGAGGAGTCCCTGGCCATATATGAATAGTTACTGTTCATGCCCCTGAATCTATTCATCACTGGACAAGTCTGAGCTCATGTCTGCTTCTTAATATGTGAAAACTTCATAAATCCTACCATTTCAAGTGTGGTCAAACCATTCTTTTAAATCATTAAATTATATAAGGGATTTTATCCTAAATGTCTTGACCTTCGTAATTTATCATTTTGAAGATAGAGCATGCCTACATGTTGTTGTTAAAAACAAAACAACAACAACAACAACAACAAAACAAAACCAAAAAAACCCTCCCAAGTAAATATTCAACTCCCAGAAAATGCAGTGTTTGCTCTAACAGAAAGACATAACAAACAGAATTAACTTCCTATTCTTTGATGTATAAGAATGGTCTTGTCTTTCACTTTTGGAATAAGGTTAAAGGTTTTATATTAATTAAAGTTCAGTGGGCATGTTATAGATGCCCAGGACTGTGTAATTGAATGGGCAATAAATTAATATTATGAGAAACCTCAAGTGGGGTCTTATTTTTAGCTGGTTTTGGGGAACTGTGATTATGTTCATTCAACAGAAGCTGTAGTTTTTGGAAGAGTCCTATATATGGACATGAATGTCAAACAGTGTCCTTTCATTGCTGTAGCTTTACTCCAGCATCCAGTCCCTTCTCATCTCTTAAATGTGCTTTTTCAGCCATAAAATTCCCAAGCTTCAGAGGGAGCTGGAGCAGTTGTGGGAGTATATTTCCTTCTCCCACCCCTACATTTTACAATAAACTTGGTAATTTGGGAGGAGCTAATGTGGGAGGAGTAAGGAGAAAAGGAAGGAGACGAAAGAGGAGGAGCGAGGAAGAGGGATGTAGGAGCCATGGAGTACCACGTGTGTAAAGAGAGCAGTCCTGAGTAACAACTTATATCTAGGTTAGTTAATTGGGTAATACCTCCAATTGTGTGGGCATCTTGTTAATTGAGCATTCCCAATTATATAAATAGAGTCTCATTTCTACCGGGTACCATGTGGATGGTGGGATGGTCTGGGCTTAGCCAAGCATTATGGAGATAGCATGGTAGATGGGTAGAGTCATGTCCCAAGCGGGCGACTCGTGGGTGCCAGGGCTGGTGCTCCTGGCCCACCTGAGCCAGCGGCCTGATCCAAGCAGTGGCCTGAGCCGAGCAGCAGTGAGAACACTCCACTGCTTGTGGACTCAGGCCTTGCCTAGTCGGGAACATGGCGGCCCCTGAACAACAAGCCAGATCGGGTAGTGCCATTTTAATATTAATCTTTAACAAGCAGTCACTTAGGTAATTTCACGGGCCTAGACATGAGCGTCCTTGAAATGGTTTACTGGCCATAGCAATTTCAGGGATGGGGACTCTACCTCATTCCCAGGGATATTCAGTGTTCAAAGGGAAGGTTGATTTGAAGAATAAAGCTAATTCCATGGGGCAAACATGTAACTTATTTTAATTCCACATTATGGGGAGGGAGCCTGGCTTACACACTGGGATGATGAAGAGATATGTTACTGTGGAGTGCTCTGTGGCCTGTGGTGGTTCACAGGTGTAACCCGATCAGGAAAACTAACTCCACTCTTGGTTGCGTTGAAATAGTCAGACTCTGATCACTTTGCAGGGCATTCAAAGTCTTCAGAATCTACTATCATCTTACATGGCCACACGAGTTTGTCTCCATTCTCTGAGATGGTTAGGCACCTGCACATCCAGGACATACTATTTGCTCATGTGTCCTTTTCTCTGTGCGTTCTCCTTCTCATTAGATACAGAATTCCTCTTCAGTTCTCAATCTTCTTGTCAGATCAATTGCCTTAAATATCTTCAACTGTACTCCAGTCTACTGGAAAAGTGACACCTCTTATAATCCAGGGCATGCTACTCAGAGTGTGTGCACTGCCCAGTTCCATGTTATGGGAATGGGCCTACTGTCTTAGGGATGGAGCCCTCTCTGAGATGATAGAAATGAAATAAAACTCAGTAGTGGCAGTATGCCTTTTTAAGAGAAAGTCCTGCTGCTGTGACTTGGTGGTAAAGATAAAGTTTCTACCCTGCCTAGAGATATAGTAGCGCAAATGGTAGTTATATTGTTGTAAAAAGAGAGATTGCATGCATGGAATGGACATGAGTTATGAAAGAGGATATGCCACTAATTGTTTTATTAGTTCTGACTTTATCATAAATCTTTTCTTTGCCTTTCCTTTCTTTTCTTTCTTTCTTTTTCTTTATATATACATATATATGCATATGTGTGTGTGTGTTAGATAAGGGAATAAAAGTCTGTTGGATACTGAAAATAAAAACCAAAGATAATCCCCAACTGTTTTAGCATGGCTGTTCTACCTGTATAGGAGCTCACTGAGATGTGGAAATTGGATCTAGTTAATTTTAACGTGAGCCTTTTCTTTCATTTGCAATCTTTTTACTGTAAAGTTTCTAAAGTGAGATGTGGAGTAACACTTGCTATCAGAGGCACAGAATGATAAGATTAGTGAAGTTGACTAGTTGATATTTAGTTTTTATTTCCACAACAAAGAGAAAGGATTCTTTTCTTTTGCATCTACTAGGATGCATTTAGTAGGCATGCACACAACAGCTTAAATAAGTAACTTGCAAGCATTTGCCTCAGATTCCTAAAGTTGTTGGTAGGAATAGCAAATGTACTCATGAAGTATCCATTCTATATCATATGCCAAGCCAAGCACACATAATCCCTACGAAAGCCATTCAACCTAGATTTACGAGCGTTACCATGTGAAAATGGTTTGGAAGCTTGTTTAGGTAATTTCCCCTGAGAGTACTAGAAACTCAGTGCCAGAAGTGGCATTTGAACTTCTAAAATATAAACCATCTCTTATTTATGTGGCCTTTAATTTAAATATCAGCATTTTAAAACTAATGATAGATCCTCTCTGTTACCCACTTGTATCACTCCTGGGTATTTACTCAAAGGACTCCATGCCACCCCAGCACAGAGGTACGTGTACATCAGGGTTTACTGCAGCACTACTTACAATGCCTAAATTGTTGAACAGACCTGTGTCAACCACAGACAAATGGATAAGAAAAATATAACATGCACACACACACACACACACACACACACACACACACACACACACACTTACAGAAAAATTTTTAGTTAAGAAGCATGAAGACATTTCATTTTCAGTAGATAAGTATACGAAGTGAATTTAGACAACAGCAGAAAGAATAATGTCTTTTTTCACTTGTGGTTTCTACATTGTGTATAAATGCATAGATTGTGCATCTGTGTGTGTGTGTGTGTGTGTGCACATGCATGTGTATTGCATGCATGCATGTGTCTGTACATGTGTATGTGTCTGTATGTGTATGACATGAACATAAAAATAAACTTTCTAGGAGAACAAAGCAGACATGTTAATTGAGAAGAATGGAAAGGGGCAGGAAGGGGAGTGTAAGAAAAAATACACTCAACATGTAATATATATGCACAAAGCAAAAAGGTGCATTTAAAGAGATAGCTACAGAAAATAAATAAATGATAGGCTTTTAAAACTAGATCAGACATAAAAACATGAAGTCTAGGACTCTATTGTCCAAAGTTCCTTCAGCAGTTAAATTCATACAGAAAATGGAAAAAGCTTTGGCAGAGGTTTCTGAAGATCAGAGTAGGAAGCTAACGTCTAGCAGGTATAAGGTGTCACTTTGGGGAGATGAAAAGGCTATGGGGGGGGAGGAGAGTGAGGGAAGGGGGAAGGGTCAGTTGTACAGTAGTGTGGGTAAACCAAATGCTACAGGACAGTGTACTTTAAAATGGTGGAAATGTATCAGGCATGAAAAATCCCTTTATGAGTAGTTGATCGGGGGCTGGAGGTGATGGGGGTGGTGGCATGTTTCAAAGTGACTTTCCAAACAATAGGCTCATTGCTTTTTCCCTTTTGTCCTTGGTTGTTTCTTAGGACTTAAAGGTAAGTATTTATTGTTGAAGAAGACAACACATTCTTTGGACATGAGACTCAGAGAAATTCCATCCCCTGGACTAGTTTTCATAGAACCAGAGGTGCTGGTAAAGTTGCAGAAGGGGGAATATTAATCAATACTTACCTAAGTGTGATTTCTACAAACCATAATAATGACCAGCATATCCCCAATGGTGCTACAGTGGCATTTATATGAAATTGATGCCTGGTACTGAAAACCTAGTCATACTAACCATACATTACTGTTGAATCCATGAACCCTAGAGAAGAACCTCTTATGGCTATTTTCCCAAACCAGTATAACAGTATAATCCCTAACTCATCCACAGTACTCATTTTAATACCCACAGATGACTGTAGACATGACCAGTCAACAAAGAAGCTGCTCCTGCTCCTGCTCCTGCTCCTGCTCCTGCTCCTGCTCCTGCT
>JANHMN010000003.1:67097329-67129139 GCA_030674055.1 Rhabdomys pumilio | reverse complement strand
AAAAAAAAAAAAAAAAAAAAAAAAAAAAAAAAAAAAAAAAAAAGGAACCAGTGAGGTCTGCAACCTGCCCTGGAGAGTGAGCCATGGGGTTGGGCAGGAACAAGGATGCTGTCCTTGATACACTGTGATCTGAAGTAACGGAATCCTATTTTAATTAGTGAAGCAAAAGAGCATCCTATTTTCTTAAGAAAGATGCTAGGTCTTGAGAGTGTCATCAGCGAGGGTCTCGGGGAAGAATAGATGGTTTAAAGGCACACAAAACTACCCAGTCTTCTCAAAAATAATGAAAGGAAGACTGGCAGCTGTAGGTCCTTACTCCTGTAAGTAGGAGCCACACCCCAGGCAGCATGAAGGATTCCATTCAAACATTCAACAGAATGGGACTTAACATAGGGCCCCACATTTGCTAGGCAAATGTTCTGTCACTGGGCTCTATCCCCAGCCCCCCTTTTTTCTTTTAAGACAAGCTATCACTTAGTTATTCTGTCTGGGATTGAACTCTTTGTGTAGCCTAGGCATGCCTTGAACATTTGATCCTTCTGCTTCAGCCTCCCAGGTAGGTAGGACTACATGCCTGCACCACCAGGACTGGCTTTCTTCTCTGTCATTAAGTCGGGACAGGAATTTTTTACGCTACATTTCTCTTCTGGTTATAATTCTCCTCCCTACCCTTCTTTTAGAGAAATAAATGTACTTATGTGCTTTTGGACATCTGGATATGACAAAACGGCTCTCTCCATCTAAACTTGCCCTTGCTTGCTCTTTCAAGGACTATCTGTGGCCTTCTCTACACACCTTTCATGTGGGTACCATTTCTAAGTCCCAGGTCAGGGAAATGGGCAAGGATAGAACTTTATTATCAGATATCTTCTGAATATTTATCACGGGGTTTACTCATGTTTTCCCATTCAATTCTCATGAACATTGTAAATGGCAGGTATTAGCAAGTCCTAAAACTGAAGGGAGAAACTGAGGACTAAAAACTCCTGTTTAGAGATGCACCGCCTAATAAGTGGGGGTCTTCCTCTATGCACCGATGGTGATGGATTCTGAAGGACAGAGGAACTGAAATGAAAACAAAACCTATTTTTTTTCCAGGAGCTCAAGAGAGGTGAGGGGAAGCAAGAGAGGGATGGGTTCTGAAAGATGCAGATAAGGACTGGGTGTCTCCACCCACTGTCACAGGCAATCTTTGCACACATCTCTGCTAACCTTTGTGTTATGTTTCCAGAAATGGAAGAAAATACCAGACAGAATTATCGTAAAAGAATGAAAGCTATTTTGGCTCACAGAGTCAGTGGTTTCAGCCTACAGGTATTTGGCTTTATTGCTTTGGGCTTGTGTTGAGTCAGGATATCATGGTGAGAGTATTTGGCTGAACCAAGCTCCTCATCTCATGGGAAGGAGTTCGGGTAGAAAGAGAGAAAGGGAGGAGAGGGAGGGAGGGATATAAAAGGAGTGGGAAGAGAAAGAAAGAGGGGATATAGAGGAGGGAAGAGAGAGAAGGGAGGAAAGAAAGATGGAGGGAAGAGAGTGGAGGGAGGTTGGGGTTGGGGAGGGTGAGGAAGGGTAGGAGAATAGGAGCAAGGTTCCAATATTCCCTTCTGGGCATGCTTACCACCTCCCAACAGCACCACAGGGCTGGTGACTAAGCCTTAATATATGGAATTTTGGAGGACCTTTAATGTCCACACAGTCACATCCCACAATGCATCAGTGCAGTCAGTCTTGCCCGCAGCCCTGTGGCTTGACTCTCCCCAGTGCTTCATGGACTCCTAGCCTCCTTGTCAGCCCTTCCTGTCCAGCATCCTGCTGTCATAAGTCAGCCCCAGACAGTTTCCAAGGCTCATCGCTCAGGATCTGTATTCTCTCCCCTCCCCTGACTCTCCTTAGGTGCTGGTGTTAAATGTTCTTGTCAGAAGCAACTATTTACAGGCCATTAACAACAGAAAGGATGATTAGGATGAATAATGCATGCTGCCAGTCAGGGGCTTTAGCATTCAGTACAGGCCTCCTCCCTGGCGAGGTGTTGCTGAGGAGAATGTTACTTTTAGAGCCTAGGGCCGAATAACATGAAGAAGCAAGGGCAGGTTACCAAGGGCAGGTTACCGGGCAGGTAAAACTTACTCTCTTGAGCTCATCCTTTGGGAGAAAAGCAGAGGAGATGGGGTTTGTTGAGTTTGTTCTTTGTAGATATTTTCACCTTTCTTTCCCAACATGTCTCCATTCCCCACACACCACACTGGTATTTTAACCAAGGAGACCCAAGGGCAGCTGTGCTTTCACTGTGTAATCCATGCCCACATGAATCTCCACATTACTATTGGAACTCTAATAGCATTTGTCTTCAAGTTTCTTTGAAAAATAAGACTTATAGAAAGTAAATGCATTCAAGGGACTAAGCACATATGCAATATAGATCCCATAGGTGGCTGTGAAACACATTCACACACAGATACACACAGACATACACATACACAGGCACACACAGAGACATACATACAAACAGGCACACACAGAGGGACAGGTACACACACTGACACACACACACACACACACACACACACACACACACACACACACACACACTCACCACATGTTTCTAGATCTCAAGCTGGTAATAGAGATTAACCACTATAGAGACCCATATCAGAAAGCCCAAGAAGTCATGTTTTTTTTTTTTTTTTTTTTTTGACCATTATTTTGACTTGGATACATTCTAGCTGAAAAAAGTGGCCAAGAGAGGACCTGATCAACCTAGTGATCGTTGCTCTTTCTCTGTGTAATTTCTCATTGCTGACATCAAAGAGAGTGAGTCTCATCTTAGGATCCTCTTAATTATCAGTTTCAGGCAATACCTCTTCCATTTGTTTATCTGTGTCACTATAGAATCAAGAACACTGACTATCTGAACAGACAAAGGTCTGTACTAGTAACAAATTGTTCTGCTATATAGAAATCAAGGCCATTTGAGGTCCTGGTCTCAACAGACATATTTAGCAATAATGAGTTACATGTCTTCATCTGTATTTGGACATTTTTCAGGCTTTATTTCATAGGCTGTGCTTTCTGCCTTCTGTAGCATGAGATTTCTGCAGAAGTGGAATCCAGCTTATAAATACAAGTGCATTAGCGTCTAAAAGGCCACGTTGTCCAGAAGGATGCTAGGTTAGGTCACCTGCTCTCTTCCACTGCTTCTGAGAAGGAATTCTAAGGAATAGTTTATTTTTGGCTTGCCGAGCAGAAGTAGGACTGAGCCACAGTAGTCCTCAGCATAAGTTCATCACACCTATTTATTTGATGCCTCCCCCCTTTTCCTGCTTTACCTTTCTTACTGTCCTCTAGATTTCTCTGAATACTTTTGCAATACTCTAAATGCATATAACCCTTTTGGGAAGCAGGATGGACTCTGGGTTATGACATCCTCCCTTTCAAGTCTGACCTCCCCTTCCTTCTAAGCAGCAAACGTAATATTTGACTTAGCTTTCTAATTCCTTCCTTTGGCATGTGGTTTTAGACACATCTTTATTGCTTTAGCTGTGTCCTCATCTACACCCATGTCCATGTTGCTTACATAGAAATGCAGGTGTTTGTGGGTACCACTACACAAGCTCATTTGTTTGCTAGCCTGGAAACCAAACTCATCATATTTTGAGAGATTCCTCAACAGGCTAGAGCCCCATTTTAGCCTTCAGAGACCCAGAGGTCCAGACAAGTAGTCAGTCTGCTGTTGATGGTTCCTTGGCAGCTGCCAAACAACATGGACATGGGTGTAGATGAGTTAAACAGAACCTTGTGACTAACAACACTGGGGCTTTTTCTCCTAGAGTCTCAGGACTGCTTTTGTTAAATAAGTCTTATGTTAAATAACTTCATAGGCAGCCTGGATTTTCCTAGAGAAATATGAGTTATTAACTCTTCTGGAATTTATATAAGATGATTTTTTTTTATAGCTTCCATCAGTTTGTTCTGTCACTCTCTTAATAGCTCATGAGATGTTAGACGTTCATCCTTGGTAGCCATGGGGATTGGTTTTTGGAGCCTTTTGGATACCCAACGGTGTGTATGCTCAAGTGTCTGTATAAATGGTGTAATGTTTGTAGCTAATCTGTGCGTATCCTTCCAGACTTGAAACCTTCTCTAGATTAGTTCTCATACAAGTGCAATGTCAATGGTTGCTACACTATTGCTTATGAAATAAAGACACAAAAATGTATACATGTTCAATACAGACACATTTCTTTCTTTTAATAACTCTGTTTGCTTGAATCTTCAGATAGATTGGATATGTCTTGTGTCCTTTCAAAAGCTCTTACATTTGTTAATCGCCCCTCTGAATTATTATAGTGAGAAGCCGACCCATTAGTGAGACTCTGCTCACTTTCCATGTTGCTTTTTAAACTATCTATTCCTCTGCTACTTGGAGAGAAGTCTGTTTGATACTGGACAACAAAAGGTATGTGGTAATAAGCTAGGTGCATCTTGAATTTTAGAAGCAGTGGATTACCAGAGAAATAGTTGTTTCATAGCTTCTGTGTTAGAGTCTTGAGTGCAGAATGAGAAATTTTGACAGATGTACAATCTTTGGCAGATACAAAAGGCAGAGGCAACATTGGGCTGTGTCTCTGGATTCTATCTGATCAGTGGCAAAAGGGTCTTAGTTCCCAGAGTGATTTCTTTGGTCACCTTGGTCTGTGCTGGGTTCTTTGTCCGTGATGTATACCATGATCAAGACAAGGATGATGCTCTGTGATTATCTTGCTCTTTGTTCTCAGGTAATGAGCACAGGCAATAGGGATGCTCTACCCACAGCTTTTGCTGGCACTGCTTGGATTCTTTTCTTTGTAAAGTTCCCCACCTTGAGAGTTCTCAGTCCAAAAAGCCAGTCCAGCTCCTAGCAGCAGCCTGGAGAAATAAAGTAAAAGCACATAGGATTAGAAGCGGAGGAAGATTCCCTGGTCCCTTTCAGTAAACCCCATGGAGGTATGCAATTAATTCCTACACAAGCAGGAAATGGGGCTGCCTTAAAGGCAGTGAGCAAATGTCTCATTTGTATTCTACTTTCTGAGATAAGGAAAAGGCATTTAAAGGCTATTTAGTCTCTCTCTAGTACTTGAAACTTATGGATGGCTCTGTCAAAAGTGAAGATTTTAAGAATGAATAATAAACCCACTTTAGAAGATAACTACCAGTAATTTGCCCCCTCTCCTCTTTTCTAAGATGGATTGATATCACAGGTACAGGAAAGACCAATGATTTGTGCAGCAGAAGAACAATTTGCTTCTCCACATCCAAGAGAAGGAATGCTGATTGCGGGTTTTTCCTGTTGGGTGCCCTATGTCTGGAACTTCTGCAGAAATCCAGAGTTTCAGGGTTAGTGAGGGGGGTGAGTGACTTATTCCTGTGTGACTGATGCTTCTCAATGAAAATAACCGTCCTCAGAGCATATGCTCTTCACTCTATCTCCAGGCTCAGTCCCCTTAGGGTCCTCTTGTCATGACTTAGTGAGACCCTCTCAGGAGAATTCCATGTAAAGATTGTAGTGTCTGCAGCTGTCTTTGGAATATTTTATGTAAGCATTTTGGTGTAATAATTTCAGATTTACAGAAAGTTATAGGTATAGAACTGTTCATCTTTCTTTTCTGGTTTTACTAGTATCGATACGTTACATGTCTGAGTAGTAGGGACAGGACTGCCCTGAGAAGCCTTAGGTGGTGCATTGGACAGAGGTTCGAGGGTTAAAAGCTGTTGGAGGCATCTAAAGAACTGAAGACAAATCATGAGTTGTAGGACTGCTACAGGCAACAAAGAACATCAGGAAGGAACCCAGAGCAAAGTCCTTGTTCAGGAGGAGCTTATCTTTAGGCAATCTAGCCTTGGGTACCAGAGTTTAAAGATGCATACATTTAGCCAATCAATTCAACAACTGGAATTAAAGTGATTTTATTTTAAAGGGTTAGCATATTTATTAGATATACAAATAAATACATAAATTTATTTATATATTTAATTAAATTATATAAATTGTTATATATTTAATATATAAAAGTTAATATAAAATTAAATTTATTTAAAAATATAAATATAAAATATATATAAAGACTGCATAGTTTAAAGTCTCTCCTACACTTGAGTTCTCTAGAGACCAGCTCCTCTTCTGAAGTAACTGTGTTTTTGTAGATTGTGTAGGTATTTTTGTGGAGAAAGTTACTTATATAAATACACAGGTAAGTACCTCTTCTACTTTGTATGTGTAAGTTACATGTGTTTGGTGCATGCATGTGTGTATAGGTGTGTTTGCCAGTACACCCACATTCACATTCCCAAGGAGGATGCCAGCTGTCCTTAGAGACAGAATAATTCATTGAATTTGAAGTTTGCCTTTCAGCTATGCTGGCCAGGCAGTGAGCTCTTAAGATCTTCTTTCCTCTTCTCCCAGTGCTAGTTTCAAACACACCTGATCATTCCTGGCTTTTACTTGGATGCTGGGGATTTGAACTAAGGTTCTCATGATTGCACTGCAAGCACTTTTACCCACTGAGCCTTCTCACTTGTTCCCTCTGCTATTCCCTGTTTCAAATTGAAAATCATAGCGTCTATAGTTGTCTTTGGATATATTATGCAAATATTTTGGTGGAATAATTTCAGATTTGCAGAAAATTATGGACATATCCTTTTCATATTTCCTTATTGGTATTCCCAACATTTATCTGTTATGCTACTATATGACACATTTGTCAAAGTTAGATATTTAAATCAGTATAATACTATTCATGAAAGTACAGATTTCGATTGAACATCATGAGTTTTTCTCACTAATATTCATTTTCTCTTCCATGATTCAACTAAGGATCCTGCATTGAAAATACACAGAGGCTCCTGGCTAACACAGAGCTCCTTTCTTCCCTCCTCCACTCCCCTCTCCCTTTCCTTTTCAATTATATAGTAAAACTGACATGCATGCAGACAGGCGTTACACAGACCTGTATGATTTACACAAGTTACTGATTTATGAAGCCACCACTGTGCTCGTGATCAGCATACAGAAATCTCATCTGTCCCCACCCTTTCCCTTCGTGGACATCTGTACTCATTGTTATGATACTTGTGTCGTTTGGATAATCATGAAATGGAATTCGTTTGTACCTCTTTGAGACTGGTTTTTCAAATTCAATACACTACCCTCAGGGTAGTTGGTTACTAGGTGTATCAGTACCTCTGAACCACACTTGCCTTCCTCCTGACTAATCAAATCGCTTGTAGATAGAACATTGCTGTTCATCGATTCACCCATCAAAGAGCATGTGGCTGCTGTGTAGACAGATAACTGTATGTTTTCCCTCGGGTAAGGAATGCGTGGCCACACTTACATTCTGAGTACTGACCGGCTTACAGAGGCTTTGGGCGTTCTTTGTCCTTGTCAGCAGCTGGAATTAAAGATCTTTTTGATTTCTGTCAATCCAATATGTAGGAAATAGAATCTAATTTTGGTTTTATTTTGCATTTTCCTGATGTTGAGTATGTTGGAACATATGGAGTTTGGATGTTTTGACAATTCTTGATTCCTTTATGTAAAATGGTTGTGCAGAAAAAATTTTAAATCCTTTGCTTACAAAATGTGACTTTTAAAAGCTTTTCATTATTGACTCAGTAAAAATTCTGAATACCAATTTTTCTTAGTTATAAATGTTCTTCTATCGTCTTCCAGTTCTATAGCTTCAATTTATATGTCTTTCAAGTGGCTTTAATAAAATAATGTATCTTTCTAGGGAATTTATTGTTTTCTTGATAGGGTGTGCTTTTGGTCTTTTTAAAATTACTCTGATACCTCAACACCAAGAAGAAGAGTTTTCATTCTTTTCCCTAAAAGTTATTAAACTGAATTTTTCATTTAAATATTTACTCTATCCATAATTAATAAAAAGCTATGTAGCTGTCTATGTAGTGCTTAGGAGCAAGGATTTTAAAGGCAGGATATCTAAACTTTGAATGTCCGATCTTACTGTTTTCCTGGTGACTCTGTATGTATAAATTCCAGCTCGAACAAGCTGCTCATCTTTGAGCTTGGGCTTTATTCTCTGTAAAGTAAACTCAATTTTAAAGTGACTCCCTAATTGTGTAGTCTTGAGTATAAAATAAGCTAATATATTAGCTACCAGAATTCAGACTAAATCCATAATTTTATATGGTGTAAATTAGGAGCTCAATTTTATTTTTTGATAAATGATTCAATTGTCTCAGCATTATTTTTTAAAAAATCTATTTTTATTGATCCCAATTCTACATGCTGTAAATCAGCGTGTGCACATGTGTGTGAGTGTTTGAGGATGTCGTTTTGCATGAGCTTGCTTCTGCATTTCTGCATAGAGAATGCATTTCTTTATATTTCATTCTGTAATGAGAAATTTTGATTGCCATAATGAAGTTTTTCTACCTTTTTCCGGGTGAATTTATGTATCTGTATCTAATCTATATCTATATAAAATATGATATATGTGCATATATCAATACAATATATACACATATAAACAAATATGTATATGATAAATATTAATATATATATCAAACTAATCATATCTCTCTACTCCCCGATGAACATTTGAAATTGTCAAGATTCATGAAGTAAATCATCTTACAAGTTGAGATTGCATTAAATTCAATAGCAGAGAACTGACATGTGTATGGCTTTGAGACTTTCACTGTAAGCTGCACATCTCTGCCTTTTTATATGTATTGTAGCTGTCATTTAAATACGTTTGCAGTTTTCCTCAGTGGGCCTTATACGTCTCATTAGGTTGAATCTTCATTTCCTTGTTCTTTGTCACTCTGACACTCATTGCTTTATTTAAAATTGGATTTGAAGATTATGCTTTGTTGTGCAAATGCAGCTGACTTCGTATCAAGTGACCTGCCTGGAGAATTTTAGTAATTTGTACTTCCATCTTTTTAGTGGGGGCTTCCCTACTTAACTGACCGTGCTGTTGCCATGTTTTCTGTTTTACATTTAAGTTTTCCTGAAGAATTTCATAGAGCATCTACACAAGTTATCTCAGGTAATTAGGAGAATTTGAAAACTCATATTTTTTTAAATATGAGTTTTCAAATGTCCTGCTTTTTGGTCTATTACATAAAATCTATGATTGATAATCACACTTATTAAGTGTTTATAATGCTATTCTACTTTTAAATATTTTTCTTAACTGAGTGTTTTGGCTCAAATATGATATGTACTCACATATACACCTATGACACCTATGAATACTTGGTCTCCGGTTGGTGGCACTGTTTAGAGAGGCTTAGGATGTGTGGCCTTGCTGGAGGTGGGCTTTGAGGTTTCCAATGCTATTCTCTGTTCCCACCTCCCTCCCTGTGCTTTCTGTTTGTGGTGGAACATAGAGCCTGCCACTCGCTCGGTGCTTCCATCTCCAGCTATCCTGTGGGCTGCTTCTGCTCTGTGACCACAGGCTCTGCCCTCTGGAACTGTGAACGCCAGATTAAAGGCGCTCTTCTCTAAGCTACCAGAGTCATGGTGCTTTATCACAGCAATGGAGAAGTAACTAATGCAGTGGTTTGGATAAAAGTATAGTTCTCAAGGGAACCATCTATTTATACCAGGAGTCAACTTTATTAGCATGGAGTTTTAAAAATGCTCTCATGTTAGTAATTTCTGAGACATTTATGAATAGTATTTTTACCTATCTTTCTTTTACTTCTATTTTCCTTTTTCACATTGCAGATTTGAGCCAGGTCCCCTCACATGTAAGCACACTCTTTAGAAAGCAGAGTTACCGCAGGCAGACCCTGTTCCTCTTCCTGCATTTGTCACCTTTGCACACCTTGCTCTAATTTATTATTTTATTCATATTATCTCTCCCCAAAGTAATTTTGTCACTGGCAATCCTCTATAGTGTATTCTCTTTAATTTTTTCCTTCATCTTATTTTCTTTTGCCTACTTTTTATTTCTAATTTTTTTTAAAATCTGTTTTTTCCCCAAACCATTTATTTAGCTTTATTTTAATACAGCCTGTTCAGTGGTTAATTTTCCTTTAAATGTTGAATTTACTCTAATCCCACAGACTTTAAATATATATTTGTCATGTAATTATTGTCCAAACAACATATACACCAGTCTACAGGGAACACACACATCTGGAATAAATCATGGAAACAGTGTTGGGCAGGGATCCAGACCCCTTTGTCCTGCCCCCATGCCAGGGTTACACTCAGCAGTATGAAGGGGTAGATGTAAGCTCTGGGGCCCAGGCCTGGTTCTTCCCCTCTTGGAATTGGGACAGGGAAACAACTTCCCGGCAGTGTTACAGCTTCCATTTTTCAGTCCTGTTTTGACTGTTCTGGGTTCCCACTGGAGAGCAACGGCCTATCCTTAGACTCAACCAAAGGTCCTGAACGAAGACTTCTCCCATGTAGTTAGTCTTTAGGGGTTTTCTTAAGGTCTACTGCAGCCTAACCACTGCTCTGGGCTGTTAGATGTCTGACTAAGACCAATCATTCTTCTAAGTACTTTTTTAAATTCCCTCTGTGATTTATAATTTGATTTGTTTTGGAGATGTATTTTCTAATGTTTCAAAATCTATGTTTGTCCCAACTGTTTGGGTTTGGACCCTGGGACAAGAGTCTGAGGTTCATATTTTTCATACCAAAGCAGACCTGGCCTCCAGGTTCTCCCATTATCCCTCATTCCCTATCTAGAATATTCTGCCCCTAACCCTGAACTTTCCAGCCCAGGGGCTGGGCTGCCCTTCCCCCCGGAGGCTCTTTCCAATATAATCCAGACATTCTGTGCTCTCCTCTTCTCTTCTTCTCTTCTTCTCCTCTTCTCTCTCTGTGTCCGTGCCCCTTTCTCTCTCCCTCCTTTACCTCCCTTCCCCATGGCTGCTTCCCTGGCCCTTTGTCCTTCACTGGTTACTTCCCAAAAAAGCTGCCTTTAATATCATCTAATCTGGCTTGAATTGGCTCATTTCACTTGTGTCGAGAAATAACCTATCACCAACTTTTTGTCATGGAAAATAAGAAATTCAAGACAGTTTGGAAAAATAAAATGTCAGAGGCTGGGGAAAGATGTCTGTAAGGGCTAGCTAGCCCTGCAAGGAATTTGGATCCCCCAAACCCATAGAAATCCCATGTAATAGTGTACTTGTAATCCAGGCTGCCTGTGAAGAGTTGGGAGGCAAATTCAGGAGAATTCGTGAAGCTCATGGGCCAGCCAAACTGTTGGGAAGTAGCAAAACAACATAGAGACCTTGTGTCATCAGGGAAACCCAACCTGAGTTGTCCTTTGGACTCCATGTATGTGTGTGCGTGCACATATATAGTATTCTAAACAGCTACATCCTTTGTGCTTTTGTTAATATGTTAGTTATTTCAGTGTGTCAATATATATGTGTATGATACAGTTATATGTATTGTCCAACATAATTATTAATTAAATCACATGAGGCAAAAGAAAATGTGTATGCTATTGGGGCATATATTTTATAATTACCAAGGAGATAGTACGAATAATATACTATTTTATTCCTCATTTAAAATTCTTTTTCTTCATATTTTCTTCTGTGTACCCAAATGATTTTTTTTAATATCTCATGTAGGATAAATGTGTTATTAGTGAATTCCCTCAGTTCTGACTTTTTATAGAATGTCTTTATTGAAACTTAAATTTTAATAGTATTATTTTCCTGGAAAACATATTGGTGGGAAACTTTATATCCTATACCTCTTTGGATATGTAATCCCTCTGCCTCCTGGGCTTCTTAATGAAAGTCAGGATTATTTTTATTGGAATCCCTTTGTGTGTAATTATTTTTCAATGCTTTATCTTTGCCTTTAATGCTCTAATGTGCTAAGGTTTGGAGTTTGTTGAACATTTTGGATGTGTAGGTAAATATATTTCTTTAGATTTGAACTTCTTTAGCATGTGATTTTTTTAACTATATATTTTTTTGTAATTCCCTTTGCCGACACAATGGCATGTCTCACTTTATGCTACATTTCTTTTTTTTTTTTTTTTTTTTTTGTGGAGTCTTCATTGTCAACTTTTTTCTTTCTACTTTTAATTTAGCATAATCTCTGTAAATATATATTTTAAAAGTGCATTTTTTCCTAATCAACTCACCCAATATAGCACTTATTGCATTCATTTGCTACCTTAGGGTTTACTGATCCCACCATCTTTGGATCCTTTTCCTGACCCAGAGAATAATGGTTAATTGGAACCAGGATTACTACAGTGAGTGAATAAGTGTGTAGAAAATTACTGAAGACATCTGTTGCTTCAGAGATTGTAGGAAGGAAATCAAGCATATCTGGAGAAATTGGGAAGTCCTCCATCATCCATATGAGCCTATTACACAGAAAATAATATTACCGGGGCTTGATTAAGGTCCTATGGAATTAAATTGAGTATTGAAAAGAAAGTATAAGGGTTCTTTGAAACTTGAGTATTTTCTTGGGGGAAAATTTGTCTTCTAATAAATTGATGGTATTTAGATACTGATTTTGTCACGTATCAAATTTAATTTACCATTTCTGTGCAATATTTAAATATTAGAGCTACAGTTACAGTTTAATAAGCCCCATGTGAAACGTGGGGTACATGAATCAACTCTTCTTGAAACTACACATCCCCCTCTGAACTCAAACACATAGTAGTTTACTCTCAAAGCTCCACCCACAGTCAGTCCTTAAGTTCACTTGGCTTTTATTTGCTTGTTTTAATTTAGTTGAAATATAGTTCTGTGAGCAATGGGGAAAGAGATGCTGGAGTCCCAGACAGTGATGAAAACAGTGACAAGCGCTTGCTTTCTGGGGGGCAGAAGAGTGCACTCATATTCTCATCAGGAAATTTCTCAAGTTCTTTATCTGGGTCAGACTCTGCATTAATGTTCTTATGTGTTTACAAGTAATCTCAACATAGAGTAATTACAACATAGAGTAATCTCAATACAGTTTCAACATAACTGTGAAATGTGTATTATTAGTCCCACCTTAAAGAAAGGAGAAAGGATTCTAGTAGGTTCTTAAAGTAGCCTAAATTAACTTATCTTTCTCCCTCTCCTTCTCTCTGTCTCTCCCTTTTTCTCCCTTCTTCCTTCCCTCCCTCCCTTTTCCCCTCCCTCCCTCCCTCCCTTCCTCCCTCCCTCCACCTCTTCCTTCTGTCTGTTTACTGTCTGTCTGCCTGCTTGCCTGTCTGTCCACTCATATCCAGTTATCAATCTTCATTTGCCATTCATTCACCACAGGCTGTTCTACAGACACCTGCTAGATGGTTCACTCAGAGACAAAAATCACAAAAATATGATTGTCATGTTTAAAATGTTCAGTGGCTTATCATTGCTGTAAAAATACAGCTCAAGTCTTTGCACATGATATGCTGTATTAGTTAGCTTTCCATCACTATAACAAAATATCTGACGCAACTAGCTTGTCAAACAAAATAAAACAAACAAACAAGCAAACAAACAAAGAAATAAAACAACTCAACAGGTTTATTGTAGCTCACAGGTTGGAGATTTTAGTACAAGATCAAATAGCTCCATGATTTGGTACTTGTGATAACAGTGGATTATGGTAGGACCACACTGTGGATTAAAACTGTGTACTCATTTACGGAAAGGGAAAAGAGGAAAGAAAAGGTCTGGGGTACTAAACTCCTCTTTAACAGTGTAACTGACATCAATTGTCAATAATCTATAGCCCTCCCATAGGATGCCGCCTTGTGAGAGGTTCTATTCCCTCCTGATAGTATCACTCAAAGTGACCCTAGAAATGGGAGAGAGTCATTCAAGCTATGGCATCTGGTGACTGCCCCTCTGATCTTACCTCCTATATTCAGGCCTCAGATCAAGTCCGCTTGATTTCTTCTGTTCTCTCAGAAAATTAATTATTACTAGCATGCCGAATACATTTATTTTTCATTTCACTTGGATGGATGTACAATCTGAGTAGGTGGATGGTTAAATCCCAGTGAACATTGACAAAGCAGGAAAAACTCATATCAAGTCTATTTAATATTCATTGTATTTTTACCTTCTTATGCAGCTTTTTTCTTAAGGGTCAAACTGAGAGTCAGAGTTTTTGAATCAAGGTTTACATTTGGTAAAAATTTACTCTTTTATGATGTACAGTTCAGTGAGCATTAAAATATGCATATAGTTATCTGTCTATAACTAGACTCCAAGGATTAAATACTTACACTTTTTTAACATATCAAATCACCATCTTTAACATTTTTCCTCCTCTAGGAAGTCACACAAATAGGATAATACTGAATACAGGCTCTTGTGTCCATTTTCTTTCGGTTGCAGTAACATTTTAAGATTCAGCATCTTGTTGTTATGTACCAGGGGTTTGTTCTCGTTCATTATTCAGTTATAGAACATGAAATGCTATACCTTCTTATGTCTTCAACAATTAATAGATTTGCAATGTTTCCAGTGTTTGACTTTCATGCCTAAAGCTTTGGTGAACAACCATGTCCAGGTCTTTGTACAGACATATCTCCTTCTCTTGAGTGAAATTTCCTGTTCATTTGATGTTATCTGTCTAACAGCTAAGAATTTTCAAAAGCATCTTCCCAAAAGGTTGTATTTTTTTTAATGTTTCCCTAGGAAAATTTCAGATGTTGATGTATCTCTTTTTTATTAACACTAGTGGGGTTGTGATTAATATTATGAGTCTTTTTAATCCAAACATTTCTCAAGGCATCTTATTAATACAGTTTTCACAAGAAATCCTTAGATGGACCACCAAAATGATGCAGTCTATGGGTCTTGGTTTTCTTTGCCAGTTAAAGAATTACAAAGCAGGAAGCACTGGGAGCACAATAGTTGGCAGCAGAGACATCCCAAAGACTTCAGACAGGATCAGCATCGAAGGAAAGTTCTGTAATGGGGGTGTGTTGGTAGGGGTGAGCAGACACATGTACAGAGCAGACAGACAGACAGAAGGAAGGCGGGAGAGTTGGTTGCAACTGTGTGTGACATGTCCTGATCCAGCCCTGAACCTGTTGAGCAAGCTCATCAGTAGTAGCCCTGTTGGTGGGAGACTGAAGCCTACAAGGCCTTTGCTTTAAACTGTCTGGCTTTTGTCTTAATCAAGTCAGGAGGGAGAGGAAGAAGCCCGCCATCTTGGAAATCCACCAACTTTATTGTCTAGCCATGACCCCTTTCCCTATCTGCTTACCAGGGAGTCTAACTCCTAGTTTCTCATTATTATGGTTGTTGTTGTTTGTTTGTTTGTGGATGAGACAAGATCTCATGTGTCCCAGGCTAGCCTCAAACTTGCTTTGTAACCAAGAATGATCTTGAACCTCTGATCCTCCTGCTTCCGTTTCCCAAGCCCCAGAAATTACAGGTATGCACTCCTCCTTCTAGGTTATAAAGTACTGGGAACCAAATCCAAGGCTTTGTCATGCTGGGCAAACATTATACCCACGGAGCTTGATCTTCAGTGTCTCACTGTTGTTACATTGTATTTTTCCAGTAAGGAATCATAAACACTTCTTTAGGTCCTTAGGTGGTATCTACGTGGCTTCTTTGGTGGAATATGTGTTTTATGTACTTGTCCTGCTTTTTAACTAGGTTGTTTCCCTGTTTATGAGGTTTCTGCTTATTTTACTTGAGGTTTTGGCTTTTGAACCCAAGCCTTATGTAGGCTAGCTCCTAACTCAAGATCTTTCTGCTACACTCTCCTTGGAGTAATAGTCATAGGCTGCACTATCATGGCTATGCATGTTGACTTTTAAGAGATCTCGACCTCTAGGTTTTGTTTTGTTGTTTTACATTTTTAAAAATTTTTTTTCTTCTAGAGCAGAGGTGGGGAATGACGTCTTAGGGCATAGCATTGGGCGACCCTCAAATTCTCTAAAAGTGCAACCCCCAAATATCCTCAGACTTCTTTCATCTACCTCCTCAATACTGAGACTATAGTTGTGGGTCATCAGGACTGGTCTGTCTATATTTTCTTGATAGTATATTCCAACATCATAATTTTAAAATGCCAACAAACTCTGATTTAACAGTATTTGTCATTTAACAAGCATATTCTTTTTTTGCTGAAAAGAATTTTTTCATTCACTATATTTTGATAGTTTTTTCCTTTCACCCAATTCCACCCAGATTTTTTCCATCAAGCTACCTACCCAACTTTATGTTCTTTATCTCTCTTTCAAAATACAAACAAGAAAACTATTCCCCCAATCCAGAATCATTTAAAAAAAATCCCCATGAAAAAGCAAAAATAAAAACAAACAAGCAAAATAAAACAAACAAACAAACAAACAAACAAAGAAACAAAGACAAAAAACCAATATGACAAAAATTGCCCAAAGAAAGCAAACTGTAACAAAAATTCCACAAAAAATATTGTTGAGCTTGTTTAGTGTTGGCCAACTACCCCTAGGCATGGGGCCTGCCCTGAAGGGTTGTTGCCCTGAAGTGAAATTCTACTGGAGAAACCTAATTTTCCCTTTGTCATTAAGTATCAAAATGGTTTCCAATCCTAAATTTTACATATCAGTTTATAGTTCTCATGATGCTTTATGACCATGGGTCCCATGTTCAGTCCTGCAAGAGGTTAAATTGTGATGTCCACAGTGTTTTTATAAAAAAAAAAAAATGTAGGTGACTTCAGGACATCATTGTTAATCTCCTTTGACTCTAAGTAGCAGCTAAGAAAATTTGTCTCTCTGGTGACATGTTCATCTAAGTATTTAAAAAATTTTTTGAGTCTATATATAATCACATTATTCCCCCTTTCTTATTTCTCCTTCCAAACCCTTGCATGTACTTCCCCAACCCAGTGTTTTCACATTTATGATTCTTTTCCTTAATTATTGTCACACACACACACACACACACACACACACACACACACCTTAAATACATAAATACAATCTTCTCAGTTCATCTACTGTTACTTGCATGCCTGACTGTTTGGTGTGGGATAACCAACTGGTGTACTCCTATCTGGAGACTACTTTTTCTGCTGTTTTCAGAATCCTTTAGTTGCCTGTAGATTTTTGTCTAGAGTTGAGGCTTCCTGAGCTTCTTCTCTTCCACATTAATGTATTTGTGTCATTCATGTTCAAGTTATATTTAGGCAGCCATGTTGATGAGACTTCATTATCTAAGTGCTTTTAGATTATGTTGTACATGTCAGGATAGTACTCAGTACAGGCGGTTTATCAGAAAATTCTTGATTGTTCAGGATTTTCAATTCTTGTTTGAACATTTTGTTCACCTTGAAAGTACTTTGGGCTTGTCTAGATTGCAAGTGTTGTGTCCTGGAATGGATAAAACCTAAGATCAGCATATTGAGACACACAGTCAGGCAGTGAGTACAACTACCTGAAATGTAGTGGTTATCAGACTAACTATAAAATACCAGGGCTGGGTTAGAGGCAGGGACATGAAAACAATTCCCACAGCAGCAAACCTCAGCAAATTTCTTAGTCCTTAATGATTGAAACGTTAATTGTGTGAAGTGATAATAAGTATGTATTTGATAGTTGCTCTTAAATGTGAAATTAATCATAACCGTGTTAACAATGTTACAAGGCCAATAGGGAGGCTTGTACTGAGTCTTTTATTATATTATTATAGCTAATAATTATATTATTACATTATATTATTATATTCTATTATATGATTCATTATAATTAAAATATGTATATAATAAGAAAAAGAATGCATATTACCAGTTCTGGGACACCACTAATTGTTATGGTAAGAGATGAGTCAAAGTGGAATCTTAAGAACTCAATCAAGCAAAGCCAAAGGAAGCAGGGGACTAAAAAAAAGAGAGTAAAAAGTGGATGCAGTTAATAATAGAAAGGGATAGACCTGGGAGATGTTGTTGCAAGTCTGTCAATGGGAGTTTTAAGAGCTACTTGGTGAAGACTGGTCAGTGCAGAAAGTGCTTGCAGAGAGGGTTGAAGACCCGAGTTCAGATTCCAAGAAGGCAAGTATAGCCGGATGCTGTAGAGCAGGATGCTATAGAGCATCCTTGTGGTTCAGGCACTCCTATGTGATATGAGGAGGAAACAAAAATATCCTCCCAAGTCTGTTGGCTTATTATTAGCCTGCTGTATGCATATGTGTAGTGGTAAAAGAGACTCTGCCTCAAACAAGATGGAAGGCAAGGAACTATATTTGAGGCTGTCCTTTAACTCCACATATGTATGCACATATATACATCACCTACACAGAAACACACTCAGAGATTAAAAGTGAATTATCTAAACATACTTATTAGACAAATTTTCACAGAATTGATGAACGCAATTCAACTATGTATTGTCTACAGGTAAACTGTCATAGTGGTGAAGACACTGAAGTTACATTAAAAGTACAGAGAGAATAAATTTGATGTATTACACTAACATGAATCAAAGGGAAGCCACAGAAGCTATCTTAATCTCAGAAAATGTGAATTTCAGAAAGTTACCAGGGGCTAAAAGGGACATCGATGTTGAGATACAGGGGCTAAGTTTTTAAGGTTGCAAAATAATCCTAAATAAGTCTATGCTGCCAGACATTCTAAATTGGTATAGCTAAAACTGTGAGGAAAAAAATCACGATTATAGTTAAAGATCTCAAGATTCCGCTCTCAACAACTGGTATATGAAATAGGCAGACAATCAATAAAGTTAACCTGAGCAGAACTGTCAATCAACTTCATCGGCCTTCATAGGCTATTTCATCTAACAATAAGATGTACATTCTGTTCTTGTGTGCTCACACAGTACACTCACCACGTAGACTCCATTCTACACAAAACATATAATAGTGTTCTTTAACAAATAGAAATCTTGCAGAATTCTCAGATAAGAACAAAATCAAAGTAGAATACCCAAACCGTCACTCTTCAGTAGGTGAAAATAGCAAATGAAAGCAACAATGAGCTTAGCAGAAGAAACAGCTACACAATTTTAGCAGCATGTGAGAAAAACACTTGAGTAGACTTCACATGCTCCACATGACAAGAGCTGGAATGGGTTACCCAAGAGACAAAAGAAAGCAGTCTTATTATAGCTTGGACTGTAAAACAAATAAATACCCATGACTCTGTCCTGACAATGATTGCATATGTTAATGGGCTAAATCTCAAAGAACTGGCAAGACCTATTGCTCTAGCAAAGACAAAGCAAAGGTGGTAATATCCGTTCCTGTGCGCATGTGGAATGACATGGCTGCTTAGTAAGATGATCGATAGTTTGATAACCATAATCTAGTGTATTATTCACTTATACCTGTCCAAGTGATGTGAAAACATGTTAACACAGAGACCTCTTTATGAATATTTATAGCGGCATTATTTATGACTATCCCCAAAATGAAATCATGAGAAAATGTCTTTGATAAATGAATGAATAAACAAATTGAATAATGCTCTTATAATGGAATATTATTCATCAGTGAAAGAAATAAATTCTCAAGACCGAGCTATAGCACTCTTGAGCATATATCCAAAAGATGCCCCACTAAGC
This sequence comes from Rhabdomys pumilio, assembly GCA_030674055.1. NCBI lineage: Eukaryota > Metazoa > Chordata > Mammalia > Rodentia > Muridae > Rhabdomys > Rhabdomys pumilio. The sequence goes on along the minus strand of JANHMN010000003.1, from coordinate 67,109,631 downwards.
CACAGGGGCACATGTTCCACTATGTTCATAGCAGCCTTATTTATGAGAGTGAAAAGCTGGAAACAACCCAGATGTCCCACAACAGGAGAATAGATACAGCAAATTGGGTTCATTTACACAATGAATACCATTCAGCTATTAAGAATGAAGACATAGTAAGTTTCTTCTGTGTCTTTCTCTAAAACATCTATGACCCAGGTCCTTACCTCAAGTGATAAACACTATCCACTGAGCCATCCTCTTACTATTTATTTATTTATTTATTTATTTATTTATTTATATTTATTAACATGGTTTTTCTATGTGACTCTATTGGCTTTGAACTTGCCACCTTCACGTCTCTATCCTGATTGCTAGAATTACAGGCATGTGTAATCTCCTGGATGCTAGAATTACTGGCCTAGCACCAAGGTTCTGAAACATTCAATTGGAGGTCTAGACAGGATTGTTACTTTGGGGTATTGAGGGCATGTTAACATGATTGTTTGGAAAGCCTGGGTTTACCATGGGCTTTGGTGAGTCACTGCATCTCTTGTAGTGTGGGTTCCCTCACTCGTAAGGCTAACCAGGATCACAAGATTTCTGGGATTCCTTTTTTCCTGTTGGTAGAATGTGGATTCATTTCTGTAGTACAGTTGCCTTTTTCACCCTGGTAAGAATTGTGAGTAAGACTTCAGTTAAGAATTTGGGTTTTCCATCCAGGGAAGGGTGTCTTTTTTTGGGAGGGGGTATTTGAGTAGAGTGAGAGACTTGGAGTTTTCTTTCCAGAGATAGTTTCACTTTGGGTTAAGAGTGCTGGCTGGCTGTCTCGCCCACCAGGAATGAAAGAATAAAGTTGATGATCGTTGGTCAGTTCCAGTAACATCCCACAGAAATGAGAAAGAAAAACAAGTCAGAATGAATGACTAGCCTTTGCCTTGCCTTCACAGAAAAAAGAGAGAGAGAGAGACAGAGAGAGAGAGAGAAAGAGGAGAGAGAGGAGAGAGAGGAGAGAAGGCTGGTGAAATTTAGAATCAGAGTTCTGTCAATTCACCCAGTCACCCTACCTGGACCAACAGCTAACTATTCGTGAAACTTTCCACATTAAACTCTCAGTTCCAGTAAAGTTCATGGCAGCCTGGAAAGCCGCAGCAGGAGGTGACAACATACATTCTTTTGGGTCTGATGCAGAGCAGCTAAGAGCAGGAGGGCTGCCTGTGGCTGCAGAGGACACAGTTGCACAGCTGTGTGTCCCTTTTTATAGGTCAGTAGATGTCTGCAGAAAAGGAACAGTGTTTCACTGGACTCTGAGTCCTCAGTACCTGGCAAATGCTAGGTGCACAGAAATGCTAGGTTGTTTAGCCTAAGTCAGAATTCACGGGATTCCCAGCCAGACTGAAACCCAGACCTCTCGACACGTAGCTGAATGATTTCAGTGCCACATTATTACTTTTAGACTTCTAATCGCTTCCAACATCCAGATTGCTTTCCTCATAAAAACTCCTTTGTTTCCTTACTCCGAGACTCCCACAGGGTTTCTGTGATAAGAGGGAAGGTCTTCACAAATACAAATACTTGCACTTGGTGAGGGCCTGTTGAGTGCCATTTGTAGGCTCACTATGTGTCACAGCTCACATTGGGAACTCCTTCCTTTAGTCCTGAAGGTCTTCAGCATAATGAGAAAGCTGAGGAGGTGTGCTAGCTCCTGGGTCAAGTTCTGTCCACTGACATGAAGGCTTTTATAACTTAGCTTTAGGTGGGTCTCTGAGATGGGGTTCACACCCTCAGGGTTGGGATAGATAGAGAGCAGGGAAGCTTGGGAAGGGTTTTGTTCTTTTTTCTTGGATTTTTTTTTCCCTTTCTGGCAAAATAACTGAGATGTACTTGTGGCACCAGTTTCAGAGGGTCCCAAGTTACATTGAGTCACCTACTCCCTTTAATTCCCACAGTCATCTACTTAGAGTTTGGAAACAGGTTTTCAGAGTACTTCTAGCATTTCATCTTTACATACTCTGGTTTCTTACAAGCTCCTGTGGAGGGTAAGGCTGAGAACATTCCAAAGGGATTATGTGCACACTGCCAGAACCTGAAAAAGCAATTGATAAAGGCTTAGCTGCTTACCCAGGGATGGGGGGCGCATTACACAGAGGGAGCCTCACAAGGTTCCCGGGCCTTTGTCATCTTATAGGCCCCTCCTTGATAGGCTGAATCCTTACTGAAGATTAAAATGTAATGACACAATGAATTGAGACCAGAAATCATCAGAAACTGTTCTTTGAGGCATTATAGGATATGTGGCATTATGCGCAAACATGAAAGGGGATTTCAGATGCAGTAGTGGGTTTCTATTTATACACATCTTGAAATTTTTATAGATTTGCAGAGGGAGATACTTTGTAGCCTGGAGTCCTTGGGAGAAAATGGAAGCTGCCTTTCAGTGAGGGAGTAGGGACTAGTAAGAACCACCTGGAAATCAACTACAGGTAGGGAAGAAGGAAAACGCTGAGGGTGAGGGCTGTGAGCTCAGAAGCGCCATGCCATAGCAGAGTAAGGCTAGGGTGGTTTACTTGTGGGTAACATTTTCAGTTGTTATATTTCAGTTGGACAAATGCTATCTACTGTATCTGTAAGCTTGGGCTACTATTTACAAACATTAAAACCTGGATATTTTAAAGAACAGCAGTTTATGTCTCTGTGTGTGTGTGTGCGTGCTAAAAGTTCAAGATCAAGGTCATAGCTAACAGGTCCTTGGTAATAGTCTTCTTTGGCTGACAGATTTGCTAGGCACTAGTGTGGCCTTTTTTTCATGCAGCCTTTCTCTTAGGACCTGCTGTCACGGTAATTGTTTCCCCAAAACAGCACCCCAAATATTACACTGATGACTACAGTGTCCACATCATTATGAAGAGATATGCACACTCAGTTCATAGTGATGACAAAAATACTTCTTTAAAAACGGGAGCACTTGAAAGTTTGCAAGTAATCTAAGAAGACAAAACCTGGGCCTTGTTGTAGGTATAGTATACAGAATTATGACCTTTGATACATTCATAAGCCCTAATAGGCTGTTAGTATCATTGGAATTTCCAGCGCTGTTGTGGGTGGTGCCCATGACTCAGAATTTCTGTTTGTATGCAGGACAGTTACATTTGCCTCGCACATTTTCACTTTGCTTTCTACTTTGAATTGTCATTGCACAGTCAGGTTGTTCAGAAATATTTTTCAAAGGCCCATGGAAAACTAGGAAGGATAATGGTCTATAAATATGGATGCTTTACCTTGTCCTTCTTGGACTTGTATCATTTCCAAAAGGGTAAGCATTTTCATCTCTCTGTGCATGTGCGTGTGCGTGTGCGTGTGCGTGTGCGTGTGCGTGTGCGCGTGCACGTGCGTGAGAGAGAGAAACTGGATCTTTCAGCATTCAATGTTGTTCAGCCATCCTTGGCCTCAGGCTGAGAGTACACTGGCCCAGATGAGCACATTCACCTTCGCTGCAACCCGTGGGACTGGTATTGATTTACAATCACACTTGGGAAAGAGAAACGTACGGGGACACACTTGCTATGTCATGCCTCATTTGCTCGGAAGCGAGAGTGCAGCTGATCTGGGAGCGTGGTGACCCCTGGAACGAAATTCCATGTGTGATAAATTGTGAGCTCTACCGTGCAACAGGGAATCAACACATGTGGGGATGGGAATGTCACTTGGGTGGACAACCCAGCTGTGAGGAGGAGGCAAAAGCATGCTAGCTCAGCTTCTGGCAATGCAGGGATGACCTTTCCTGCCTGGTCCATCTGGATTTCATGAGTTTTGTTTCTTGTTTTGGCAACTACTGGAATTGAGGTGCTAGTTCTGAGGTCAAAACTGCTGTCAGTGGGCAGTGCTCCATGTCATTTCCCTTCTCTGGGGAAGTGCTCTTTTAGGGAGCTTTGCTGTAAAATTCACAGCCTCGTTCTAATTTTTCTAGACAGAAGAGGAACACTTAAAGTGACACCAGTGACTCACATAAGAGCAGATGGTGTTGGAGGGTTAAGCACAGTGTCATCATTGCCACCTTCTCCTCCTCCTCATCCTCTTCCTCCTCTTCATTCTCCTCCTCCTCCTCCTCCTCTTCATTCTCCTCCTCCTCCTCCCCCTCCTCCTCTTCCTCCTCCTCCTCTTCCTCCTCTTCATTCTCCTCCTCCTCCTCCTCTTCATTCTCCTCTTCCTTCTCCTCTTCCTCCTTCTCCTCCTCCTCCTTCTCCTCCTCCTCCTTCTCCTCTTCCTCCTCCTCTTCCTCCTTCTCCTCCTCCTCCTCTTCCTCCTCCTCCTCCTCTTCATTCTCCTCCTCCATCTCCTCTTCCTCCTCCTCCTCCTCCTCTTCTTCTTCTTCCTTCCCCTCTTCCTTCTCTTCCTCCTCTTCCTCCCCCTCCCCCTCCTCTTCCTCCTCTTCCTCCTCTTCCTCCTTTTCCTCTTCCTCTACCTCTTCCCCCTTTTCCTCCTCTTTCTCTTCTCCCTCCTTTTCCCTTTCTTTAAGTATTTACTGAATCCTTGTGGATTTCACACCATTCACACACTCATCTTTCAATCCCTCCGTATCTGTCCTCTGTCCTTGTAAACCTCTCCCCACCAAGAAGACAAAAATAAAATTAAACAACAGAAAAAGAGAAAAAAGACTTAAAAAAAAAACCCATCTTGCTGTGGAACTGTGTGGTGTGTCATGCTGTGTCCCACACTTTACCCTTTTGCCCAAACAGCTTTACTTGCTAATAGACATCGCAATGGGTCATCAGTCTGGGTTGAGGCCTCTGGTGTCTGCTGCATTATCAATACTGAGTCTTCACTGGTGAAGTGGGTGGTTCTGATGCTAAGGTCTTGTTCCCCAATGGTCCTTGACTTGTCAGTAAAGAAATCTGGGGGCTAAATGCTGGGTGGAGGGTACAGGTGAGACTTATGGGTCCTAGGAATAAAAGGGAGATGCAAGAAATAAGAGAGAAGTGTTCATCCATGCTTTGGAGAAAGAAGAACGCAGAAACCATATGAAGTCTCTAGGGGAGCTTGGGCCTATAGCCTCTGCTACAGGTGGGTGGCTAAGGATGTTTGGCAGGGTCTAGGTAGGATTAGCCACTGAAGTTTAGGGCAAGTGGAGAGACAGAGATAATAAATTGGTAAGGGCGTGCTTTTCCAGGTGGGATATAGTAATACCTAGAAATTGTGTATAGAGGGCAAATTGTAAAGTGCCAAACTCTGTGTGTGTGTGTGTGTGTGTGTGTGTGTGTGTGTGTGTGTGTGTCTTTATCCACAGATTCAAAAGAAGTTCAAGAGAAGCTGGTTGTGTATGTGTGTGTCTTTTATCCACAGATTCAAGAGAAGCTGGGTGGCTCACTTCCTGGAGCAAAACTGGGTACAACAAAAGAGAAGCCAGGAGTGGCTAGTATCGCAGCTGATCCTGGAGCAAAGGCTGTAGCAATAAAACTATATGCAACACACTGGGACTCCTCTCTGTTGTCGTATTGTTGCCCTGAGTCATGAAGATCTCGCAGCTTTGGTTCTCCAGGACTAACCCCTTCATGCACTCAAGCTGTTGATAGATGAGGTCGATATTGGGGTCAGTCAACTCAAAGCCCTGGATCTGGGCATCAGTGGTAGCTGAGTTGTTCAGCCGCCAGTTCTCCCATGCCTGCTTCACCAGGGCCAGCTCTTCCCATTTGTCCAGGTGAGGGATAGGAACAACTCTTTTGCTTGTGGCAGCTGGCAAGAGACAGGACTGACTCTCTGGTGTTCATGTCATCAGGAACAGCTTTCCAGCACTTCTCTGCCTAGCTACCCAGGCAAGGGGATAGAGTTGGCTCTTCCACCTACTGCAGACACTGGGGAGGGGGGAAGGGCATTGATCCCACACCCACACCACTGTAAGGCTGAAGAGGGATGACAATAAGAGAGGTAGGCTCACCTTTCACCTGCTACAGCAATCAGGAGAGCATCCCTGCAGGTCTCCTGGGCAACTTGGTAGAACTGGGCCTCCTGAAATAGGCCTCTGAGAGCCAGGCCTGAGGGTGTGAGAACAGGAGAGCTTGACTGTATCCCTAGCTCAGTATTATTCTCATTCCTTAAAAATAAAAATCATTTCTTATGTCATCTTTACTAAACTTCTACCTGTGTCACCCTCTCTCCCGGTCCTAGGTGTCTGTGTGCACACATGATGGGTGTTGAACCCAGCACCTCACATAGTTGCCAAGCACTTTACCACTGAGCTGCAGATCAGCCTCTTTGCTCTTAGGTTGAGAAAGGGTCTTCCTAGCTGCTCTGACCAACCTACCTTCCTTTCTTCCTTCTTCTCTCTCTCTCTCTTTCTTTTCCTTCCTTCCTTCCTTCCTTCCTTCCTCTCTCTTTCTTTTTTCCTTCCCTCCTTTCTTTCTTCCTCTCCTCCCTCCCTCCCTCCCTTCCTCACTTTACATCCTAATCTCACCCCTCCCTCCTCTCCTCCTAGTCCCTCCTTGCATATCCCTCACCCCATTACTGCTCAGACCAATACTGAACTCACTCTGTAGCCCTGGCAGGCTTTGATCTTGTGATTCCCTCACCTTAATTACCCAAGCACTTTGCACACCAAGCTTGCATATCTGTTGTGTCTTTAATTTTAGTTTTTTAGACTTTAATATAATTAAATAATTTTTCTTCTTTCTCTTCCTTCCTCTAAATCCCCCATCCACCCTTCCTTGTTCTCTTTCAAATTTATGGCTGTCTTTTTCATTAATTGTTCTTACATCCATATACATATACATTCTCTAGAATATAACTACAACCTACTCAATCTGTATAATTTACTTGTCTGTATACTTTTCAGGACAGACTATTTTGTACATGACTGCCTAAACATGAAATGAACAAGGACAATAACAACAGACATGCTAAAATTGATGGGGGAAAGCCCATAATGTCTCAACCCTCACAAAGAACTATAGGCAACTAAGAGATGTTAAGACCAGAAGAATTCTCCCCAAGGAAGAGTATATGGAACAAATTTCAGTAATTCTTGTGAGAGTAGAAATGATGGAGAAGTCTGTCACCGCTCCTGTATCCTGACTGCATCAGCTTTTGTGACACCTGAAAAGGTGGCTCTGATAGGGTTCAGCTTTCTTAGTTATAAAATAGTGCTGTAATCTTCTCTCCAACTGTTCCAGCAAGGATGTGAGAAATGCCATGCTGTCTTAGTTATTTCACCAGTTACACTCTGTTTAAATGTCTGACTCAGGCAACCTAAGAGATACAAAAATCGTTTTGGCTTACAGTTTCAAAGAGACGGAGTCAATCATGGTGGGGTAGGCATGGCAGCAGAAACATGATCCCAACTGACCGCTTGTGTCAGCAGTCAGGAAGTGGGGAAAGAATAGGAAATGGGGCCACACTATAGACCCGCCCCCAATGGTGTATTTTCTCCAGTGAAGTATTTTCTTCTAAAGTTTGCATAACCCTCCTAAAAATGTATTTACTAGTTGGGATCAAGTGTTCAAACACTTAGGCCTATGGAAGACCCTTCACATTCAAATGACAATACAAACATAGCTGCTGCTCCATAGCGGCTGGTCAACCCGCCTACTTCCCAAAGCAGAGGGACAGACCTTCCCCGAGCAGTGTACTGAGATCTCATTGTGTACTTCAATTCACGAGAACCAGTTCCACTGACTGAAAGAAATGTAGATTTCGCTGTGTACTTTGGGGATTTCGGTAGCATGAGGAATCACATGAGAATAAGCAAACATTGCAGTGGCAGGGATAAGCAGACGACTTAAGGAGGTCACAGGATGAGGGATTGACCTAAATGTCAATTATGCTAAAAGACAACAACAGTGTAGCTCATTTCCTCCTTTTATCAGTGATTTTAAAGATCCTATTTCATGACAGCTAGGCTAAATCTAAATATTTATGATGGGAAAAGACCCTATCAACTTGTGACTCAAAAAAAATTGAACTCGACATTCTACCTGATCTTTTCTATGTCAAAGTCACAACTGAACACTCTCCAGAAAATGCCTTAATCTTTAGCCCAAGCCCTCCCTTCTTCTGTCTTTGATATTGTCACACTTGTTATGCCATGGGTGTTGACTAATACTGCCTCATTTCTGAATGAGAAAGAAAAGGAGGTAAGTGACAAAAATAAGATGCATTAGAGAAAAACATACACATATGTGGGTGAATGTGTTATATCACAGAGACATCACAGAATGTTTTCCTCTCTTCTAAACAGGGAAAATCTACCTTCAGGGGAAGGACCCTGTGTGCATACCTCTGGGGGAAACTTTGCACTTCTAGTTGATACTTTACTTATAGATGCTGGCTTTCTACTTATATAATGAATAAGTATGGATGACATTTATAAATTTCCATGTGCCAGGGAATTATATTTAATGTCTTTTTCATTATATTTTTTTTTTTGTATATTTTGCTACCATGGTTAAACAATTCTTTTGAAATTAAATACCATATACTTTTAAATAATTTAGCAACCCTTTTACCATGTCACCCTGTAATTGTTTTACTTCTTTGCTTATTTATTTGTGTGTATAACTGTATTGCTATGGTGCATGTGTGGAGGTTACAGGACAACTCAAATAGCTAGCTGGCTTACTTTTCCTACCATGTGAGCTCATGGATTGACCTAGGTTCACCATATTTGGTGGCAAAGGTCTTGATATGCTAAGCAATCTTGCCAGCCATTCACATGTATTTTGCAAATGTGCTTCTTGATACAGAAGCATCAACCAGGCATTATTGCATTGTTGATGCATCTGATCACCTGCATTAGACACCATTAGGATGCTGTTAAATACCTATAGTACATTGTTGTAATGTTTGCAAATCATCCTTCCTGGAGAAGAAAGGGAAATTTAAATACCATTTATTCAGTGCCTACCATGTTCAAGGTATGGTGCAAAGCACTTTGGAACCATTGTTGTTCTAAATCCTTAACTCATACCCTAAAGTCCTTTATTGTCTTCTTATAACATAGGAAAGGGTGGGGCAGAGGGAGAGATAGAGATAGATAGAGATAGATAGAGATAGATAGAGATAGATAGATAGATAGATAGATAGATAGATAGATAGATAGATAGATAGATTGAGAAAGAGAGGACACATTCCCTAACATGTCTCATGTTTGGGATTTGAACTCAAGTTCATTTGATTGTGAGTCTCACAGTCATTGTCAAGGTTACTAATGAGTTGTCAGAAAAGTTGTAAGTGGATATGGATATGTTTATTCTATACTTTCACATTAGAATTGGTAATTTGAAGGGAATCTGTTTTCTTTCAGAAATAATATTATTGTTACACAAATAGACTTCCATACTAGACTTAATTCATACTAGACTAGCACCTGAAGGTGGTAAACTCCTAAGATGTCCCCCCAAACCCCAGTAATGCTGCCTGCCTCATTTAGGGTGTGGTTTCTTATAAGGTAAAGGAAATCACGGCAGACTGCCTTTGGTATTACAGAAGTCACCCTGGATGCTCAGGAGAACTTACTCAGTGGGAAATGATGGCACAGTCTAAGTTCAGACAATGAAAGTTGTCTGAAATGTTGAAAGTTCCTAATCAAGATGTTCGTCTTCCCAGCTTGAAAGCCTGCAGTTTCTCCCCTAAAAGAGGAAAGGACATAATACACAGAGAAATCATGTGGTGTGCTAAATTGATTTGTGGATGGTAGACTCCTTTAATATACCACTACTCTAATAAGAAAAACCATAGAAACTGCATCTGTTGGACACACAGAAGAAACACGGTCCATAAGGAGCACCAGTTTAAGGGCATTGGCTGTAGATAAGAGGGTACTGTCTCAGCAGGACCACTGTTGTCTCATCATGACAAGGAGAAGATTACATCAAGGCTGGCAGAGCAGGAGCTTCTGGGACATGAAAGGACAGAGACTGCAACGTGATTGTAGCAGAAAAGTTTTGAAGGGAGCCAGGAAGAAGGGTGATGCTCTAAAAACCTCCAAGAGGGGCATGATGTACTGGCTAATTTTATGTCAGCTTTCACAAGATAGTCATTTGTGAACAGAAAACCTTAATTGAGAAATTTGCAGTACCAGATTGGCCTACAGACAAGCCAGTAGGTTATTTTTCTACTATTTTCCATTAATGATTGGTGTGGGAAGTTTCAACCCATTGAGGGTGGTGTTGTCCCTGGGCAAATGTGCTAAATGGTATATGAAAGCAGTCTGAGTAAGCCATGAGGAGGCAACCAGGAAGCAGCACTCCTCCATGGCCTCTGCTTTCATTCCTACCTCCAGGTTCCTGTCTTAAATTTCTGCCCAGACTTCCCTGGATTCCTCTCCAAGTTATTTTTGGTCATTATGTTTTATCACAACAATCTCATGAGAAGAGAGTAGCTACTAATCCTATGTTTCAGATGATAGACCAGAAAGAGAGCTTGCCCAACACCATGTAACTACTGTAAGAGCTGCTAGTATAAAAACCCAGGCACTCTGCATAGTGAATATAACACCCTGCTGCCTTCCACCCTCCCCATGATTCTAGATGTCGACCTGTGGGTAGAAATGGCTAGAAGCAGCTCTCCTTTGTCCATGTGGATATAAGTAAGTAGGCAAATACTGGGAGACCCATCCAATTAACAGGTCTACTGGTTTGAAATCTGCAGGCAGAGTACTGGGGAGCAAAAAGGAAACTTCTAAATTACTCAGATTCAACACACTAAATTGCCAGTATGTGAACATTTTGACATAAAAATAATAGTCTCACACACTAATATTCATCTCCAAATCCCAAGTGATTATTGCCAATAAATAAATTGGGGTAAAACTAATTTAAATACTTTAAAGTGTTTCTCAAACCAAGTAACCAAAATATCTCGGCATTGCAAAGGAGCAAGTGTGCCAAGCAATCTGAAGTGTTAACTCCTATCCAAATCAGTTATGATTGCCCATTCATCCATCCAACATCTATTCACATCTATGAAGGCCTACTGTGTATGAAAAACTAGGTTAAGCTAATGTGTCAATAGGCTTTATGCTTTATAGAGAATTCTGAATCAAGGAATTTGTAGACTCAAGAGATTAAGTCATGATTAGACAACATACCAAGGGGTTAGCACCCAGAGGAGATGACTATGTATGTGATGAAAGAAACACTGTCAGGAATCTCTTAATTATGCAAATAAGAGATGACCAATTTTGGTGTTCTTGTTCTTCTGTACAGATTTCCTCAGAATTCTATTGCTAGCGTATTCCATTGCCAAGAAAGGTCAGGCTATAAAAGAGAAGCTTCTAGTGCACAGTTTGGAAGATTACATGGATAATGGATGCTGAGGGTATTCAGTAGTCTCCTCTATTGTAGTCTCACTTTGGGAGAAGTGGTGAAAAATTTACAACATTCCTTATTACTTTATATTTATCTGGAAGTGGTTAGGACTGAGTCGATGCTAACTTTGGGCTCTAAAACACAAGGAGGGAAGCACACAGGCACTCAAAGGGTTAAAAGAGGTTGAGATGGAAACCCCACCCTATTTTGTAACTTCTAGGCTTCTTTTGAAGACAGTGAGGAGGGGAATATTAAGAGTTTGGGGCAGGGATAAGTTCCCAAAGGTAGTCAGAACTTCAAAACCACCTCTTTCCCCTTACAAGAGCCCTTGGGTCTTTCTCAGTTTAAGATTCTCAACATGATGAAAATTTATCCCACTGGATGGGCAGGTAATGTAACCTCTACTCACAACAGTCTCCTTTCTTTGGGGCATTTGAGTGGAGCCATTCAGGTGCACGAAGTATGCAGAAACAAGTGGGTAGGATTTCAAGTGTTGGCCATCGGTTTACTGTAATCCCTCCAGGTAGGTATTTAGTTAAGCTGAGAAAATCAGCCAGCAAGAAAGGCAGCATGTTTTAGCATACCCCATTTCCTATCTGGGCCATCGAGTATCAGAAGTATGAAATAAATTTTAGGGTAAAGAAGAATGGCCTAGATGGAAAGTGGGTCGCCGGCTGACTCAGCAACACTCTCTCATAACAAAAGGGCTATTTTTCATAATTCTCTCAAAAGAACAAGCGGCTCCTATTACAGGTATTAAACACTGTAATTTAATCACGGTCCCTAACTGAACCTGCTCTTGCAATGTCATATAGTAGCCTGTTTGCCAGTCAAGGCAGGTACCTGCAGACAAGGCCACCTGGGGAGGAGTCTCACAAAGACTCAGTGTGTGGGATTTGAGTTGACTAACATTTAGCCTGCCTTGTAAAAAAATGACCAGGATCTGATTTGTGCTAGAAAGACAGGGTGTATTTAGAATTCTCTCTCTCTCTCTCTCTCTCTCTCTCTCTCTCTCTCTCTCTCTCT